>JABXJD010000009.1:0-350000 GCA_013375575.1 Percina caprodes | reverse complement strand
CATCTCTTTATTGACAGACCTTCAAGTTAAAAGCAGGGGAAGGCAGCCATGTTGACGGAAAAGTCCAGTCAGTTTAGGGCTGGACGATTATGGCCAAAATGGTAATCACGATTATTTTGATCAATATTGTGATCACAATTAATTATTTGTTTATTATTATTTGTTGATTTTAACCAAACTAATTTTATTGTCACATAGGCTATTTATAACTGCTTTCACATCCATATTATGCTACATTCTTCTTCTCTAGGGAGAGAGAGGGAGTGCGATGGACGTACTCACAGAGTGACTGCTGACTCATCACGAATGGGTCCAGCACGGGTTGAATGGGGGTCAGCAGAGTTACACACGTTGTGTGTATGAAATGTCTGTATCGTCACTGTACTGCATTTTTATGAACTCTGATATTCTGGCCACGGGTCACATCTCTCGCCCAGGTCCAGCAGGCTCTGTCTCACGTTATTACTCTACAAACTGAAGTTAGTTGTATTCAATAACTTCTTGTGTGTTTTTCACCGTGGCCGCCGCGATAGAGTTACCAGCGGAAACACTGGTACAAATACAGGTTTGCCTCTCTTGCTTAACAATATACAGCTGTGTTAATAATTACAACTGTAGACAAATGTCAGAAGTGTGGACCGGTGGCCGCTGTGTGGCGGGGCTGCGTGGAGAGTAAGAGGAGAGAGAGTAGAGGGAGATCCAACACAGGCACGGCTTTACAGAAGAAATGGCTCATGTAAATGAAACCATATCGATATAAACAGCACTGCAGCAAATGCGAGGACATTAAGTGCACCGGTGAAACCTAGAGGAGAAATATTACTCGCTCCCTAGAGCCCTGTGAGCTAACAGACACCAACTAGCACCGACTAGCACTGGTCACTGCTGTTGTTTGAAAAACAACAGAGACGGGACAAAATGTTGCGTTGACTAGTAAACTGGTGAAGCTTGAGACAGACGTATAACCGACTGCTACCTGTTGAATTTTCCTCACGTTACTCTGTCCTCTGTGACTGTCTACATCTAGAAACTAAGCTGCGTGTTGGAGGGAACAACTCTGACTGGCACATGATCAGACAGTGGTTTACGGAGCGGTAGATTGGCTTTGCAAAAAAAAAAAAAAAAAAAAACGGAACGTTCTATGAAATGATGCATTAAAAAAAAATCACGCAAATTTGATCGTGGAAAGTGAAACTCGTGATCGGGATTAAAATTCAATTAATTATGCAGCCCTAAGTCAGTGTAAGTGTTTACATGGTATATCAGTCATCTGAGGGCTGGGGTGAACTCAGGTTGAGAGAAATGCTAAATAATAATTTGCTGAAAACTATAGAACACATCTTTCTCTCATTTTTGTTCCATTTAATTATTATTTTCTTACTTTGTTTCTTTTTCTGTTGCACTGTGTGCCCCTCAGCTTTGCGTCTACCTGACAAGAGTGGAATTGAAGTCAGATGTGTTCCCCTGGGGGGCTTCTCTTTCTTCTTTGCTCGGCTGAAATTTCCACCAAATATTTTGTCATTTTGCCTCCACTGATGGACTAAATCCCAGTGAAAACCAAGTGGGTCTCTTGTACTGATTTAGTTAGTTTGAAGCAGTAAATACCCGTCTGTACTTTACAACTAAAGCCTAAATCCAGATTTGTTGATCAGCAAGTGTTGGCAGTATGTATGCCCATTTCAAGGGTGTAGTAGCCTGTGATGGGAAAAAAAAACATATTTGCTCTGCATTAATATTCAGCTACAACATTTGCTCTGATACTGGTAGCCAACTCAAGTGTAAATAAACCATTTAAGAATTTTTAACATGCAACTGTTCCCATGCCGCTTGACATTTAGTGACTGGGCAGATCAATACATTAAAACAGCACATTATAAGATTTATCTCTGCTAAAAAAGGCAGGAGTAACAAAAGTTTAAGACCACACAAAAATGGAAGAATCCTTTTTAAAGTGCCCATATTATGAAATAAAAATAAAAGGATTTAGGGTGTTATTTTGTGTCTCTGGTGCTTCCACACGCATACAAACTTACAACAATACAACAACAACAACAACAAAACTATCCATGGTGTTTTGAGTGAAATACGGTTCTGAATGTCCTCTGCCTTCAGTCTCCGGGTGAGCCCTCAAAATCTGCACGGCTTTCAACGTCACTAGCCGAGACATGTTAGTGCTAGCATGCTAGCTCTTTCTCAATGACAAAACACTGCTACAACACACACTAGTTTACCATAATCTCCAAAAGAACTACTTCCATGTCCCTGTTCTGCAGGTATTCCACAAGTGCCCCTGGTTCAGAAGAAGTCTCGCAGCTAATCCTGCCTTGGACTGACCCAAGTTGGAGAAAGAGTTATCTAGCTGATGGGATCTTACCTAGCTACTGCGCATGGGTGACTCCCAACAAAGATAATATAGAAGTGAGATTTCTCACTCTGTAGCTAAAACAGAGACCCAAACACACAAGGTAAAAAACAGTGGTGTTTTTTGAAAATGAAACCATGTAAACCTATTCTGGTACAACCTCAATATACAATAATGAACCTGAAAATGAGCATAATATGGGCACTTTAATGAAGCTAGATATTTTTTACTTGCTACTTCTAGAAAAGGAAACTCTTTCCATCGAAAATAGACTACACTTCCAACACACACAAACATGCTCTCCACCACCCTTGTCACCATTTCCACATGTTCCTCCATAAATCAGTCAAGAACTTCTCCCAAGTGCCTTCTCTCAGCTCTCCTCGCCATGTCACTCCTCATGCACAGCTCTCCCATCATCAGGCTCCATTATTAAAGCTTACTTTAAGTTTTTTTGCCTATGAAAGTTTTTTTTTTTCTCCCTCTTTTAAATGGCACAAACTTATCTACATCACTAAATCCAGTTAATATTATTATGACACTGACAGATTGAATAACCCAAAAACATGCTTTCAAGCAGGAAAGGGCACTCTGGGGAGAGGGTTATATGTGGTTTCAATTGCTCAATCTTGTTATCACTTCAGGCACAAGATGGAAAGACAGGTAGACAGACCCAACTCTGACCACCACCTGCTGTTCAGAGGCCAGACCCCCTCCTCCCCCTCAAAGCTGTGGTGAAAGAACTTTGCCCTTCTTCGTCTCTCCTCCTTCTATCACAAGAGTCTTCCTCCATCCGTGACCCTGAGGCAGAGGATACCTGCAACCAAAGGCCAGTAACATGGCAACCGAGTCAAAAGGCCTTCATGCCTGTTGCACGGCAGGGGGCTGGCATTTACTTCCCCCATCCGCCCCGTTTCATCCTCGATGCCCCTAGCCCCACCCAGGTGCCTAATAGAAATCCACTGCCCTTGCTTTCTCAGCTGCCTCCCTCTACCCGAGTTAGAAAAACAATATTCCACAAAAGGCAAGAAAGAGAACTTCCTGTCCTTTTGTCTGTTGTGCAAGCCAAAGCTTCTGTTTATTGCTCTCTGCTGCGTGACTCCTTCTCCTACACACATGAACTCTTTTTGATTGGAGAAAAACATAAACCCTGCTCTGTATTAACTTGGCTCTACGCAGGAAAATGCACGGTGAGAAAATAAGATTTTGCTATTCAGGGATCCTTCTCATTTCAAAAACAAAAATAAGTGAAACAATGTGTTTTTAAAAAGGCATGTAGTTTAGATGTAGGTCATGGAGGAGGTTTGATTGGGTGCATTTCCATACGGCCTTATTTTCAGACACAGTCACAGCAGAAAGCCTTGTGTCAGAGCCATTCTTTGACCAGCTGCCTGTTGCTTCACAATATGTGGGGAAGATTTCCTCCGAGGTTTTAAATGGGTCACATTCTAACTAAAAATGTTATAAGTTATGCTTACACAATTACAATAACCCTGACTACCTTGCTTATCAGTGTGATTATGATTTTATCTCATTTTCAGGAAACAAAATTGGTGCAGTTATGCTTTTTGCATAATGCACCAATACAAAGCATTTACTAAATCTTATTTGGTCATGAGGGGTTAAGTTGGGTTGAAATAGCTCCATGAAGTTATTAGGCGAAACTTTGTTTTTACTCCATGTATCTACTATCAACATACAACATGTATTAAGCTTTTCTATACTAAAAAAAAAAAAAAATAATGAACAGCTACATTTTCAACGTGCTTAAAATGATAGTGACCACACTGCTGTTTTCAGCGAATGACACAGAAGATCTAGTGGAGCCAATCAAAAACCCACCTTCACCTAGGAATGAATGGGCCAATCCCTTTCGCCAAGTATTGCAAAGCTTTACTCACTGGAATTTGTTTATTTATTTAATATCTACTTTTAAAAAAGTGAAAATATACTGTATGTCACTTAAAATAATGTCACTCATACCTGAACGCATTTATGTGAAAGCTTAATACTTATAGAATATCTGAAGATAGTATTGTATTACTGGGGACATTTACTGAATAATGAAATAAATGGGAATAATAACAATTTTGTAAATATCATTAGTTCCTTATAATGCTATATGAAGCTGCATTTGACAAAAAGACTGCTGCTGCTAGCTCCATAATGGCTTACTAATTAATTACTCAGTTAAATCAGCCCCCCTTTCCGAATAACAAATCCCAATTTAACCCAGAAATTTAAAACCAAATTACCTTAAAATTAAAGATAATCATCATAATTCACTTTAACAAAGCAAAACAATATTTTTGCATTACGA
Organism: Percina caprodes; assembly: GCA_013375575.1. Taxonomy (NCBI): domain Eukaryota; kingdom Metazoa; phylum Chordata; class Actinopteri; order Perciformes; family Percidae; genus Percina; species Percina caprodes. Next base: position 345,318 of record JABXJD010000009.1, on the reverse strand, counting down.
TCTGAGAGAAAAAAAGTCAGTGACAACATAGATCTTCTATGCAAGGTTCTTTTTAAATGTTCTTTCCCACTGGAGTTGCCTGCATCTTTTGCATTGTGCGAGTTGGAGAGGACTAAATTACAACATGTAAATATCAATGAACTGTATGTTTATTAAGTATGGAAATACAAGACTGTGATATATGATTACCTCTGTTTAATTAGTGCAACACAGGGTGGCAAGACTGCAAATCAAAGACAACAACATCTTGATGCCATTAAAGAGAAACTTGGGCTTGCTGCACTAAAATCATGCATCCATTCAGAATTTGCATATTCAATGTAATCAATGATGGTGATGACGCATCAAAGCCTTGCCGTTGACAAACCTCTTGCAGCGATGCAATATTGGGATCTACAGAAATCAAATGTACACTTCTTTTCACGTTGACGATATACTAAATTGTTTTCCTGCTTTGCATCAGACCTACTGGGGAACACGGCGCCTTCAGTGAAAGAGATGCGTTGTGCTTATAATCTTGCTTAGGGAGGTGCTAACCCCACCATCTTGTGGAGTTCTCAGTGACAGAGGGAGAAGGACTTGCCCAGAGTAAAGGAGCCAGTGGCAAGCTCATCGATCAAAGACTGGGAAATGTCAGACGCCAAGTACAAGGCAGAAGTTTTATGCGAGCCTCAAGTCTGCTAAGCTCACACCACAGGCAATTATTATGAATAAGAATGCGCTTTGTCACTTGTACAGTTAAGAGAGAAAATCCAGCCATCAAGCTATGAGAGTAGTTGTTGCAGACATGTGTCACCTATTATATATTACGCTTATAATCACCTCGATGCCTAAAAATGACCTCATTTGACACTTAAATAAAAGCTAAATGTGAAGTTTCAAGCTAAGTAATGAACAATTTCAGTGCAAGCTGATTTTATGTGAGGAGTCCTAAATGTATATTAGCTTATGGACATACTCCAAGACTAGCTAACACTCAGAAACCAATGAAAAGAATGGAATCAGGTATAATATAATAAATCTGTAATATGTGTATAATAGCAAAAGTTTGGAATATAGCCCAATATATGATATATAGGCCATATTTCCATAGAAAATTTTCAAATTGAAACAGTGCTTGCAATGTTTACTTTGTCAATGCTTGTTTCTGCCTAAAATAAACCAATTCCGAAACAATGAGCAGAGGGTCAAACAAAACCAGTCAACCCAAAAATAGACTTCCTTGCAAATACGTTCTTGTCTATGAGAATTAATTCCCCCTTCCACCTATGTTATCATCTGATGCAGAGCTTACTCCTTGGCTGTGGATAAGCACTTCAACAATTACTCAACTAAGAAAAACATTTAGCAACAAAATTAGCAACAACTATTTTGATCTTGGATATATTGGTAAAAATGTTTACATTGTTCCAGCTTCTCACATGAAGATGAAGATTTTCTGTGTTTCTCTGTCTTGTGGGATAGTAAACTGAATATCTTTGGGTTTGGGAAAATTGACTTTGGAAAATTGCGATTTGCCTTTGTTTTTGTTTTTTTACTACTATTTGATGACATTGTATTGACAAAGTCCATAACTCATTGGCAGATTAGTGCCATAAATTGCAGTTCTGTTATAGCCTGGCTCAGTTGTTCCCTGATGGTGGCAGAGAAAATATGCGAGCAAAGCCATTCGGTTTCCAGAATATCCAAGCAAGAATTTTGTTGGTGGCCCTCCACCCCACAGGGTTCAGGAATAGTTTGATTTTCCAGCTTGCGCCGTTAGTGGCGAAGAAGTTGGTGAAGGGGTTAGCTATGGCGAACGTTAGCGATGCTAAGCCGACGTCAAGACCAAACGTTAGTGATTGGTTCTGGGCAGATCCAATAGTTTTAAACTTTAACAGAGTAGACACCTTCAAGGTAGTTAACTCTTGTCAATGGAGAGTGACCAGACTCTCTGCACAAAGGAAATGTACGAGAGTTTGGTAGGAACAGGCTAGTCCTAACAACAAACACTTTAAAGACTAGCGCAAAAGCACCAATTTCTGACAACATTCTTCTATAACCTAATGATAGATTTGCATCCATGAAATCAAACTCAAATGTGAATTTTAGAAATATGATGCAGCCATAATTGTAGACTACTAACAGTGAGCAAAAATTTGATTCTTTTTATTTTTTATATTATTTTTGGGCAATTTTAGGCCTTTATTTATAGGACAGCTGAAGACATGAAAGGGGGGGGGGATGACATGCAGCAAAGGGCCACAGGTTGGAGTCGAACTCTGCCCGCTGCGTCGAGGAGTAAACTTCTATATATGGGCGCCCGCTCTACAAACTTAGCTACTATATGTGGGCACCCCAAAAAAATAAATTCTAATGAGCAAAAAAAATCATCTGACTAATGTGCTTTTCTGTGAAAAATCTGCCCTGGGCTTACTTTCTCAGGGACTGACACAGTTTACCTAAAGGCACCTGGAATGTTCCAGAATCTAGCAAATAATTGCAATGTAAAACCAAATGGCAAACTAATTACTCTCTCCTCTTCTTAAAAAATATAGGGCCACTTTACTGCACAGGGAGGAGATATTTCACCCTTCATATTCAACATAAACGAGAGGCTGTAAAGGCGAGTGTAAAAGGAGAAGAATTACTAGCAACAGGCCAATAAGTAGTTATAAAAGCAGCAAGAAAGAACAAGAAGAGACAGAGGACGATGAGAATGAGAGAGAATTAGGAGCTAGTCTCTTGTTCAAGCCATTGCCTTGCTCATTAAGACTCTACAGTAAGGAATGTGTGTATTGTTCAGTGAATCGATCCATCAGTATGCTGTAATAAACCAGGGGGAGAAACTGCACTCTAATTACAAACTAATTCGGTGCAAACATAAGTTTTACAAAATACACTAATACATCTACAAGAAGGCGTGTTTTGCCTCTTTGCCGGCACTGTGCTCATAACAGCATTCTCCATATGTAATAAGCAACATCAATGAGTATAAATTGAGCATGAGAGTAAAAACAATTTAGGGAGTTTTAAAGAAAATGTATGAGATTATCCCACAACAGTAGGACTGTGTTTTCTGTTTAATTTAGTAGTGGTAGTAGTTAAGCTCCAATGTTTAATACTTATATCTCTACTAAATATGCAATATAAGAGCTGAGTAAAGATCAGAAAGCTTACAGTTTCTGGATTTCCATTCTAGTAATGAGACAAACATCTACAGTAAAAAAATAAATAATAAAAACTCACCAGATTGCTGTATGGGTGTGCGGAAACACTTTCCCTCAATAAAACAGTTTTTTTTCAAAATCAAACAAATATGTGTAGTTGGCATACTTTTGGGTAGTTGCTAGGTACATCCTCTACTGCTGCTCGACAAAAATATAATTTTACATGATTTTTTTAAACAAACTGGCATACAGTATATCATTGATGTTGATTAAGTTTGGTTGCTTAGCATACTCTATCCTCATGTGGTATATTTTAATAATTTGTGTTCATGATCCATCATGTACAGTTTAGTTAGAGACCCTGAACCATCTCAAAAGCTTATGATTTTCTTTTTACTTTGTGAATAACTAATTGGGTCTTAAAAATGTAACAGTGCTTTAAAGATTACTGAGCTTTTTTCTGTGTCCATGTCTACTTTTAGTTGCTTTATTACTTATTTCTTTTGCTAATGTGTTAGCATTTAACACGTCTCTTCACAAAAGTGAGTTGAGCCAAGCTTGTGAGGTGCAGCTGAAACCACTCCAGGCTGGACACACACATCATCTCTGTGCTCAACAGTTGTTGCCATATTGTAATCGAACCATGTACGAATTGGGGAAATAAGGGTAGTGTAATGAACGCCGCACTCAATGACGGCACGTTTGCAGCAGCAATTGAAATGGCAAAGATATTCTATTAGAACCTCAACAAGCACCTAATTTTATGAAGCACAACCCCACTGAGCTGAATGATGTAATTTGAATATCCTGTCAGTTTAAATGTGGTCGTCTGGGACAATAATGTCGTCGCTGACATTTAATTGGAGGCCAGAAAAAGTTATGGCAGACAAAAGAGGGAGACAAAAGAGAGAAGAGATTTTTTTTTTTTTGTGACAGACTCACGTTTTATCAAAGAGATAAATAAAAGATGATAAACATGGATTAGAGAAGCCATTTTGTCTGCGGTCCTCTCTCTTTCTAGTCCGGGTGTCTTTGAGAAATATGCCTCTAAATTTAGCATCAGATTTATCAAGCCAAGGCAATCCAGGGAAAAGAGGGACTTGGGAACAGCAAGAGCAAAAGAAAGAGACAAGGTTGAAAGGTATCTAAAAGACAGGTGCAGCAGACAAAAAGATTGGGGGTAGTGGAGGGGGGGGCATTGTCTGTGAGATCCTGTCCATCACTTGCCACTTTTAGAATGAAAATACATCTCCACTAATATCCGCTGCCACCCCCACCCGCACGCACGCACCCGCACACACACACACACACACAAGGAGAAAGAGATGAGAATTTCAATTAAGCAGGTGAGGAAATTAAACTAGTGTTACAGTTATAAAGTCAACCAAGCATATAAAGACTTGCATACTTCAAAGGAAGGTAGATAGATGAGACAGATGGACAGAAAGACAAACTCATTTTTTTTTTTTTACACACACACACACACACACACACACACACACACACACACACACACACACACACACACACACACACACACACACACACACACACACACAGAATGAAGGTCAAAAGAAGTCCTGGTTAAAAGTCCTCTGCTCTTAGTTTTCTACATTTCCACTTTCTGTGTACCAACTGTCCACTCTGTGGAGTAAAATGGGATGCCTCATTAGGTGGTGCAACATATAACTACCAATAATGTTAATTAACTCTTCTCCACCATTTACTTTTAATGCATTCATAGATGCTCGTGTTTGCTGTTTTTAATCACCAGTGGAGGTCCTGTCTAGTTTATGCAAATGAAGTGCTTCAGACAACGTGACTTGCCACTTCAAGTCTCTGAACTCTAATGAACAAAAGTTTAGACTAGCCAGCTAAGTTTAAATGTTATTACTTCTTTCTTGGTTGAATTATTTTCAGACATGCACGGTTAAGGTCAAAAGAGAGAAAGTTTCTGGACAAGGCACCATGTTTGTCCAATTTAAAAATCGGGCCAACAATTCCGTTTACAGACTGCCTGCCGCCAGTCAAATGCTAACTACGGGTCAACTTTTAGTAGCACAGAACTGCATCAAATATAAAGCGTTTTACTGCTCTGGCTAGTCTCCCTTAACTGCTCTTTATTGCGGTCACCCATTTGCAATGAATGGAATATTGTCATTCACTACTTCGTTTTACTGGTCAGAGTAATTTCGGTTCCTCTCCTCTCCTCTCACTGCGCTGAAATTTTCCTTGTTTAGATGCAAGACTTACATGGGATGCAAATGGATTCCCAGCAGCACTGTATACACCTGACTGCAGGTCTCTTTCTGTGGGGTTTGCACAGTAAACGCTCTACCAAATTGCATCAGCAGACATCACTCTGTCACAATAATAGCTGCAGCTTAATATTTCAAAGGTTAAAGAATTGTTTGGCTGAAGATGACTGCACATTGTGCATGTAGGTGTATACATTCAATATCCATCCATTGGATGAAGTCCACTACATATCTTGTCTATTCATCTGAAATTGCGGTGTGTTCATTTACCAACACATCTGCTCAATATTACATGAGAGATTAACTAGTTCCATATGAAGGATTTATCTGACTGAAGAGTCATCGTGCACCTGCTTTACCTAATGACGTGTGTAAGGGTTTCCTCTCTTAGTCAATTAGTCAACTAAGTGGTTGTTACAGGATCATTCCACTGAGGTATTTTTATTTACCTATTTTTTATTTTTCAGAGTTGTGCAAGTCCTTTAGTGGTAATTCTCCCCATGGTCAAAAAAAACACTGGGGATAGGTTTCAGAACTGTGCGTAATCAATCAAATAATTAATATAACTAAACTATTATCAATTCATTTTTAATCTCACCATATTTCATGGAGTGCATGTATGGATTAATTTGTTGTAAATGCCTCTATTCATTTGACAAAAGTTTGACGAGGAAAGAAGGTGAAAATAATTTGGAGCAATATAAATGCAAAGCCAACAGAAGGTCAAAGTTGGACTAATTAAAAGTGCTATAAAATTGTCTAGTGCTATAACATTGCGGCATGTAGCCATCAATTAGAAATCACAAAATGGTCTTAGGCGGTAGCAGCAAAGAAATGAATCTGTCAACACTTTTCATTATTGCATGATAACATGGGAGAAAATTAAATCACAAAATAACTGTTACAAGCTGGACTTGACCTGCTTATGCATTACCTCGGTTTGATTGTTTTACATTTTCCACTACTCTGCAGTAGCAACACAGTCAAAGGAGGCTTTTTTTCTTCTGACTGAGTGTCACAAGGGGTCTTCTCTTATCGCATCAAGGTGAAAGCACAGGAAATGGTGTAAATGCATGGTACCACCACATGTAGAGCATGTAGGTTCGGGAACACATTTAGCAACCAAAGTTGCTGGCGCAGTGGTGGCACACCTGCGGTGCAGACACAAAAAGGTTAAAAGAGAAAAAATAAATTACCAGTAGATGTGGTAGGGGCCGCTGTCAATCCGAGTCAATTAAATTAGGTTCCCTCATTCCCATTAAAAGCAATGAGCTCCCCACCATGTGGCAAAGACAGTTTTTCACCATAAATGAAAGTCCAAACCGTCTGAACAGAGGGAAACTTAACGTCTATGGATGTGGAGAGTTGTGGCAAGCCACTGGAAATGTGCTGCCAAGAAATAAGAGATTAATAATAATAATAATAATAATAGTTTCAAGTTGAATTATTGTACTGGAATTATTGAAATCTCACAATTGGCACAAATAAATCCAGTCTGAACAGCCAGGCTGACATCAACTCTGATAATTGATAATGTCTAGTAATTCCTTCCAATTATGTGCTGGCTTCAATTAACTAGAGAGCATTGCAGTCCTACCTTAAACAGTAGTAAACACCTCCTTTTGTTAAAAGATCAGTGGGTAGTGTTGGTGGGTGGTGTAGTCCCACTGAAGGAAACTGAGTTGTATGACAAGGTCACTCTCTCAAAAAGACTCCGAACTGTCAACAGCTGATGGAAGTGTGGAGGTTATACATTCTTACGTTACCGTTTGGTATTCCGTGGAAATAATTGGCACTGTCACACATTTAGTGAAAACGCTATCTAGCCAAGGCTTTACTGCTATTGTTAGAGAAAATGTATAAAGACACGTTGTCTGTCTATAATAACCACTGGTATTGCATTAATTAAAATCAATTACATGCCTGTTGTGCACTTGCTCTTGCTTTCCACTGCTGCACAAAAGTAGCTCTGTGCTGTTTAATGTTTTGCCACAAAAAATGGCTGCTTTTGTTACAAGGTCCTTTTTGTTAGTTGCAGCAAAAGCACTCAAATATAACAAGTCGTGTTCGTGACTTGAGATTGGAGCCACAGAATTATCCTATATGAGGTGCACTTGGAAACATCATCACTCCAGAGACTTTCATTAAGCATGAAAAGCATTTATTTTGACTGTTAAATCTGGCTGTAAAAATACGTATTTGAAAATTGTTCATCCATATACAATAACACCTACAATTTCACTACGAGTCAAAAATGGTTCAGATAATCATACATAAAATTATTGCTTTTCATAATGTATCTTTCGTCTCCATTTTTGCATTTATGGTGTGATCATCATGTTCTCAGTCTGTGCAGGCACGGTGTAGATTTGGTGTGGCATTTCGGCGCAAACTCACTCTTTAATGACTATTTACACACACTCGCATGCATACATACGTGATCCTTTTACTACATACAAACATCTTGTTTTTTCAGGTTACAAATCACTCATTTAGCAAGGTATTTTCCCCCACTGCTGCCACATTGTTTACATCTGAATTGAATTAAATGCAAAATCGAATCTCGCACATAAACAGACAAATTCAAATTATGGAGAGCCTACACAATTTTATCCAGATGATAAAATATGATGTGGCTGACATTGCCGCCAATGAAAAATTATTGGCATGAGCCAACGTGTCAGCAGTATAATCGTGAATGATGTGGGGAGAGAAAGGTCACAGCTGAGGACCGAGGCATTGTGTAGAGGAACAGCTAAGCTCTTTAGCGCCCTGACTTCGATTCAGTAATTCAGTATGGAAGCCTTAGTGTTTTTTCATCATACAATGGGACACATTGTGACATATTCAACATGTCATCATATATAAATAAGCATGCCATTTTATTCCACCTCCATTTACATTGAAAAACTGTATATCATTAAGGAAGCGAATGACAGACCACCCAGCATGTGACTGCCGAGAAAAAGCAGGTGAGGTTCTCTGCCATAAATGTGGAGTAGCGTGCCTGACTTTACAGATGCATATCTTCTCCTGCTTTGTTATAGCTCAGTCCACCAATTCTATCTAGTTCCTGCTATTACCAACAATACCATGCAGATTGTTGTGCCACTGGGGCCGTTCGGGACCTATTAAGCAGTTCTGGGCAAAGTACGTGCATAACGGTAGACTTTCACTGGCTCCCACATCAGGTCAAAATCACAGAAATAGTGTGAGGATAGGAATGGACTGGATGATTCTTATAAGCAATTTGGCGTCCTGCATTAGAACTACTTCAAAACTTTGCATCCATTACATTGTTTAATCGTGAAACACTTATATCCTGTCGACCTTTTATCGAGACTCGTCTCTGGAAGTAAAACAAACAGCCAATCATTTGAATTAAACAACAAAGGATCAATGTTCTAAATGCTTTCTGCCAATTACATAATATTTATACATCAAAGTGACAACAGATACACAGTCACCTTCTGGTGAAGATATTTTGGGGTGTAACACAAAGAAAACATTACACAGCTGCTTAGAGTGACAAGTAAAATAATAGCGCTGAAGTTCTGCAATATGTAATTACAGCAAAGAATATGTTTCCGTTTGCTGCTCGCCATTTCTTGTCTACCCAGTTGTGTTTGGTTATCATTAGAGTGTTGTTCTATTGACTGTGTGAGAGTCAATGTGTGAGTGGAGACTTAACTAAACATTGGTCTGGTTTTGGTGATGGCTAGAGGCCATTAAAAGTACCACCACCACAATAAGTACAACAAAGTAGTCATATGATCCACGTGATTGGGGTTTATTAAAAAGGATGCAATGGTGCGCCTACTGGATACAGTGACATGTTGCAGACAAGCAGTTGAACCAGAAACCGGCAACAAAAGCTATTGGCCGTAATCACACTACCAACAATGGCACAACTAATAACCTGACAGGCTTGTCATGCTGAAGGAATATCATTCTTAATCTGAGAGGCTGGTGCCCCCAACAGAAAAGGAAAAAAAAACAAAAAAAAAAAACAGGACAGCACATAAAAAACTACAGAGCATGAACTGTCACACGTCGTCAAAGTGAGAAAGAGCAATCTGGCCTGCAAGATTCCAATATCGTACTTTACAATGACAACGGGATCCAATCATGGCAGAACACTTCAGTGAGCCAGTCAGGCAATCCTCCAATCAGACAGACACGTCCAACACAAAAGGATCAGACCTTGGCTTTACTTTCACAATTACAAAAATACTATAGTAGACACTGTAGGTTTCAAACCTCACTCTTGGAGTTGATAGAGTAAAAGAAACCTACTAAACAACAGCATAAATCATATATATATATATATATATATATATATATATATATATATATATATATATATATATATATATATATATATATATATATACACACACTTCTTTACAGTTTACATGCTGGTTAAGTGGGTGTTTGGTGTTTTTTGCCCCCAACATCTCCTTCCAGGCAGTGCGACAATGGTTATGTTTAGGGTTAGGGTTAGCTGCCTGGAAGGAGACACTGGAGGCAAAAAACACCATTGAGCGGTTTAGTACTCACATTTTTGTATTTTTGTAAAAAGATTTTGTAGCATGCATGTCAATACTTTACAGTACAAAATATGTAGTGCAGATAAATTGTTGTATGTAATCTGTACGACCATGACCATAACAAAAAACAAACATTGTATTATAATCATAAAACGTATGAATTGTACTTTGAAACAGGTCATTTGTCTTCTATGATATTGTGTAAGAGGTACTCATACTGTGTCTATGTAGCCTATATATAGCGGTGTGTCTATAATTGCAGACATCTTGACACACCTGAGCCTCTCTTGCTACGGATGGCATATTTCACTCTGTTGTACAAATCCCAGACTGCGTGTTTGAAAGCAGAAACACAGGGGTGAAGGTGGTTAGAAGTAATGAGAATTCCAAACTGGACAGCAAGGCAATGTGTCTGACAACACAATGGAACTTATCATCCTAAATAAAACTGGACGTCCCTTTTTAAATTAATTCAAAATTTTCATTCAAACGCAATCTCAAATAGGTCACTGTAAAAAAATTAGGAATGCATTCCTCAGGGCAACTTCTAGCTCACCCAGTAGAGTGGGTGCCGCATATAGGCTGAGTCCTTGGCAGCGGCACGGTTCAGGTCCGACCTGTGGCCCTTTGCTGCATGTCGTCCCCCCTCTCTTCTTTCCTTTCCTGTCTTTATATATTGTTCTGTATAGCACTCTGGTCAACTTTGGTTGTTTTAAAGTGCTTAACAAATAAAGTTGGACTGGATTCAAGCTGTCAATTGAAAACCATAAAAAGCCAAAAACAAAATCCTCATTGGCCAAAGCCACTCCCTGAAGGGTGGAGACTAAAGAAGATTGGAAAAAGATGTTCATATCATGAGAAAGCGGAACATGACTGGCTAAACCACCTGTCACATAATCATGCGGTGACCAAAGGCGGTCAGTGACATTCCTCTGATGGGAGACTCCACCAAAAACCAAAAACTAGTATAGTTATTCCTGTTACTTTCAGTCAATTTGTTCTTACCTTACAGTGACTACAGGAACACACACACAACATCTTAAAGTCTTGGTTGTCATTTACAACTCATGTATTTATTTATTTTTTCTACAGTAAATGAAACACCTTTTTTGGGTCCTTTGAAGACCTGCTGTTTCCCAGTGACTGAACAGAAAGTCACAAAGCTGCTGCTAGATTGGTTTTTATTGAAATAGATAACAACTGATTTGATTTTTGATCATTTCTATAATAAGGTGCATGGGTAAAGCCAAATTAGGCAGATATACCACAGCCCAGTGATGTATTTGCTCTGGTCTACCTAGTACACATTGAACTTGTGTTTTGCTGTGCTTGTGTTCTAGCTCTGTGTGTACATGTGTGTGCATACGCACAGAGACTTTGATAAGAGGTCTTGAGAGGTATAGTGGAGGACCATGCCCTCCTCTCCTCTCTATCCTGGCTAGCAGGCTGTCCTCATTACTGTCAGTCAGCATCAGGTTTAGCAGTGCCAGGCTCCTGCACAGCCCTCTGTCCTCTCTGCCCTGCCAGCACTAGCCTGCCTGACTGCTGCCATTGGTAAGCATTGTAAGAACCCCTCAATCCTCTAGAAAACCTAATTATTCTCTACCCGCAACCAAGGAGACCGGAGCAGAAAGAGGGATGCCGAGGAAAAGAAGAATCACACACATGTGCTTTCCGTTTATAAGCGCTCCGGCAATTATTTAAACAAAAAGGAAATGTGTATTAATATTATTTCTGCAGTAAAAAAAATAAATACTTTTTTTTTTTTTTTTAATTAAAGCATTCACATTTGCACATTATTTATCTTTCCATTGAAGCATAAATATTGGAGGAATGCACACACAACAAAGGCACACAAGATACATTTAGAAAGTGTGAAACAAACAAAAGAAACCTGCATGAATGACACTGAGCATCGCTTTGACTACCCGTTAACTGGGTCACTCAGTTGGTGATTGTGTCTGACCACCAAACAAACAGTCATTCATATGCCTGTGGTCTGGCCCAATTTTCATCTGGAGCAGTTCCACTGAGGCCACTGAAAGCAAAGGAGCTGACGGGTCAGGGATTTAAACCCATCTCCAGCTTCGGCAAAGTAGCCATTACCACAGGGGGGAAAAAACAACTCCTTGTGTCATACTCCATCTAAAGCAGGGTTTATTTATGTTGGCGGCACATCGGTTTTTTTTCCAGGGGTGAGGGGAGAGTGACAGTGAAGAATTCCCATCAACTCGCTTGTCACCTTTCCCTCGTCATCCGTCTATCTCTCGGTTTCAGTGAAACGTCAGTGCATTTAGTGTCAGTTGTGAAACCCATTTCAAAAGTGCATTTATTTTGAGAAATACAGCAAATATCTTTTCAGTTGGACATCTTGGTTGCTCACCAGGATAAGACCTGCTCCATGTGCCGTGAAATGCGACGTCAGGTTTGGATAATAGCCTGCACAACATAACATTATTTTGCTTCCTTCCACTTTGTGTGCTATCCGCACAGTAGAAATAACTTGACATGAGAAATATCTAATAAGAAATAATCTTCTCATAATAAATATTTGGGAGGGCTCATTGTCATAAACTGTAAAGCTGAACAAAGATATTGATATGGCATTCGGTTCTACATTAAAAACGTTTGTCCTTGAGTATTCTTTCACACTCGTGCAGCTGTGCAGATCGGCGCAGGAACGAGGAAGCTGGTGCTTTTAATAAACTCACAGGGACATTCAAAGGGGCTGGCAGCTACAGAGGATTCATTTTCCCAGCAGTGAGCTGTGTCATTTAAAATAAGGATCATTTTGTGTATGGGAATATCACAATGTTAAATCTAGATCAAATAACAAAAATAAAAATCAAAGTGAGGGGAAGACAGAGACCAAATGAGGGAGATGAGGGAGTGAGAGATGAATAAAAAGAATAATGAAAGAGGACACCAGGTACAAGTTTGTTTTGAATTTGTATAAAGAAAATGACACACCTGCGCCTCTCTAATTCAGTATGGGTACATGTTATCCTATGTGTGTGTAAGTCACACAGAACAAAGGCGCAGGGGATGAGAATGTGCATTTACTTCACGCAGCATTATTATTAGACTTCATTAAAACTCTAGACTTGAAATCTCTCTTGAAGTCTTTTCCTGCAGGTAAGAACTTAAAGCACACAGAGAGGTGTGCGGCAAAGACAAGTGGAGGAGGTGGAGGTACTGGTCATTTTGCCATTAACAGAAAAAAAGTGTAAGACAGACAGAGGGAGAACAAGAAGATGCCATACAGAGACACAGAGTGAGACAAAGAGAGAGGCAAAGAGTAAGAGAGAGCTCCAGCTGCCAGAGATAGGCCGATGCTAAGAGTAGGCCACCAACGGGGAAGCCACAGCCACAGCTGTCACAGGCTAGAGGACAATTTGGGGCAGTGCTCGGATGGTATTTTTGACCAATATCCCAGAATGACCTGAACCAATGTACAAGAACAGTTCCTCACTTCCTCCTCACTGGCATTAAAGCAAGCAGTTTTAATACGCGAAGTTTCAGGATAGAAATTGCAAACAAAATAAACAGAATTTCTGGAAGTGTCGTCACAGCTGCTTCTTGTGCTGTAAACATCTATCTGTGCACAGATAGAGTCTTCGTTCTGCATCCAAAGCCACAGTGACAACCTGTTCGGGACGGCTTTCACGGCAAATTCCCTTTATGGAGGTGCAAGAAAAGGGTTCTGCCCATTGCTCTGTAAATGGTTGCCGCTCCTTCCTTTCATTTCCATAACAAGCCATCAGAACTCATCTCCGACTGAAGTGGCCACAGTCCCACTGGCAATTAAAATCATGCTGGGACATGCCATGGTTGTGTGTGACTCCACTGTCGGAAACAAAAGCAGCGGCGGCAGCGGTAATGACGCCAACATTTGAGTGGTGAATCTCGAGCAATGTCGGCGGAAACAGTCGCTTTGATTTCTGCAGGAAACTGAGAGCAGGCCTAGTTTACATCTTTCAGTATGAACCGTACTGGAAAATATCAAACAAGGAAACAGAGTCATCTCATCTCGGTCTTCTGTACCACTTTCTGTACACAGCCACAATATAAAAAAAGGCATGTGGTTTTTTTTTTTTTAAGAATGATAAGCATCGCAACAGACTTGAAATATAGAAAATAAGGAGTGGGACTTTAAAAACATACAACTGGGGCTTAAAAAACTAGAATATGTTGATGTGAAACAGTCTGACTGGAGTTAAAGGATAGGTTCAAATGCCTTGACTGTTGAGGCATCATATACTTAGCTTTAGCCAATGCATTTCTACAGAGAATGAGCCATCCTTTATGGACAGTATGGATAGGAGAAACTATTGCAGTGACCAATAACTCAACATACGGTACATATTCCATGTAAATATTAATCTCTCGAAACTGAACTCTCCTGAAAACTCTTTATCAAAAAACATCAAGGTTTACTGTATGTTTTTAACCTATATTCACCCCACCTTTATAAAGAGAAAGTATTACATTTTTATGGTGGTAAAAGAATTATTGGTATAAAATAAAATTATGCTACTAAGAATGGCTTGTTTTGAAACTAAATGCTGAAACATTTACTGTATCTTTAAATCCTGGAATTCTAAAGCTACTTTTAGCTGCCAATCTAATAGAGCCATGGCTAACCCCAGCCAGGCTGAACAGGCAAAGTATAAGCGAATGTGCATTAAACACCTTGCATCACTCTCTTTCCATCTGTCAATCATCAACAGAAGAATCCTAATCCCCGAATAGCTGTGGAGTAGTCTGCATTGATACCTTTGACACGACTTGTAAGCACAGCTTCTATTTCTAATACAAAATGTTCTTCTTTTAAGTCTTAAGATAAGTTTGAGTTGTGCCAGATTGCATTTTTTCTATTTATTTATTTATTTATTTATTTATTTATCTATCTATCTACTTATTTCATCCTATTTATGTCCTATAATGACAACAACCTACAATTCAGGTACAATACTGGCCTTAAAAACAGACATGTAAAATTCTCCAGATTTGTACGTACCAATACAAACGCCCTGAGCAACTTTGACTTTGTCATGCATGTCAACTCCGATTCACATTAAATGATGTCTGTTTCGACATCGCCTAATGATTATTTGTTGCCAAACTCCTTCCTGTCTGGGTCCGACCGCTTTTTCATAATGGAAATGTCCGTGTTTTGGGGCAGTGTCAGTTATGCCTGCTGATACAAGTTGTTTTTCCTGTGATCCTGTCATCCCGGTGCAAACACCTTCAGTTGTTTACAGTGAAATGTCCTCTGTGTTCACCTTCACTTCCTGTCTGTTTTCAGCATTACTCTACGTGCTGTACATACTGTATAGTTTTACCATACTGCAGCATTCAGCAGCGGGAGGTCATTGGCAGGGTTACTTGTGAGGTCATTGTTAGCCGTGAGAAAATTAACGCTGATTGGGCTTGTCACGATTTGCTCCCCGAAGCCCGTGCCACAGAGGCACCTGCCAAGCCGAGCTTCTTTAAACAAGAATGAAGCCTATTCAACAGCTGCATAAGCAGCCAGGCAAGCAGACAGTGGAGGGGAAAGAGGGACAAAAGAAAGCAAATGCAAAACAGAGAGGACTTTCTAAATGGAAACCTCAGAATGGGACTTCTTTTAAAAAAGGTCGGAAATCAATTTAACATAAAAGTAAAAACCCATGCAATGTTAATCTATCTGGCTTAATCCCATTGTATTAAGATCCTTTATAATCCACATTCAATAAGACAATTTTTCTTTTCTAACAAGCTTGCCCTATAGCCATTTTATAAATCAGTGGTACAAGGCTTTTGCCGTGCCACAAATTCTGTTATGGTGTCATTATTTCACTGACTTATGAACCATGCAAGGTAGAATGACAAATATGTCGTGGAACAGCTCAAAATATTGTATTTCCTTTCTGAGTCACTGCTAAAAAGAGTATAGCACTGTTTAAAAAAAGATTAACAATAACCACAACAGCAAGACAGCAAGTTCTTTCGTTCACTTAAAAAAAAATTGGAAGCATCATCAACCATCTGAGCTGTGTTATTGCATCTTCGACTTTCATCAGCAAGGTTCAGAACAGAAGAAGTTCAAGCCATACACTTGGTGTGTTAAGAAAATGTGGAGAAACACTGGTAGTTTCTCAACCATATGCCGATATCCTTAAGTCACCATGTGCTCTGGCTTTGAAAGCTTGCACTGCCAATTCTTCATTTGAAACCTGACCAACTCTTTAACAATGCCTCTCTCTGATCCAGTGGGAAGGAGAAAATCTATTATCGATTTCCACCTGGCTTAGGTGGAAAAAGGCCCAATAGTGATGTTGAATAACGCCACACTGTACTGTGCCTTCACACTAAAACTGGGGGTTGGTGTGAGAGGGCATGTCAACAATGCCCTTGACTATGCCACAGCACCATCTGCACGCGCTGAATATTTAATCATCAATAGAGCTGCTCAAGACCAGTAATCAAGAAAAAGGAAAAGATAATAGGCATCATGGAGGAGCTCATAAGACAGCTCCTGCGTGATTGCAGTTTGGCTTATCTTTTAAATCACCCATTGTTTCAATGCTAATTGTGACCATTTCTACATGCATGCACTGCAATTAAAGATATTTCTTAATCACTTACTTCATTCAATCCCATTCAACCCCAAAAGCTATAGAAAACAACTCAATAGATGTATAATTTAGCCACTAAATTCAATTCATCACTGTCAATGAGAAGTCACAAATCATTTCTTTCCATTTAAAAATAAAACTCTGGCAGTTTACATTACTGGCACCTACTATATAACATCCAACACATGAGAGGAGGATCTTGATTCCACTTTCTTAGATGTCCTCTTTTCCACACCTACATAAAACTAATAGCTAACGTTCTCTGCCGATATATTAGAGCCCGCCTCTCGCATCAAGCCAATAGACAATTTACCAGCAAAAAATGGTTTCACGCTTATACTCGGTTGCAATAACACACAATGAAGCTTGATCACAACTATTGCAGACTAAAAATAGCATAGAACTATTTTGTAACAATAACAAAAGAGTTCATTTGAAACTATTTGACATGAAAACAACTATAATGAGGTATGAAATTAATATATAAGAATAAAAGCACAGAAAATAATGTAGATATAAAAACAGTGAGGTCATACAAAAAAAATAACCATAATAACCTAACCATAACATTTCCTTTAAGTCTAATATGTCCAACTTTAATTGCTTTGGTGAAACGGCACTGACAAGGTGAGAACAATGCAGCCAGACTAGGTATGTCTCTATAATAACGACAGACAACCACTGCCTCTTTGTATCTCCTGTGTGAGCACACAAAATTATGTAAGCTAGTAACATGAGACATAATCATTTTCTTTGAAAAGGGTTAGTCACCAATTTATTCTTACCTTAGGCTGGGCGCGACGTGGAAAGGCAACCTTAGGATCAATCTGCAAATGAGAAAAGAAAAGTAAAAACCATTGTTAAAAGAAGCTGTGATATTCTAAGAGTGAAAAGCAATGAACAGGTGTTGAAAATATTTCTAAAACTGTAAGCCCACAAAGGGACCCCGGAATGCAAGCATTCACATGGTCACACTTTAAATCCTCTGTGGTCAGGAATAAATACTAGGATTGTAATAGCAGTAATACATATTCAACAACTTGATGTATTAAAATGTGATATTTTTCCACTCACAAAGATAACAATTTATCGGACCCATTAAGATTTACAAAAGCTGCATAATCAGCCTGTGGCGATACTGACAGTCTGCTTTTGAATTTGAGAAGCATTTGACACTAAAGCTGCATTCAGTAGCCGTCAAAATTATTGCAATTACAAATTAAGTGCACATGAATGGCCAAAAAAAAGTGGTGATAAGAACATAGAAAGGTGGGATTTTGTAACTAAAGGGCTCTGCTACTTCAGACCTGGCTTTTGTCAAATCGGACGTCATTTTTTCCTCATTCTGTACGCCCACACTGGTTAAGCTTGGGGTAGGTTATTTTCACTAAGAAATGGCTGGGTTATGGTTATGGGCAGCTTATCAGCTTAGTACTGATGTAGTCGTGTGGCAGCCAATGTAAACAATTCAAACTGAACAAAAACTTGGACTCTTCAGAAGAGGTAAATAACTTCACTCAAGCTTCTGCACGGAAAAGTCACCAGACGCCACAATCTTCTGAACATAGACAAACTGAGAAATACAGAGAGAGTTTTGTGGAGCTGATCATCTTAATTAGCTTTGCAGCAACTCATTTGGCAATGGCTTGAATGTAACGGACGTTCGTTAATGTCAAAAAGTTACGCAACTCAAAGCTTTAATCCCTACTCTACAACACCAAATAATTAGACTGGTGCAGAGATTTGGCCCAATAACTACTTGGAGTTCCAGCTAGGTACATTTCTCAGAATGTGACTGGGCAGCAGAAGCCAGCTGACCTATATCACTGACCCCATTACTGACTGTGTTGGATTTTCTACAATTGTTGGAGCACAATGACACCTTCTAGGCACAATATTCATTGGATTGCGCAGTGTACTTTATGAAAGCGCATATTATTTACAACTAATTACTTAAATATTGGTGCTACCAAATCATCTTCTGGTGCTGCTGTATAAAAAAGAAAACCAAATCTGCGTCAAAGAAATAGAAAAAAAAAAAAAAGTTATCGTGGAGGCCCGCCACACCGTCGTTCTGCTGGTCATGGTCGCAGCAGAGCTTTGCTTTTATTTTAGGCAGGAATCGCTGATTGAATATGACAGGGAGAAAATGAGAGTCTGAGGCTGCTGACGCCTCCAGATATTGCCAAATAACTGTGAGGATGCGTCAGATCAGCCTGTTTCTCCATCTTGTGCTTGTTATCTCATTAGCTACATTTTCCTCGTTA
The DNA here is from genome assembly GCA_013375575.1 of Percina caprodes. Lineage (NCBI taxonomy): Eukaryota > Metazoa > Chordata > Actinopteri > Perciformes > Percidae > Percina > Percina caprodes. The sequence continues at coordinate 326,474 of JABXJD010000009.1, read as the reverse complement.
ATTTCACTGGTATGAAGGTATGTGGTGGGGGGTCTGACCAACCTTGCGCTGACAATGAACCATCTCATGAGCAATGTCATCCTAAATTGTCCTTGCCTGGGTACCAATAGAATTGTAAAAGAGAAAATATTTGCTTTTTGGCATAATAATACTTATTTGTGTTTAACAGAAAATCCTTTTCATGCTGTTCCATATGTTTTGGTGTATTATACTGAAATATCTCCAATAAGTGTACCTATTCTATGCTTTCATAAAAGTTACTCCTACAGCACAGATGGACATACCGGTATTTAAGAAAAAAAAGACATCTTTCTGCTGAGAAAAACAATGGAAAGAAACTGGAATTAAGGAACACAAGAACAAAAAGACACCATCTGCACAGATCAATTAAGCCAATGAGACTGACTATGTTCTAATGTGTTTGAAGGCAATGTCATTGTCATCTTTTCTGTCAGTCTCAATTATTACGCTTATCTTTCTAAATCAAGTCAAAATGAGAAATGAATTCAATAACACCTGGGTATAGCAACCCTGCTTGTAATGAATTTCATTTAAAGATTTAGCACTTAGCCCCAGGCAAAACCAATTCAAACTCAATTATTTTGTGCGCCCTATTTGAGCAAAGACAACACATTATGCTTTGAATACCAAAGTCCTCTATAGTTGGTAATGTATCTTACTTTTTAAGACTATACAAACATATCAAACCTCATTTCACCATACTGCGAGAACTAATTGTTTTTCTGTCCTGCTGAGAATTTCTATTCACTATGAAGCTTCCCGTTTCACCATGCACAAGAGAGCACTTAAACACAGCAGCAATGGAAGTCATATAGTTTTCTGTCAGCTGAAAATATTATAATTATCAAAAATAAGCAAGTATATGCACATAATTGTGTTTCAAATTAGGCTACTGAAGATTGTTTAAATCATACTCAGAGCAACGCAACCAAATAAGGCAAAGAGGACTAACTAACCAATCCTTCTGAGAAATCCTATAGCAGCACCTTTTTAGGTCACAACTTATGATGAATGACTCCTTTGAGAAATTTGATCATGAGGAGGGGAGAGGTTAGCCTGGGAAAACCCTGACAAACTTCCGGCAAATGTGAGATTTGCTCTGCAAGTCTGTCTGGCCAAGAGCCCATTTCAATTTTTTCCAAATCGAGACACCAATCCCAACCACAACCACCTTGCGGGCATTACAAGAGCGCAGCGATGGCAAGCAGCTTTTTGTTTACATTCAACATGACGGCTACGTCACCCGGACCGTTGGCCCAATTGGTTGAAGGACTATCCAATTGCGCCCAGAGGCATTGGAGCGGCGTCCATTGGTGACGCCCCTTTGGAAGTGTGCTTGTTGAATGGTCTCAATGTTTTATTGTTTGACTGAGCTGTGAATGAACCTTCCCCAGACCCTGTCTCAGTTACAACTGAGGAGGGTCAACCATGCTAGGGAGATGTAGCAATTGTTTTGCTTTGGTTAACATATTCATGTGGTTTTTATGGAGAAAGAAAAAATAAATAAAAACGCATCATATTTAAGGCCAAGAGCTAAAATATGCACTGCCTTTTGCACAGAAAACTAACCTTTGAACTAAACTATGTTGTCTCAGTTTCACCCGATACTTCCTTCCTGAAACATTTTGTTATGTACATCAGTTGCCATCAGTCAACCGAACCTGGGTAGTGGGTCCTGGGTTTTTATCTACCAACACCTTAAACATTTTATTTTATTATACTTTATTAATCCCACAAGGGGAAACTACACTTTACACTCTGTTGTTATTACACACATTACACACAGGCCTGAATTACACACACATGCTCAGGTCCTATGCATGCACTAATGGAGAGATGTCTAATGGAAAGGCGCCCCAAGCAGTTGGGGGTTCGGTGCCTTGCTCAAGAGCACCTTGGCAGTGCCCAGGAGGTGAACTGGCACATCTCCAGCTACCAGTCCACCACCATACTTTGGTCCGTACAGGGACTTGAACCAGCGACCCTCAGGTTCCCAGCCCAACTACCTCCGGACTGAGCTACTGCCTCAATTTTTTTTTTAAAAACAACAAAAAATGCCTACAGTATTAGTGATTTACATTGCATGTTTTGGTCCATTTTTGTTTTCAAGAAAGTACTTAATGGGTTGGGTGAGGGAAAAACACTCTTGTCCTTACTATGCTTTTAATTTCAATGTAAGTTTTGGATTCTCCACCTACATCAGCTAAATCAAGTTTAGGCATACTCAAAGAGGTTTGTTGAAATGGATTCTGCGAGAAAAAAAAAATAATAAAAAACTATCACTAGCTGATGTAGAGGTAGAGAAGACATTCTTTAGGGAACATGTGTGCCAAAAAGCTCTTTAAAACACAAAATGAAGACACATAACTGTAGTGTAGAACACAAGACCTCCCATCCAGCTGTAGCGGTTATCATCTAGTAGCAGTTAAAGTACTTTATTAATCCCCCTAGGAAATGTCTTTATCATTGAATATTGAGCAGTACATGCAAACTAAACAGCACAATGATATTTAGAACCCTGACTTGGAGTTGATCAAACAATCTGCTCTGTATATGAATGTGCTCCTCCTGTGAACGTTGCGTTTTATTGCATGCCTGATGAACTGCTGAAACAGGGGGGAAACCAACGCTATTAAGCAGGTAAACACCTGGAATTTATCTTCATCTTCTAGTAATGAACTTTACATGGCTTGACTTGACTGATGTATAACATATTGTCCTTTGCTGTCGTAGTTCTTAAAAGCTGATTTACAGAATGACTGTAATTGATGTATGATGTAGAACTGCCAAGGTTTGTTGATTAATCGATTGACAGTAAATTATCCAGCAACTATTTTGACAATTGAACGTTCATTAGGGTACAAAAATTGTCTTGTTAAGCTTCTCAGATGTGAAAATGTGCAGCTTTTCCTTGTTTTATTCATTAGAGATAATTGAATATTTTGGATTGTGGACTGTTGGTCAGACAAACCAAAACATTTGATGACTTCACCTTGGGCTCTAGGAAATTGCGCTTGGCATTTAAAAACATTTTTTTTAAATGATTTGATCAATTGAAAGTAGAAGAATCAGCATATTCATCAATTATGAAAATAATTGTTAGTTGCAACCCAAGTATTGTGTGTTCAAATGCAAACTGTAATCAACATGCACCATTGAAACAGCCAGTAATGAGTTAATCTACCACTATACTTTTATGTATGAGCCACAACAAAATCATACTTCAAAAACTTGGGCCAGACCCAATTCACACGTGTGACAAATGACCTGGATAAGTATGCTACCTGGAGTAGTCCAATAGAAACCAGGATACTGTGGCAGGTCAACATTTTTTGTTGATACAGAACATCATAGAAGATGATAAGAAATGAAGACACAACTGCACACAGGTGATCAGGAGCCTGGATAGCATTAGCATCATGTATACAAGGATGTGAATAAGCCAGTTTTAAGTATTGTGATTTTTTCATGGAACTTGAGAAATCTGGCTACTAGTGTGAATGTAATTGCACTCAGTGTGTTCCTTGTGAGAGAACAATTATCCATATTCTTACCGGTAATAAGGATATGATTATTACAAGCATCTGTTATCTACAAATGTCTTTACTGTAGGTTGTATGGGGTTTCTTTTTTCCTGTGATTAAATTACGGTAACCATCTAATAGCAGCACCACCTATTATGTACAATTGACTGGCAGCGTCTAATGTGATGTCATTTTCAAAAGGGCTCTGCAATTATGGTTTGTGTGCCTTTTGCAATGCGGGTATCTCAGACAGCATCTAGGCAAGTGTACACTGTTCAGTTTATGCCGAGCACAAGAGCATGGCTAGTGACATGCTAAAGATGCACTTCTGGTGAAGTAGCTGCAGTCTATATCAAGAGCTTTTTCCTCACTCACACTGGCCTCTCCTGTGTGTTGGTAAGTATTTCTCACCCTATGGCCTCTTTACATCACCCTGACAAGACTTTTTTTCAGATTAATAGTCTCAGTGCACCTTTCCTATATGATGAAACATGATCTTACACACAGAACAAAAGTAGATTTCCTCAAGACATCATACAACCCGATATGTCAACATAATAAATGAGAACAGACCAAGAGGAATCCCCCCCCTACCCCGCCACTCCATCTTTTATCTTCCGCAGCCTTTTACTACAGGGCCTCTGTGGGCCGCTTTTGCATGCGACTGTGGGAGATCAGGGCAGAGAAACAGCCTGTATCTTAAGTTCACATCTTATAAAAAGGATTTCATATATTAATGCGGCTCCTGGGTAAATTCTCTTCCTCTCTCGTAAGACATATCTACACTAACACATTGATGTGGTGTTTAAGCTAAAAGGAAAAAAGCTTATCAAAGCTTGCAGCTTTCGCCAACTTAATTGTGTGAGCAGGTCCACAGGTGTGCCTGTGTGATACCAGCGGAGCAGACAAGAAATTAAAACATAAATGTTTCATATCTGCGCTGTCAATCTTTACTGATTTTTTTGCGGTGGAACACCACCTCAAAAAGGCAATTTGTTATGCTCAAATCAATAATGAAAATTTCACCAAATTTCACTCAACAACAAAATATGCAAAACCATTATGAGTATGATGCAGATTCACTGGTATGACACAAGAAATGACATTACCGCCATGACAAACATCTGATGTTCTGTACGTACTGGCAAGATGCAGCATGCACTAATAACGCCTTCAGCTATAATCAACTGCAGAAGACAGAGCACCTGCTATGCTTAAACAAGAGCAAGTCAGAGTTTAGCTCACTGATTTGACTTTCCTCCCAAACTCTGATGAAACCGATTTAGATCTGCCTAGAACAGCTGCTCATCCATATTTTTTCCTGCCTCACTTAAAACAGAAGTAAAATTTGACCGTTGGTCATTCAAGAAATTGAGACTGAAACCATATCCATGCTGTTTAAACTAAGATGAATGGCTTAACAGTCATGACAAATTCATATTTCACATTCAAACGTTAGTTCCATGATAAATATTTTAACACTTTTTATTAAATTCTTTATAACTGCTTTACATAAAACACTTTTTTTTTTTTTTAACGCCAACCTGGAATCAATCTACTGCCTTGTTAAAGTGCACATATTATTATTATTATTTGGGGTGTTATTTTGTGTCTCTGGTGCTTCCACACGCATACAAACTTGGGAAAAAAAACTATCCATGCTGTTTTGAGTGATATACAGGTTTCTGAAAGTCTGCCTCAGTCTCCAGGTGAGCTGTTCAAAATCTGCACGGCGTTGCACATCACTAGCCGAGACGAGGTGGCTAACGTAGCATGCTAGCTTGTTCTCAATGGCAATTTACAAAAGAACTTAGGGCTGCACAATTAATCGACTTTTAACCACGATCACGATTTTGACATCCCACGATTAAATTTGCATGATCGCGCAATTTTTTAAATGCATCATTCTGTTCATAGAACGCTCCAGGTTTTTTTGCAAAGCCCATCTACCGCTCCGTAAACCACTGTCTGATCATGTGCCAGTCAGAGTTGTTCCCTCCAACACGCAGCTTAGTTTCTAGATGTAGACAGTCACAGAGGACAGAGTAACGTGAGGAAAATTCAACAGGTAGCAGTCGGATATACGTCTGTCTCAAGCTTCACCAGTTTACTAGTCAACGCAACATTTTGTCCCGTCTCTGTTGTTTTTCAGACAACAGCAGTGACCAGTGCTAGTCGGTGCTAGTTGGTGTCTGTTAGCTCACAGGGCTCTAGGGAGCGAGTAATATTTCTCCTCTAGGTTGCACCCGTGCACCTAATGTCCTTGCATCCGCTGCAATGCTGTTTATATCAATATGGTTTAATTTTGCGTTACATGAGCCATTTCTTCTGTAAAGCCGTGCCTGTGTTGGATCTCCCCTCTACTCTCTCTCCTCTTACTCTCCACGCAGCCCCGCCACACAGCGGCCACCGGTCCACACTTCTGACATTTGTCTACAGTTTTAATTATTAACACAGCTGTATATTGTTAAGCAAGAGAGGCAAACCTGTATTTGTACCAGCTCCCTCTCTCTCCCTAGTGTTTTTAATCAGTTATTGTTGAAAACAAGTGAAGGCGCTTTCTCAGAGATACATAAAAAAAAAAAAGCTGTATGTCTATACATACAACTTCAACATAAGAAGAATGTAGCATAATATGGATGTGAAAGCAGTTATAAATCGCCTATGTGACAATAAAAATTTTTGGTTAAAATCAAATAATCGTGATAATTAAATGTGATCACAATATTGATCAAAATAATCGTGATCATCATTTTGGCCATAATCGTGCAGCACCAAAAGAACTACTTCCATGTCCCTGTTCTGCAGGTATTCCACAAGTGCCCCTGGTTCAGAAGAAGTCTCCCAGCTAATCCTGCCTTGGACTGACCAAAGTTGGAGAAAGAGTTATCTAGCTGATGGGATCTTACCTAGCTACTGCGCATGGGCGACTCCCAACAAAGATAGTATAGAAATAAGATGTCTCCCTCTGTAGCTAAAACAGAGACCCAAAGACCTGAAAACAGGATCTGCAGCAATGTGCAGTACAACAAAAATATGGTGTTTTTTGAAAATGAAACCATGTAAACTTATTCTGGTACAACCTCAAAATATAATTATGAACCTGAAAATGAGCATAATATGGGTGCTTTAAGCTCCCAACTGTTACTTCTCAAATGCAAAATCTTGTACAATGATCTCCCCTGTTCACATCGGCCTGCATCAACACATCCTTAGGAACAGATGCTGAGAGTTGCATATTTCTAAACTGAACAAAGCATCATGAAAAAAGGTAAATATGTTCTGAATTACCAGCATGTGTGTTCTGAAGCCCCAGGCTGTGCTTCACCATGTGCCTTATTTACATTCAAGTGTTTTCATAACCGGACAAAAGACAGGAGGACCCGGTACAAAATAAATAAATAAAAAAAACACGTGCCAAAAAAGAAGAAGACTGTGATGGTGTTCCTGTTGTTGCACATCCTGACATTTTTTTGGGGATGTTATATTAATTGGAAATGTTATGCTAAAATAATGTTCCATATTGAAATCATTTGTGATGTCTCAGTGTAATCATATCAAGAACTTTTTTTTGTGTTTGCTTTTTAACTAATACTACTTAATAATAATAATAATAATAATAATAATAATAATAACTATACTGTGTGTGTGTGTCAGTTAAATTCACAGATCCAACAATATCTGTAAAATAAAATGATTTAAACAAAAAAAATGACATTTAAGTATGATTTCCACTTTCCCTGTTCAAATAATATGACTCAACTTGTTCACAGTTGTTCAAGGTTGCTAAGGACAAAAACATGTGTAAGGATTCATTCAAGCACTGCAAAAGCAGGAGGCTTGTATCAAACCAACATCTGCAAACACATCGAGAACCATCCACATTTGCTGGACCGGTTTCGTTCTTTTCTTTTGTCCTGGGCAACTTTGTAAAGAGATATGATAGAGCCTAATGCAATGCAATCTTGATAGTGTGAGTGTTAAGATATACAACAGCACAGCAGATATAGCCCAATGACTAATAGTCGGGAAAACAACACAGCTGACAGCTGCCTTAGGTTTGTAATCTCCTATTGCACGCCGACGGATAAACAATAGCACATTAGCAGCTCGGAAATATCAATTTCTGCAAGTATTTGCGTCAGGATCTTTGGTATGTCAATTATACTGTCAAACACTCATCCGATTACAAAAACGTCAAGCAAAAAAAAACAAAAAAAACACAAAGCTTCACTTTGTTCTTTATTATGATGAAGCCATTAGTTATCCCTTTTATTACAGGACTATTAGTATCATCAATATATTTCAGGTTTGGGGGTACAAAATACATGGCCATGGAAACAAAGACAATAAATCATACACAAAACTAATTGTTTCATTAACATTAGACAGGAATGCAAATCTCATTTGTCTCCATATCTTTTTAAATATAGACTGTGTAAACGACAACGTCCAATATGATTAGGTTACTAGTCATTACAAACTATTTATTTGAGGCAACCTGGTGGCGTTAGGTTTTTATGACGCTGACCATATAATCACAACGTCCCCTGACCGAGTCTGGCCAGGCCTCTTTCTCCCTTCATTTCCTGTCAGCTTTCAACTGTATGCTATCTAATAAAAAGGCAAAAAATGCCCCCCACAAATACGTGAACAAATTTGGAATGAAAATACATAACATATAGATTGTTTAGGAAGGACACTACGTGAAAGAGATAATTATACATATTTATATAATAAAAAAGTAAAGGTTTCACATCAAGCCCCGAGTGAATTGCCAATTAGGTAAGGACAGACGTGCAACAAGTTAAGAGAACTCTGCTGTGCCTGTATACCAGTGCCCCAATTCAGAGAAAATGACGATTGGATGGCAGATTTTAAAATGTCACTGTTCAGTTTTCAAGGTGAGGCACTGTCAGATTGGACAAGTATGACATATTTATCCAAACATGACCTATAGCCTTCAATAAATGTAATATAACACAATTGTTTCTGTAGAGAAATTGTGATTTTTACATTACAGAGTTTGCATCTTAATATGCTTCAGAGGAACAAAACAAATCTGTGTTTTTCCAGCATTATACATAAGAAAATAAACGAAGAATATTCTACATTTTGGTAATGACAATATATAGAAGCTGCCAGACGAAAGCTTAGTAACTTTAATATGAGAGAAAAGAAAAGTATGAAAGACCTTTTTCTTAAGGGTGAAAAAACTACATTGCAATCAATAAGTCAGTAGCAACAGAAGTAGCGGTGGTTTGGGACTGTGCTGTGGTGGACAGAGACATTTATTGTCTTTTGTTGGAAATTTATTTTCACATGAGGTTATGAGCATGAGGTCATCAAGTTAGATCCAATGAAAATAAATAAATAAATATATATATATATATATATATATATATATATATGCGCATGCTGTCAAGCTGTCAAAGTGGTTCATTCCAAATGTCAAGCTTGAAGTTATCAAACTGCCCTAGATTCTGCATTAAAGTATGTTTATATCATTACCCTTCCAAACAGCTCCTTAACCTGCTTCTACGTACACTCTTTATACATTTTTGCGACACCATTGACGTACTTATTGGTCGTTTCACTGCCAAGAACCTTGTCTTCTCTCTATAGTATATTCACAGAGGGACCACTGTATGTCCTTATCAGCCTTATGCCCCTAACACATAGCAACACTAAAGCACTACTGAAGCATAAAGTTTGACTGATACACTGGCCCACCTGAGACTTGAAATAACATAAGAAGAAGGCTCTAATAGGTTGGGGGGTGGGAGAAGAAACTTATTATCAACTGTATGTCCAATATCTTTTTGCCCTAGAACGTATTTTGACTGTGTTATAATGGTAAATAACTCCATTTTAGACCAGTAGAAAAAGTTAACCCCTAAGCCCATTTGGAGAAGTGACACCTCCATCACTGAGGTGTTCTGAAAACTGTCCAGAAACCTCAGAGCCCCGTAATAAAAAAAAGATCAGCCACAGTACTAGGAACTATGCAGCTGAAATAACTGAAAGGCCCACTGTCCAACAGAAAGCAAGGTTTTCAAATCTGTGCTAAACACACTTGAGCTCAAGAATATGGTTACAATAGACAATAAATCCTAAAATTTACTTTTTGCCATATTCTTATCCATTTCAGAGTACAATCTATTTGTCTTTGAAAATCCTTAAAAATATTCCTCCATCCAGAGTTGCCTTTAGCCGATGTAGCACACACAGTATGTTTCCTCAACATGCACTATTCCATTTCCAAAACGATGCTGGCATATCTGGATATTACCACCTACCGAGCAGAAATCCCAGACAAACACAATTTCAGCTGAACCCTGTCTCATCCATCACTACAGACATCTCTCAAAAATGACTAGCATCTTTAATTATTCATCTACTGACACATTTCAAAAGGGCAAGAATAATCCGCATTAGTTCAAAGTTTTCCATGAATCAGATGTATGTCTGTGGATCATTTGCCTTATTAATGCAAGTGAGTTCAGACATTTCTTTCTAATCTAAAAATACATTTTTAAAAAGGTCATGGGATTGCTGTTACACGGCTACATTTACATTACATCCAATTATTATTTCACATTACAGTGAGCCACTAGTTTGAATAACATTTGTTGTTGTTACTTACAAATACAAAACTCTGTTTTTGACATCAGGGCAATCTTTTTTTTTTTTTTTTAGTGGAAGTGTTTCAAACCTAGTTTTTTCACACTTCCAGTATTACTGCATATCAGGCGTGATACAATGCAATATCTGCTGGGTAAGACAGTAGCGAGGCAGCAGGCCTGAGACAGCACGCCCTTCAGTAGAACATGAGATATGTGCATACTGCACACATGTGGCTGCAGCGAAGAAGGGGGTGTGTCAGCCCCATTCATCGAGAGAAGTGAAAGTGAACACATATAATATTCACCCTGGAGTTGTGTTTTATTGCTAAGCTTAGTGTTGAAGGGACCATCATGCATTTAGCCTTTGTACATGACCTTGATCTACACAGCCTGTCAACCTACGAGGTGTTTACCCACAAGGCTTTTAGGCACTTAAAAGTCAGACAGTTAGGACAGGGGGTCTCCACTGGCAGAACAGCAAACATTTGACAAGTAATAACACTTATGTAAGTGTACATGAAATTAACTCACCGTCTTAGAGTCTAATTCGTGGTGTTGTTGAGCTAAGACTTTATCTACACTGGCAGCATCTGTAAACGTAACAAACCCAAATCCTCTGCAAAACAAAAACAAAGACAAAAACAACAATGTTAAAATGCATACATACGAAATTACAAAACGTTGGTTCTTGCAAATACAAAATGCTAAATAATATATACATGTATATATATGTATATTTATATATAATAAATAATAAATAGCATACCAGTAAGCATAATAGTCCTATGACCTTAGCATTAATACATTATTTCTGTGTAAATGTATTTATAATCCACATTATGGACGTCCTGTAGCCGATTTGAATCACAAACTGGGGACACTGCTGATCATTATTTGCTATGTTACAATATGAGACGACACTACACCAACATTGTGGTGCAGTCACAAAGTCAATGTCAAATTGCATTCGGCTGCAGCTTTACAGCAGTGAGCATTTAAGCTTATCTGGCTTGCTGGGAAACCACACGCAGGCGCGCGCGCACACAGGGACACACACGAACACATGCGCGCGTGGACACAGAAACACACATACACGCTGAATTAATACTAAACACGGACAAAGTAAGCGATATCGTTACATGCACTGGTAAGGAAAAGTAGAAAAGCCCTATATTTACCTTGAGCGTTTTGTCGTGGGGTCTCTCATCACCATACATTCTCTTATTTCTCCGAATTTACTAAAATAGTCTCTAAGGCTGTCTGTGAATAGAGAAAATATGTCGGGTCATTTGACAGAAACATATGGGCATGCTGTTGTCACTGTATTTCAAAAACACCCCGCGATGCGCATAGGGGTCGAATAGAGGACTTCAGATGGACGGAGATCAAAAATAACATCGTGCACACACACTAGTGAGATATCCCATACAGTACACTACTGCACAGTGCACACTAGCACATACACCGCCAGTAGCTACACCGAGCACTCAGTCACAGCGACAAAACAACAAGAAATACAGGACACGGTGTAAAAGAGAATAACAGTCTCACCTGGTGAGGTTTGCCAGCTGAGGCCACCGATAAACATTTTACTGTAAGGGGAAAACACAACAGAAGTGAGTCCAGATGTCAGTTCGGCCATTTTGACGACTAACTACTTCTAAAAGCGACCTTAAAGGATAAAGGAAGACTAGGAAAACACATTCGCGCTTAGTAATTGTAGTCTATCTACATAAAAGGGGGAGGCCACTCATGCTACAAAGCTGAGGTCTTTTAACTGAATCTGGAAACAGACCCGTGCACGGTTTAAGTGCGTAACGTTACTGTGGGGACGAATCCAGCACGGCAGTCGAAGTCCTCTTTAAGATGTTGTAACATGGGAAAAAAACGTACCTTTGGAATAAATTTTGAAAGATTCTTACCCCGGGTCATGTTGTGAATCATTTAGGCTTCCGGATGTGGCTTGACTCCCGTCTCCTTCCATATCTATTTCAAACTATAGGCTGGGACTACAGTAACAGTGACAGACACACACAGATACGGCAGGAGATATGCAAAGCCCCGCTATGAGAATATTACTGAGCCGGGAATGAAAGCGTCACACGTGGGATCAGCTCAGCCCCCTGCTCCCTCCTCCCTCTCTCAGCACGCTCTACCTTGGCCCACAGGGGGCGGAGCCTGCCTCTGTCACCTAACCAATCCAATTGACGTCAATTCAGGCAATCTGCAAACCAATCCTCCGATTTGTCATTTAATTAAGCACTAAGCCACTAGAGGTGAAAGTGGCTTATTGCTCTTCTAAATCAGTGGACACATACCATAAAAAAATCTTTGTATAAGAAACGTTCTTCTTAATTAGCAATGTTTATATATTAGTATTCAGCTGACAAGTAAACCTTTACAAAGCAGCAGCGTGATTAATTACAATAACTTATTATTCTTCCGCCATGCAGTGTAGTCCCTCAGAAAGAAGCAAATAAAAATGGGGCAATTCCTATTTGCATATTAATAATTGAATGATCCTGATTGTTATGGCGCACAAGTTTTTTTTGTTTTTGTTTTTTTTAGCAGATTTCAATTCAGCTAAAAGTTGCATGCAATTTGAGGCAATATGTATTGTGCATCACCAGTCAACTGTCATCTGTAATGCATGCTGATGAACAATAATTGAATAATAACAACAATTATTGAATGTTTTTACCCCAGAAATACTGTATAATTTTTTAATGGTGGCAAACAATATTATGGCAAAGTCATTTTCCAATAAGAGGTGATTTTTGGTTAGTGCCTTTCAATTTTTTACTGCAGTAGGTGCCCATTTAATGGTACTTCCAGCTTTAAACATGACAAATCCATGTATGCTATAACACCAACAGAGCAAGTCTGTATTTGTGTTGATATTAAATTAAAAGATGTTGCAATTTATATTTCAGATACAGCTTAGAAAATGCAGAAGATCAGATTTTGAAATGTATTAAAAAGTGCCTAACTTTAGGCGGTGAGGTGTGCTGATAATGTCTCCTGAGCCATAACATATGTGGCAAGACGGTTCAGATAATGTGGAAAAGGTACCTGAGCAAGACACTGAATCTTTGCAGCTGACCCTGAGGTCTGACCTTTAACTGTTGCATTCATTATAGAAGCCAACACAGACTTATCCTATGGGGATCAATAAAGTATGTTATCCATACATGCAGTGGAGTAATTGTGAATGTTTCCATGTAATGAGCTGCCAGCCCTGCTCCCTGCACAATGTAATGTATGTGGAGATAAACTGCCTCTGCCCTGCATGACCCCAAAGAAGAAGAAGGATAAGAAATAAAACAAACATGCATGGCATTTGTGGTGGGAACATCTGTTTTTGACACACATTATTTGCACAGTAGGCAATCAATAGAATTTCAAAAAGAAAATCGTATGTACAAACAAGTCAAATTGTGTTTTACATTATGTATTATACATCTGTTTGTATCCATGCCACATTACTGCTCACAGAACTCAGACAATATATTCTACATAAACACAGTTGTCATTCAGCGTAGCATGAGAATAATTACAACAAAACAATCCAAGCTCCGCGTGAAACCTGACTAGTGATCCTATTTCATTATTCCCATTCAGTGAAGTTTCTTGAATAGGCCTGCCTGTGTGTACTGTTGAGGGCACTACCAGAGTTTCTTATCTAGACAGGCAGCACGTTTTTGAAACAATGTAAAGTTCATTTTTTTGATATTTGAATCCAAATAACAAGACTTTTGACAGTTCAACAGCTAAAACACAGTCATTAGTTAGAGAACACTCCACACTGCAGTTGTCTGTATCTCTGACACAAAGGTATGAAGGCAAATGGTGGTACTTCCTTGTAGCACAGTGTCAAAGAAAATGGAAATATGACACCTTGTGTGAAACATTATTACTTATTCTTCCTTCTATGCACTATTGTTCTGTCCCATGCCATTTGGTGGTATATTACAGATTATTATAGTGTTGCATTTTCTGTAAGTTGTCAAATGTGTGACAGCGTCCCACAGCATATGATGTGAATGTGAAAAGAATTGCATCCACTCATGCAGCTGCAGAGGAAGAAGAGAGTGAGGGAGCTTATAAATTGACACAGAATGTGAGCTCTGAGGAACAACAGTTTTGCAAGCGATCACAAGATGTGCAAAAATTACAGTGGGTTTAACACTTGTTTTATGCTCAAATAAAATCATTGGAGACCCAGGTTTCACAGTGTGGTTGTGAATCATTTTGCTTTTTGAACGTTGTTATCAAGGCCCAGCTTTTTAGTGCTGTTATACCATGAAGAGAGCAAAGTCAAATGTGAAAGAAAAGATACATCAGGTGTGACGTTTTACAATATCTGATCAAGGATTGGAACACCCAAAACTGTTGCAAAAGCAAACCTATTCTATTTAATATATTTCAGCAAAATCTCTAGTAAATTTCTAGTTCAGGGTTTCTTCAGATCTTTTAGACACTGATTGAAGTTGAAAAATGTATAGATTTTTAAATAGAGCAGTGTTCTCCTTTAATCTGAGCAGCCACCACTGCCTGATGAAAGTGCCTAAAATGTTTATCCTTCTTTAAGCAAGTTTAGGCGCTGTGACAGCAACGCTTAAAGAGCAGCTGAGCGTTTAGTATCGAGTGAGGAGGAAAGAGAGAGGGGTTATATTTTTCTATGTACGAACCAATTCCCTTTAAACTGATGCCGATAGCACAGTAACATCATCATGGCTTGGAAGCATTTATAAAGGTGACAGCTGTTGAAGCTGTTCTGATTAATGAGGGGTTGAGAAATTTCAAGAAATAGACACCTTTTTATACCCTGCGTGCTTTGAACTCATCTGGGCTGAATCGTAATTCACCATTCACTTTAGAGTGAAGGAAAATGCAAAGGTTTCTGACATTATATTGTTGCAACTGTAGCTTGCATTCAGTGCTGAAAGTGAACCGCTTCTCAATAGAGAGGAAACTCAGCATGCAAAAAAAAAAAGCTTGCAACTAACCGAGCCTTGGCATGAAAACTGGAGGATTTGGGGATCGAGAGAGAAGTCAAATTGATAGTGTGTGAAAGAGGTGAGGGGAAAAAGAAAGTGAGAGAAGCAACAGTGGCTGGCAATGTTATGAGATGCTGTTTTGAGAAGAGGCATCCTGTTTCCTGTCACAGTAATCATTTTACACCCTCAGAATCCTCACTTGACCTTGGAGAAATTGTTTTTGGATCATGCATAAACCCTCTTCTCCACCCAGATTCCTAGATATAATCTGTGCATGAACGACAAAATATATTTTAACCTTTGAATGTCTGGAGACGGAAATATGGGTGATGAATATACAGACATGTTCTAAAGTGAAACTCAAAATCTACAGGGATTTAGATTCTTTATACATACTTTGTATAACTCTCACAGAGGCTCACCATGTGTTTGAAACATGTGCTGACATGTGAAAAAATCCAATAGTATATAAATCCAACACTACAAGATAGCTCAAACTAAATAACTAGCATACATTTGTTTGGGATATTATTGAAACACTCCTGAGAGGCTGTTGATGTGATCCTTCCGGATTTTGTGAATGATTTCATATTGACCACTGTGGTTTGAGTGATCTCTGCTTTTCTCAGGAGGGCCCATTACAGTGGAATTCAGAATCCCGGGGAAAGCTGTGGAGAAGGCTGCAGATGTGAACAAATTGTCTCCCTCTAGTGTCCTCTGCTTTCTGCTCTTTCTTTGTTGAGCTAAAGCACCTCTCAGACTGCAGGGAGAGAGCTAAACGGAAACATGCATAATTGACAGTCCTATTTCAGGAATTAGCCACCCACCAAACTGCAGCCTACCTGCTCTGTCATCTTGCCTGGAATAACTTAGCATCTTATAAAAGTCTTTTCTAGCCACATTTAATAGTAAACTGATGAATTTAATAAATACAATTTCTCTTCTCCTCATGGATTTGTATGTTTCTGAAGGATGGTGTGTAAAAATGTTGCCGACTTGTCACTTGTATGGGAGGATCACTGGGACTGTGAACAATTGTTACCACATAGAGACATTGTTTGAAGTCAGATCAGTAGGAAGGATGTTCTGGTGATGAGTGATTTCTCTCTTTCATTAAGCCCTCTGTAACTACGTAGATGAGTTAATTAAGCGGTGCCAGAGGCTACACACTAACATTCCAGGTAGATGGGCCACTGTGATTTTATGACATCCACATTATTAACAAAATGAAACTTTAATATTGACATTTCAATATGAGGCTCGGCAAAGCCTGCAAATTATCCTCGCAAAATGCAGTATTCCCTTGTACCAAGTGCACAAAAGTACCTCAAGGTACCACAAAATAGCTTGTAGTACTCCAGAGAATCACAGATCAGAACATAGGAGTTTTTTAGATACACTCTAACCACATACATTTCTGTTTTAACAATATACCAGACTGAGCTAGTGGATTTGCATTTTGGACCTCAGTATTGAAAGACAGACCATTTGCATGTGGGGCTCTTTAGACCAATCGGGCTCTAACACAAGTGGATGATGACGACATCATTTACCTGCTCCACTGGGCTGGGAGATAAGCTCATGCCCCTGCTGCTCCTTGGAATGTTCTGGCTGCAGTTTTGTACGACTCCAGAGAGAGCTGTGTGTTACAGATGATGACAAGTGGCATTAAAGCACAGCGAGGAACCATCCTATCACCTGTACAGTCAGCAGCGGGGAGAAAGATGTGCTTGTTGGTCTTTTGGAGAGCTTTGTCAAGACAGGAAGTTGTATATGTAGGTGCCATGTAAGTTATATCAATCTTTTGTTCTTTAGATTGGTTGAACATTTTAAATTAAACATTGTTGCTAAAGTGAGCTTCATTTTGATCTCCCCAAATCTACTTTTTGTCCACTGCCAAAGTACATGAAAGCCCATTTAATTGGAATCCTTTTCAGGACAGCTGTGCACCATGCTCTCTGGCTTATCATGCAAATTTACACTACCCTTACGATTTCCTCTGTATAACGGTGTTGAGACACACTCGTTCATGCCTCACAGCTGCATTTGTTGTTGCAATACCAACCAACTGAAACACAATAAGACTACGGATTTCCAGCCTCAAGAACTCTTAAACCCAGTTTTATTCACTTTCTCTGAGTTTGTTTATATGAGTGCATATGCCTCAGGCTTTCCTTTTAAAATCTTCCAGGGGCAGAATGGCACAGTAAGCAGGCCTCTCTGGACACACCAGCTAAGTGGTGTTTTCTGTCTTCTGGCTCATTCTTTGCTTTCTACCAGCCTTTTCTCTCGCTTTTCCTTTTTACTTAATTCCCCCCCCCTAACTGGCTGCCATCATATATTCTCTCAGTTGCAAACCACTTCCTATTCTGCAACCACCAACCTTAACACTGACCTTGCCTTGTCTGTGCCATTGAGACGAGAGCAAGAGATACCATTTCCCCAGCTTCCCCCCTGCTGCAGGGTTTGATTTTTCCCCTGTCTCATCAGTCTTTCGGCTGCTGGAGTACGCCTTGTTATTTCTTCCAGATTCCTACACGTTTCGCTTTTCAGCTGATCAGTGCACAGACTGGAAAACATTGCTCTTGGCTCAAAGAGAGGGCGAGCCTTGGCATATTGACCCAAGCTGTCAATACAGATTAGGTTTATCAGATAAACTTTATCTGCAACATTTGAGCGTCCTTTGGTAGGGAACCAGCCTAATTCTGGGGCACAATTGATAATGTGACGCAGGCTCTAAGGACACCGAAATTGGCAGCCATTGTTTTAGCCATAAGCAGGCTGAAGTGACCTTTTCAGGGCATGTTAGTGTGCACCAGCATATGTGTGTAAGCTTTGGTTTCTCATGATGGTCTACAGGTTTTAGATGCATTTTATTCAAAATCTGAACATCAGTTGCATGTTTGGTGTTGAATTATCAAGTCCTGTCATTTATTGTGTGTTCTTATTTAATGTGTTTGTTTGTATGTACAGTATGCACCCAATCACCGAGGCAAATGCCACGTAGTTCCATTAATGTGGCAATAAACTGCTTTCTAATTCTGATTCTGATTTCTGATTCTAATTCTGATTCTAATACTCATTCTAATTGCAGTGAACTGAAGTATTTTGTTGAGCACACATTCCACACTCCAAAACACACTTTTTTGTGCATGTTAAACAGTAGTGAATTTCTTTCTAAAACTCCTTTAAGAATATGTCAGTAGCAAATGGTGTCCTGGTGAAAAACACATTCTTTCTAAGAATGGTCTTTAGCTGTAATGTTTTGGTATTAACGTTCATTTCTGCCCCACCACCACAAGAGGGCACTTAGAGCACATGTAATGATAATAGGAGCTGATGTCATAATTGTGCCTTTGTCTACGTGTGTATTCACAGAGGTGGTTCGATGTGACACGTCTCTTGTGTTCCTTTTAGGAGTGGTGAGACTAAAATCACACTCAGGTTCACCACCTACAGTGGCCTTATGGCCTCTTTCAATTGAAGGGATAGACTGCATGACTTCCACTGCCTGTTAAAGCTAAAATACTGGCCGTTTTCTAGACTCCCTGTTATTTCTATATACAGTCTCAGAAAAAAAGGTTCAATTCCAATCTAAGTCAAAATAGCTTGGTGATGAGCCAGCTTTGTAAGCAGTGCTCTTCAAAAACAGAAGAAAGGGGACTTTTTCAGCCACACACAAACAAAGATGTAAAAGTAACACTCACAAAGATTGCCTCCTATCAGAATGTAATATGCTATACGTTCTTAAAATTCATAAAGCTGATGGGGACTTATGGGAACGTATGAGAGAGACACAAGAGGGCAGTGGGGTTACCGGGTACATGAAGTCCACTGAGAGTGAGTCTTAGTGAGTGTGGCTGAAAGAAAGAAGGCATCTCTCTCAAAACAAGCCCGGGTGGAGAGATGAAGAAGGGAAGCATGGCAGCAGTAAATGATGCTAGCCTTCTACACCTTGTCAGTTATTAGGAGAAGCCAGAAGAGAAATCTGACATTACTTTGTGTAGTCTACAGAGGAAATAATTGGCTAGCAAGCCAGCTCACTGGCACCTATAGTACTTTGAAGAGATGTTTTAAAGATGGGACAGCTGAAAGATAGGAGCCACAAAGTAAATAAAATATATCATGCATTTGGCAAGGATTAGAAAGTGTTAATGCTGCAATTATGGAAACTAAAAATAACAATTAATTTAGTGGTTATGTTGTTTATCCGCAGCTTGACATTTAAAATTGATATAAAACAAAAATACTTTTTAGTAACTCTAACATTTATTCCCGGTAAACATCTGTTGGTGGGCAAATATGGACCATAACAACAAATCAATAAAACACAAATGGTGCAAAATGAATCACTTCACATGTCCAATAAACAAGGTCAACAGATGAAATAGCTGGCTGGCTGGTTAATAGTGCTTTCTACTGGCAGAAATGTAATAATTTGGAGGATTATAATAATAATACTCCAAATTATTACAATTATTAATAATGATTTATAAGTGATTAAATCATTATGCAAGTTGAAGGAGAAACTGAGACTTGACAGGAGAAATGAAAGACTATCTTTTTAAACTTAAATCATGCTTAAAGAGCACCAACCACAAGTAACTTTCTGTTTTGGCTTTCTAAGCTATAAATACACCAAATTTATTCCGCAGGTGTTCGAGTGTTCAGAATGAAGGCTGGTGCACAGATTCAATGATCTGTTATTTTCATAAGTTCACTCTGTGTGACTTCTATTACAGTGCATGTATTCAGTAAATCTTAAGAATTATATCTATTTATCCAGTTAGTATTTTTCTGTGTCAGTAAGAATTTTTATAGAAAGGAATGTATTTTCATTTCAATTTCAATGCATTTGTTCAGCTAGCTATTCAGTTATAATGCATGGCCTGACTGGCATTGCATCAGTTATACCTTCACAGATCTATGCAAGATTTTTTTCACTTCTCTTCAGGACATTATTAAACGGCATGAACTTCTGGGCTATTCTCTGTTCCACAACCCATGCAGTGTAGGCCTATGTAAGAATCCTTTTTCACTGATCTTACATTTCTTTTTAGAAATGATATGTTAGATTTATTGCTCATGGACCTACAGATAAAAATGTGTTTGTTCAAGGTGATTTCCAGCAGTGATTAACTGTGAAGTTTAGTCTATCTGGAATGAGTGTTGCTTAGGCTACATCTACACTACTGCATTTTGGTTTAAAAACGAATATCTTTTGCTAAGAAAAGGACTCACGTCAAAAATACTACGCCGCTTTCGAGCATCTGGAAACTCAGCTGCCAGAAAACTCCGGGGTTGTATTGTTGTCTGGAAAGGGAAGAAACGAAGACCTTTGGAAACGATGATATAGGTCAATCAGTCTTATTGTTAGACAGGCTTACATACCTTTCAGTAACAGTTCCACCTTGTGGTTGGTCTTACTTGTTGCCATTGTTGCCATTTCCCCAAAGTATTTTCTGAATTTTCAATTCAAACATCCAGGGTAATATTAGAAAATTAGCTTCCTGTTTACAATGGCCCTTGCATGCCCAATGCATGCGAAAGGTCATGTGTTATGTGTTGTCAGACGTTCATGGAGAACATGGAATTTTCAAATGCAACTTGGATGATCCGAGTTTCTGGTATCAGAAGTTGTTGTCCTGACTTTGGTGTGCTTGCATGCTCCCAAGTCGGAAAGTTGATAATTTGCAACCATAACAAAAAAACTAAACAGAGCCTGTCCTGTCCACACACACGCTGCCCATCAAACGACCATCAATGTAACCCATAAATACGGCTTTTGTTAAAACAGTCTTCTTCAATGTATCGTAATTACCAAAACATGCATAAGTAGGCTACTTTATTAATGGTGGAGTATCTTACGCTAAAAAATATCTTCAGCTAATGTAGACTTGTTATTATGGGTTAAACACTGTACTTACGTTAATAAATAACTATTCTAATTAGTCACTCTAATGGTGATACTATATTAAAAATTATATTTTAGCAAAAAGTTACTATAAAATATGTGAAGTAGTTCCTGAGTTGTTGTTCCGAATTCAGCCGCCGTTCACGTGCATCTTCCAACTCGGAAACTCGTTTTTACAATGTGTCCGACACCACATGAACGCAGCATCAGTTCTGCTACTTTTGTGTCAAAAGGCTGCTTGGTAATGAAAACGTAGTGAAGATGGTTGATTCTTCCCTCAATAAATACACTTGAAAACGAATATATGCCTGCCAGTTATGGCTGAATAGGTCACTGTTTAATGAGTTTTTACAACCTTATAACCTAAGAGGATTTTTATAACCTTGTTTATTATTTTTAACTTCAGCCTTAGGGCTGACACCACAGAGTATGGTTGACACCTATGTCAAAGATGCATGGGATGTGTAGATGTTGACCACTCTCCACTGAGAAGCTATTAGTGAAAACACTATCAGCAAACAATCAACAAAACATCAGTCAGTGTAGGATAAAGAAATAAAGATGTGAGGTAAAAAAATTCAAAAAATCATCAAAAGGTGTAAATATCTCATCAGTTTTATTTGACCATACAGAAATTGCGTGAGAAAGTGATTCCCTGGATGGCACAGTATTCTTCTTAAACCATCAAATGCAGCTTACTGTGCTGCCTTTACAACCCTTTTGTCACTTTTTAGTACCATATGCAAAGGTATATCTAAAATGTAAAAACCCATGGGCTGGCACATCACTGTTATCTACTCTTAATGCAATCGAGATTGGAATATCTTAATATTTCATATAAATAAGCTGAGAATGTCTGTGCTTTTATGCTCTGCGGCAATATAGCAGTAGGTTTGCATTCCTGGAACGTTCAATCACCATGCAGATCATTTTCACGAGCGTCACTGAATCATGAAGGACACTTAAGTTTAAGATGTGATCAAAATGCAGAAGCAGTACTTGGCACTAAGACTTTGTTAAAGATAGTGATGCAACATTGTCCATTTGTTTCCCCTCCACTCCACAGAATGCTGTTTTTTTTCCTGTCATGACCATTTTCTTACATACACCCTGTCCTCAGCTGGTAAGTGATATGGTTTGTTAAGTGAACCAAGCAGGCAGCAATCAAGGACATCTATGCAAAAAGCAAAAGAATCTAAATAAATCAAGATTTAGATATTAGAGTGTAATACCTTTTTGAAAACCAATGCAATAAAATAAAATTAAAAAAAGATATGGCCACAATATGACCAAAGCAACAAAAGCCAGATCCTGCCAATAGTTGCAGAATAAATGGGGAAAATAAAACATACAGAATCATTTTTAGATCATTATGGGTAATGGACAGTATTGAAATGAGTAGACTTTAGTTGCAGATGAGCACCAGGCTACAGTCATAATAAGCTAGTACCTGGATGTATAGTGCCATCATGTGCTTAGCGATACTCATTACAAGGTTGTTTTTTTATTCAAGTGGAGGCTTGTAAAAATGTTTTTAGAAAAGATGATGCATTGTGTTTTTAACTAATCGTTATAAAAGTAACATCATAGCATGTTCAGAATAGCAGGAATGTAAACATGTAATGATGCATTTGTATTGTAAGTGGCCTTTTGCTAAAAAAGCTGGTAATATACAATCATGACAGTACTACAACAGTCAACAGTCTTGCGTGTGCCCTATTTGTTTGTGCTGTGAATTCATAGTTTTGTCTTTTAGAGGACTTGTTGCAGAATGACAGACAGAAGGCCCAGCCCGTGTAGGTAAGGGAGCGAGGAGCAGATAGCAAGAGTCGGGCTTCTGTTGCTGCTGCCGTTAGGAAGGGACTGATTCTTTCTCCTCACACTCCTGGTGCGAAGAGTGGTTGTCTTCTTTGTTTGGATGGAAGGGCTCTCTGTTGTAAAGAAACTCTCTGTGGTCATGTCAACCCTAATGGATGTTTCAGTAATGAAGCTTGTGTCAGAAAAAGAGGATGTGTCAGTGCCAATGGATGAGCCTTCCTTTGTGCCAGAGATGAGATGGGAATCAGTGCGGAGCATGTGCTCTGTGGCAGCTGGGCTAGCAGATGCAGAAAGGTGATTAATAGTTAGGTGTGTGCCTGTGCTTCTGGGTCGCAGGGTGGAGATGCTCATGGGTGTGGCTGTGAAAGGGACATGCTGTGTGTTCAAGATCTCTTTGGGGGTGTTGGGAGTGCTTTGCAGTGCAGAAACAGAGTACCACCACCCTGTCACACTGGTGTCAGGGGGCATGGAGCTCAGGTCCTGTGCACTCGCTGCAAGAGGGGGTAGGTTGTAGGAAGCAAAGTGCCACCCTCCAGCCCTGCCAGGGCGCACCCCTCCACAGACGGGCTGGGTGTGGCAGGGACAGCCCAGGACGCGGGCAGGGGTGTGCTGAGTCCAGGAGACTAAGTAGGTGATGTCGGCATAAAGGTGGCAGTCCCAAGGGTTGTCGCCCAGAGTGATGACTCTAATTGATGTCATCTTGTCCAACACTCCATATGGCAGAGTGGATAAGCGGTTAGCATGCAGATAGAAGTGAGTTACTCTGAGGAGACGGTCTAGAGAGCCTGGCAGCACCTTCACAAGCAAGTTGTGGGACAGGTCAATATTCTCCAGGTACACTGGCATGTTGGTGGGCAAAGTCCAGAATTGATTGTGGCTTAGGTTGAGCGTGCACAGATTGATCAGTGTGTTGTTGATGAAGATGGCACGCTCCAGCTTGTTGTTGGAGAGATCAAGCAGTCGCAGATTCCACTGGTTGACCGTGTCATTCTTGTCCAGCAACTGGAGGCGGTTGGAGGCCGCGTAGAGCTGCCAAAGGGAACGAGGCAAGCCGGTGGGCAGGTGGTTCAGCCGGTTATGAGACAAATCGAGGATGCGGAGATGGGTGTATGCAGTGAGCTGGCCGTCCAGGTTGTGAAATCGGTTGTGGGACAAGTTTAGGGAGCGCATGTTGTGCTGCAGGCCATCGGGCAACTGTCTCAGACCCCTGCATGAGCAGTCTACCTCCCTGTGGCTGCGGCCGCACAAGCACATGGAGGGGCACACGGCCAGGACATGCAACCCCAGCAACAACACAAGCAGGAGTTCCAGAAGGGCCTCATTAGGGGAGAGCTTCAGCAGAACATGCCTGCTGAAAGAAAGATAGGGAGACAGGACAGGAGAATGTTAGGGCTTGTCTTACACAGCATCCTCTTTAACTCCTTGAGGCATACTCTGAAATGATGCCTGCAGTATACTTGGAAAGTGAATTCAGGGAATGTTGCTATCTGTAGAAGCACAGTGACTGCAGAGGGCTGTGCTGAATAAAATGTGTTTCATCGTTTCACACACACACACACACACACACACACACACACACACACACACACACACACACACACACACACACACACACACACACACACACACACACACACACACACACACACATTAGGCACATGCATACTGCAAATACCCAAACAGACTGCTCAACATTTGCTGCACATCACTACACTGCTATTGGATACTCACATTGGCATCACATGCCAAACTGACTCTTCTAACCAAGCAGGAATGTTTTTTAGAAATGTTGCAGCAGTGTCCTTTTGAGAAATGTTCATACTGTACTTTAAATATGCATAATAAGTAGCAGGTTGAAATTGACATGATCTTCCAATGGGATATTTTGAGTCTATTCAAGAATATCATTTATCACAAAGGATGAGAAATCCCTGTAGTCATTCTCCCTGGCATCAGTTTGCGTGTTCAGTCATCAGTGGTTGTCAGAGCAGTCAGTCTCATGCTCTCAGAGGACGAGAACTAGCTCAATAGATGGGTTGTATTAACGACTCCACAGAGAACTCATGCATCAGCTGGTGCAAAGGCAGGCAAAGACACGGTCAGGATCTCTACACTGCTGAAACTGCAGTATGTGAGCCAGGGTGTGGCAGAATGTGTGTGTCGAAAAGAGTCTATAAATGTATCCATAACTCACCTTCTCATCTTATCATTCCAGTCACTTTTCTCTGCTCCTTTTTGTCGCTCTTCCCTGTGCTGCTTTCAAGCCCGGGACCAGCTGCTGCTCTGCTGATGGTGAATTTTTTTTCTATGCCTGAATTCCACTCATAGAATTTGACCCTTGTTCACTTGTCCAGTGCGGGTTTTTTGAGGTCGACCTGGTCCTTTTGTCCTCTTTGAAGAGCCGAGAGTTTGATATTGCCTGTATGGATCTTTGGGTTAGCGCAATCAGGCACTGCCGGCTCTGGATTTACTCTGTGCTGTGGAAGTGAGTTGGGAGGGGTGGGGTGTTGGAGGGGTGGGGTGGGGGGTGGAGGGGGAGAAGGGTGGTGGTGGGGGTGGAGTGCATAATGGAGGGGTCCCTGCATACAAGGTTGCTACAAAGAAAACTCCTCAATCCCTTATCTGGCAGCTTTCAGGATTTACTTCTGCATTTAAAGCGACAACTATTGTTGTGGTTAGATTAATGGACTGATTTCAGTCCTGTTTGTACTCAAAATAAATTAGATTGTTGTCAGTTATCACCTAAATCAATTATCCCTCTCTAAAGCATTATCCTACAAAGAAGCACTGTGCTGTAATTGGTTGTTATTTTCCCTGTGTAAATTTAGACACTGCCACATTTAAGATTTATTGCAGGGTACTCTAGTCCACTGCAGCTTCCTACCTGTCATCAGCAATACAAGCAACTCTCCATTCTGCAGCTGCATTGCTGTACTTCTGCCACACATCATTTACTTTGGGTTCTTAGGGACAGTGATACAGACGGTGATCAGGGTTAAATGTGGCAAATTTAACAAAATAAGTAATAATAAATATAATGTTGATTCATATAACCACAGCAGTTGAGAATCATTGTTCTCTTGTATTCATTTTCTACTTTTCATTGTTCACTTGTCATGTAAATGCAACAAAGTACCTCTTCTGAAATGTGCTCATTAATTCCTCACTCAACTCTCTCTGTACTTTCCTCTCGTGCCGGCCTATACTTCAATTTATACTTGATATACTTGATTTGATAATGCTACATCCCATCTTTAAACTTGCACAACACCCAGAGCTACTGCAAAGTGTGTCCACCTCCGTGCTATTAGAGTTGAGCTGGACTTGAAGCAAAGAGAAGGGACAAAGTATCCAGACTTTTAATGAAGGGTGCACATCCACCATGACGTCACAAGTAAGGAGATGAACGATTATCTGCAAAAGACGGCGGAAACAAGCACATATTGGGTTTTTGAAAAGGTTTTTTGTTTGGCTTTGTCAGCTCTGGCTGAGGTGAAAGAGAGCGTTCTTTCTGAGTTGAGTGGCACTGCCTAGAGGAGGCACATTCTCTGCTTGCTAATCAACTCTCTCTCTCTCTCTCTCTCTCTCTCTCTCTCACACACTCACAATATACAGCCACAACTAAATGGTAAATGGCTGCATAGCAATAAATACAAGACTGAGGTCACGTTATATTTTATTCCTCTGGTTGTTGTCATATCCATCATAAATGTATATACATCACAAGAGTAAGTTAAGACACAAATATCCGTGCACGGAAGTGTATGATAACAATAATATATTCCAATATACACAAATAATGGAGAAATACAGTATGAACCAACTGTTTTCAGCCAGAAATTATCAGTGCCCAGTTTGACACGCAATTGTTGCAATTACTGTAAAGCAAAAGCTGCTGAAAGAAGTACCATTAATTTACTGTAAAAGGGGTAGTAAAAAAAACCTATAGGGAAGTGAAGCCAGGTGCTCAGGAAACTCTTTGGCATACACACACAACTCTACACCCCATCCTTTGGTTCCTCTGTACCCTCAGAGGAAGAGGCTGCTACTGCGTTGGTGGACTGGGCATCAATGGCCTCCTCATGTGGCTTTGAGGAGGCTGCCTTTTCATCAACGGTTACAGGGGTAGCTGAAGCATCCTCACTTTTGGCACTCTTGTCTCCCACCTCCTTCTTGTCCTCCTCTTCTGCTTGTCCACCCTCCTTTACCTTCTCTCCTTCTTCCTTGGTGGTACCATTACCCATCTCCTCCATTGTTTGATTGATGTCAGACATTAACACAGTGGTCTCTTTGGCTTCTGTCTCTTTGTTCCTCTGGGCAGTTCCCATCCAGTAATCATTGGTGCTGATCAGGTC
Organism: Percina caprodes; assembly: GCA_013375575.1. NCBI lineage: Eukaryota > Metazoa > Chordata > Actinopteri > Perciformes > Percidae > Percina > Percina caprodes. Next base: position 299,216 of record JABXJD010000009.1, on the reverse strand, counting down.
AGCGTTGCTGCTCAGCATCTTGATATGCCTGCTCAATTGGCACACTTTCCATATCAACACCACAACAGAAACCAGCAGAATGGTACAGGCTATGATCAGGCTGCCAGACACCAGGAACATTGGAAGACATTTCTTGTTAAACATAACGAGAGGTGTGGTGGGTGGCTCTGTGTCAGGTGAACGTGACGTGCTCTGACTTTTGGAGTCAGGTGACGGTGTGGTGGCATCAGGCGGGGTGTTGATAACATTGGTGATATAATCTGTGGACAGTGTTGCTGGAAAACCTGAAAAAGTGGAGGGCTCAGTAGTTTTATCCCCATAACCAGCAGTAGTAGTCTCTGATGATGTTTGAGCTCCACACAATAGTGCACACAGGAAGAAGAGCCCCTTCATATTGGTATCTGAGAAGACATGAAATAGCAGTTTGGTTTCAAATAAGATCTGGAATACAAATTTAATACATTGAGGAGAATTATGAAGAAGCCCAGATATAGTAAAATCAGAAAATATCAATTCTATGACTTGGGACAGCATATCTTCCTAATGTGTGCTGTACCTTTTAATTCATACTAGCAAGACATTTTTCTTGCACTATGAACCACTCAGACCTCTCAGGTTGTCTGGGACAGGTCTGCTTTCTGTCCCCAGAGTCAGAACTAAACAGGGAGAAGCAGCATTCAGTTTTTATGCTCCACATATTTGGAACAAACTCCCAGAAAACTGCAGGTCCCCTGCAACAGTTCTTTTAAATCAACGCTGAAGACCTTTCTTTATGATTTCTTCTATGTTGGCTGAAACAAATATTGAAGTGAGTGAGAGTAACTTGGTGCCTTTTGGGATGTTTTTGTTAACAATTTGTGAGATTAGGGTTATGGCCATAATGGGGGATTTCTGAACAGGAAACAAATACATTTCTGAGAATTTCTCCAACGTGGGCGTGACATTGATTTCATGGTAAAATCTATAAGAAAAATTTGGAGCTGTTCAGGATTTTGCAAAGTTTGCCACTAAGCCTTGTAGTGACGACTACATTGTAGTCTAAATAGAAGTACTTTCACTCTTGGTTATGGGTAACCAGAGTACAAAGTCACATGATCCTGCGGGGCCTGTGGTGGATGAGATGGTAAAGACATATGGTTCTGCCTGTATTGAGTGCCTATCTCATTGGTCAACAAAGTTTGGGTTTTCACAAAATTGTCATTGCACTCCGATAACGTGTGTGGGGCAGCGGCTTATACACTAGCAGCCTAAAATCTGCTATTTTATCTGCTTTTATATGTTTAACTGTTTTTAACTGCTCTTTAATGTTTAATTTAAATAACAATTAAATGTTTTCTTAAAAGTTTACAAATCAGTTGGTAATCATTAAATAATACAGTACAATTAACCATTAACTTAGGTTTAATTAACTATCAATTTACCATTCATTAGCTTTCCAAAACAATATATAAGGATTTCTAAATGGATTATTTTCTTCAACACAGCCATGTACAGTATATAAAGAAGCTGGGAAAGATTGAAAAGTTAATCCATCACAATGAGCATTTGGTTGCCAATGAATTTCTTGTTAGTGTTAAATGTATGCTGGCCTGAAGGACCTATGTGCTGAAAGTCTGACTTGTCACTGAACTACCCTATGTCACGGAAAATTATGTCCAATCAAGTTAAAAATTATTCTGGCTAACAGTGTGAGGCATTATCTCCACGGATCTCAAGGAAGTTCATTTCAGTACTGTACACGGGAACCAGCTGCTGACCTTTAAATATCTAAAAAGAAAATTAAAGCGTGGTTAGAAAATGGTCAGTTGCAATGTACTGTAATTTATGTGTAATTTGAATGATCCTTTAAGTAATAATTTGTTAATCCTTTAATTGAATAAGCTTTGAATTTATGAGCTAAGGTCCCTGTATTGTTTGGTCTAAAATCCCCCCCCCCATAGTTTTCCCATAGAATAAGTGATTATTTTAGCTGCATTACGTATGTATTTCAGTTTTCAGTAGCCCTTATCATATTTTTTTTGCATTTTGAAGACATACTTGTGAATACATGATTGTAACTTGTTCCTGACACTGATGTGAACTCATTTTAAAGTGATCTTTAACCCTAAAACCGTTTACTGTATATTTCATAATGTTTAAGTAGTCTAAAAGTAAAAACATCACTTGAAACAATTGTATCATCAGGATTTAGAACAGAACCATATAACAACACTGAATAAAGATGTCAACACATATTTGTTCTTCTTAGGGTTCTTAGTTGATATAAATATTCCTTGGTCCATTTGTTACTGTTTACGGGTTTCAAAATAAAAGTATGTGTTAATACAAGCTGTCACTCACATTGTTGGTGATGTAGTTCCAGGAAGAATAGAAGAGATGAGCGATGTATGAAGGAACAATGTCAAATGACAGTAATCCAAAGCAATGGCATCCTAATCTGTCTGTCTTGTTCTTACTTCTCCATTCAGACTATAATTAGAAAAGGAAGTGGTGTTTGGTGTTCTGTTTGAGGCTGTCGCAGGTCATGCATACATCTGTCGTGCAGCAGGCTATAAAAAGTTGCAGCCAGCCTAAATACTCACTGAGTATCTTACTTACAGTAAAACAGTTCTAACTCATTGATCATGAACAATTTTATTTAAGGTTATTAACAATTTCTTGCTTTAGTTCTGTGAGTAAAAAGTAACATCTACAAACTGGTGTCAAATCTGCATGGCACCAAAGTTAGAAATACAAGCAGTAAAGCTGCAATTTGCACAGTTCTTCATTTATTGAAATGGTATAGCATTTAAGACCTATGACAGGTCTCTCATTTTGGAACATGCTGACGTGCTTTTTCATCTCTTGCAAAGTTTATAATAACTTTGTCTTCTCACCGGCAGCCACATATGTGGGGTTAGGTGAGATGGTTGGACTAAAATTCACACGTCCGTTATGTTCATCTGCTTATTTCCATCCAAGCCACAGTTTCTCACAATTGACTTTAATTATAGTCCATGTCTAATGTCATGTATCAATAAGACAAGGCCTTTTGACACTTCAGTCACTTAATACCCCATGTTGTAGAAAATGTTGCAGGACAACTCAAGCACATAAAGATGTGACGGAAATATGTAAAAAATCCCTGTTCAACATCTGTTCACTGAGCAAAAAACTCCATATCATTGATTTGCATTGATTGCACTTGTATTTATTTTATAAAGTTCCCCTTCTTGTTTCCTCTTTAACTGTAGCTTTGTTTCCTGTGTGATTTTGTATTGAGCTAAATACCATGGAGTGTATAACACTACTGGTCAATCTGTTGTGCTTTTGTCATCAAGGCAATGACACCAAATATCAGTTCTCATCAACATGACCATTGTTATTATAAAACTGATAATACAAATGTATAAGGGAATAATAATATTGGACAGCATCTTGTTATTCCGACAGAAGGAAGTACAAGTCTGTCATAAGTAATGTTATAAATTACTGATTCTATTTGCTGTTGTACTACACCACATAAGTTCCTTTACTTGCAATACAAGGCAGTCCCATTCAAAGTCAGTTATCTTTCATCATATTGGAAGATACCACAGACATTGAATAAATGCACTGTAAATACTGTTTCAGATTTGTCTGAAGAAAATAAAGTAGTTCAGGGCCTGTGTTTTATATGTACAGTGTGAAAAGTTTGATTTCCTGTTGCATGTTTTCAACTTAAGTGTTTTAACATCAAACCAATTTACAATACAATTTACAATAGTCAAGGACAACACAAGTAAACACAAAATGCAATTTGTAAATGAAATTATTAGGTGATAACCTGAGTGTTCATTCAGCCTCTGCCCTTGATGCTGATTCAATCTGATGAAGCAGAAATCAGGCTAAATATGTTTGAAAGAAATTGAGAATAGAAGGATGACTTAATCTCACAAGCCCCACACATCTTCCCTGAGTGATGGAAAGTCCCATTTGTCACTAAGAACATTAACAGTTAAGGCGTAGGTTTATGAGCATTTATAGCACCTTTCAACAACAACACAATTCAAAGTGTCTTACATGGCTTTCTTCCAAAATGGGAGAAAAATGTGCTTTGGTTTATTGGCATTTCTTTACACCAATCACAATCATCATGGGCGGCGCCATGCACCTGGCGGAGCCACGGTGCTACTGCAAAATAGACTCGGGAAAGAACTTGTTTTGGTGGAAGGCATGTACATTCAAAAGTTGTTTTAGTCATGCAACAGAACAGAAAAACTCAGATTAGACAGATAGTTAGCCAGCTGCAGAGATCTGAGGAGCAGTTAATCATAGTCCTCATAAATCTAACGGAGTTTAAAATTCCAACACAGTGAAAGCGGAAAGTAAAGGACATCCGGCTAAAAACAGTGAAACCGGCGGAATTTCCAACGGCACCGGAACAATCATGAAAGTGGAACGTCTTGGACATAGACTATCAACATGCTGACGTTGAAGCTACGATGTTTTGTCTTTGTCCCATCAAGGCTGCTGTGTGTCAGAGTCCATCATCTAAGGCCTGGCCGATGGGTGGAGACCATCTGCTTTAAAAAGACACCTGCGTCCCTAGAACAGATTGAATCAATATAAGTGATGCTTTCATCAGACCGCAGGTTTTGCTGAGCCATGTGTGTCATCCTAAGAGTCTGCTTAACTTGTTGATCCCTCTACTGACCATTGGCAGTGGTCTACTAACAAAAAACGGGACCCCCAGTTTGTCCAGACAAAACAGCTCTATTAAATCTTCAGATCACGGGCCCCACATGTAGAATTAACTGGATTCATTTTGATGTGCTTACTCATCACTTGAATTTTCTCTTTATTTCTCAAGTTGGCTGAACTGAATCCATAAATCTTGCCCTCTGTGGGAGACCAGTCTTAAAGTTGAATTCTGATGAACAAACTTGCCAGCAGAAGACATTGGCAGGGTGTCGTGGATTTCAGAAGACTTCTCCAGCTCATATTTGTTGATTACGGCAATCTTCTGGAACAATTTATGACAGTCTGTGCACTTTATCGATTGTGATGAGCAGAGAGGCTAAGTGCAGTCCAGGGCACAATGCTATCAGTAGTACACTAGGTTCAGTGGGGGAAGAAGTATTCAGATCCTTTACTTAAGTAAAATTACTAATACCTCACTGTAAAAATACTGTTACAGGTAAAAATCCTGTGTTGAAAAGTATTTAATTATCATCAGGAAAATGTACTTAAAGTATTAAAAGTAAAAGAACTTAATGCAGAACAATCCTAACATTTTAGTTACGATCCAAACAGTTCTGTGTTAAATATTTTAATCATTTCAGCTGGACTTTTAGGCCTGTAGACTGTTGGGCAGTTTCATTTGTAATAAAACATCATATTTTTGAAACACCATTTGTTTTGTGTGCAAAACTCTTAATTTCTAACTAGTAATTAACGCTATCAGATTAATGTAGTAGAGTAAAAAGCGGGATTTTTCTCTCTGTAATGTAGTGGAGAACAAGTAGAACATGACATCAAAAGAAAAGACTCAAATAAAGTACAAGTAACTCAAATTTGTACTTAAGTACAGTACTTAAATGTCCTTAGTAACATTCCACCACTGACCAGGTTACTGTTTGGCTTGTGTTAACATTGAGGGCAACAGAAGGCAGTTCAGAGTAGATAATCTCAACCCAGAGCTGTCATAAATTATCTTCCCAATGTTAAAGTGTAGATGGAGAGGAAAAGTATGTGCATTGGTTCTGCACATATCAATATTCCTCAGGCCCAGAATTTGGTAACAGCACATACCAAAAACAAACAAATGACTAATTGTTATTTGCTTTGATTGCCATGCGGGGAAGAAAGGACATTCTGTGTCTGGCCTCACAGTGAAGGAAACAGTTTCCTCTCACCAAATGCTGGCCATGAGCTCCAGTACCAGTCGGAGTCAAAGAGCTTTTGGTTGCAGTGCATCATCAGCCAGGATATAAGGTCCTTTCTTTTCGGCTGGATTGATACCAGTATGCAGAAATCAATCCATTATTCTTCCTGGTCAAAGCCACACTTAGGATGCAAGCAGTTTTTATCATTTTACTGACAGCTTCCAAGGCTTCATATTAAAAACTTTTCATAGTCATGGCTTAAAAGCTGCATAAGCACAAATGTGAGAAAAACAAGGTAGACAGGTTTTATTTAATGAAGCTTTTAAAGCATTGCCTATGCCAACAGTCCAGTCCATACTGCTATAGTCTACAACTATGGATAAATGTGGATCAATAAAATATCCAAGCCACATTTGGACAATGCAGATGCAAGCAGTCCCACTTAACTGTGTATGAGTGAATCAGTTACGAACCAGATAATATGCTGTTATGCAGAGATGTCTTCCTAAATGCATTCTGAATCACCTCCCATTATTTCTGGAAGAGCTTCAGACATTTTAGCTGACAAACCCACAAGCTCAAGCGGTTTCCAGATGTAGGAGATAGTAGCTCATTTTCCTGTTAGTTGATTCTGCTGTTCTAGGTTAAAGAATGATTAGTCGTTCAAACCTAAACATTGCATGAATAATACACACATAATACCATGCCACAAAAAAGATATTGGCAAACTTCATGTAAAATGTGCACAGCTGTTATAAAAAAAACAGTTCAGAACACAAAGACTGAAGATGACTAGTACTTTCTGTTGGGTCTTTATGCCACCTAGAGGCAAACTAAGACTTGAACCATTACAGAGCTGCAACAAGCTTCTTTATAACCTATTCAAATATGCTTCATGTTCATTGACATAGGAAAGACAACTTTGACAAAACTTTTAATTTTCATGGTTTGCAGCGAATAGACATTTCAAGCAGGACCTTTAGGGACATGAAACCTAAGCCTGATGTGTGCTTGTCTACACATTCCAGAGTCATTTTTATATACAGTACATACAAGCTTTTCACTCTTCTTCCTACAATGACCCTTCTTGATCAACTTTCCCCATCGTTTGGTTTGTAAAATCTGTAATTATTGTTATACATAATACACACATGCTTCGAATCCACATATGCATGGGCTTCTAATCTTTGTCCCAGTCTTAATTTATAATCTGTATTCTATTTTTTTCTTAGATAAAGCCAAATCAACTCAGCACAATCACAAATTGATTTTTTAAATGGCATTTCTTATGACCGTCTGCATTTTTTCTCTTTTTATAAAACTGAAATCTCAGTAAAAGCTCATGATTCTTTTGTCTTTCTATACTGTGCACACCCAGTGTACGTAAGTGAAATCCAACAACTGGAACGTACTATCGAGCATTTATAAATCTCTTGTTTGGAAGTGAGAAACAAAATTAGTCTCAGGATACATCCGTTACACTGTAGCCTCATACGGCCAGGAAGGCAATAACTGCATTACAACAGGAAAATAACTGTGTCCACTATATTGTTACATGACAAGCCTCATTTTATTGTCTTTCATGGATGAAAACAGAAACTGCGTGTACAGAATGGTAGTCACATGCAATACAAAAATATGAATTTTTACAATAACATAAAAAAACATGTATTTGCCCATTCTAAAAAAATTGTACAGCTTTTATACAGTATTTTTTTACATGAAAAAAATATAAATATATATACACATCTGTAATAGCCATAGCAGTACCTATTCAAAAATGTCGCAATGTATTTTACATATAAAAGGTTTATACAAATATTAGAAGAATCATGTTCATTTGCTTTACATTAAATAATGTATGTACATTACATACCATTGGATTTGCAACACAACATTTACTGCAGTCTTTTACAAAAACCAACCCTACGTATTCCAACACAGTACGCTCACTCAGTCACACGTGCACCCACACACGACACATAAATACAAGCACTCCAACTGAAGCCAGCAATCACAAACAGTATACACAAGCGCGCACAAGAGGTAATGTTTAAGGAAGATATAGGACACTTGCGCCGGGTTCCTGATTTATATATTTTTTTGAGCAGATAATGAAATCACTCAACGTCTTAAAAGACCGATCTTTCTAAATAACTCATTCTTATAAGGTGCACTTTACACTTCAATGGATGGACATTATTTTAAAAAAAGTCTTAGAAATAGCCAGCATTATTCTATTCCCATGTGGATTGTGAATGATGAAGGGAATATTTCAACTGTGTCTTTTCATTTTAGCTGTTGTTTAGCCTACAGAAGTCTTCATCAGTGCCCCGTTTTTAAATGCATCCAATAAACAGTGAATTTACCAGGTTTTACTCCAAAAAGACAACAAACAAGTGAGCATATCACAATGGCCAAACCTTTGAGACCCTCCTGAAGGTAAAAAAAAAAAAAAAAAAACACTGCAAATATGACTATTCAAAACCAAACTAAACAACATCAAAAAAAAGAGTTCATGATTATTTTTTTTTTTTCTCTCATGTTGACAAAGTGCATATCTAGACATGGGCTGGTGACCATCTCCGCACATGCCATCACGCAACCATTAAAAGCTGAGAGAGGAGCAGAGGGACAGTTGGTTCAAGCACGTCGTTCAGCCTGCAAACATGTGTAAACCCCTCAGGGAAAACACAGCTAAATGAAGTGGTCCATTTTGTGGTAGGGTCCATTAGATGTCCAGCAGAGTGTGTGTGTGTGTGTTTCAGAGAGAAAAAGAGCCGTGTGATCAGAGCCCCGGCGAGAACAACCACATCACAGCAGCACAGAGAAGATGAGCAGGCCGAGAACATGGCAGCCATCCGCAGGCACAGACCACAGCACACCAGTCAGTCTCAGCCCAGACACCACAAGTCAGTTATGCACAAGCCTCAGAGTCCCCAAACAACATTACAGAACAAAACTTAAAGGAAGGCAAAGAGATATTAGACCAAAGGAGGGAAAGCGTGAAGGACGACAGCTGTGTCCACACCCCATTGCCACACCTTGCTCCACCGATCCTTTCTTCCCAACAAGAAAACGCAACAGTTAGACATGGAAGATCAGACTGTGGATTAGTGGAAGCGGTGTCTGTTTCAGGCAGAGGCAATGCTTTGATCAATCCTGCAAGAGTTAAGGATACAGGAGCATGCAAGGCAGACCCAGGCTTTGTTTTGCATTGCTTATGTTTCAGAGTGACTGCTACAACCTAGATTAGACAATAGAAAAAGAAAAGAGGGAAAAGAGCAAAAGGAAAACACAAACGTTAGACGGTTAGTGAAAGTGTAACGGCTTTACAGTGGAGAAAGCATCATTTGAAAAGACATTACACACATGTATATTAGTTAAAGGATATTCACTACATAAAAATAGGTCAACAAATTGTTTTAAGATTCATTTCATAATTTTATGACCCAGCTATGACCTATTTAAGTAATTTGTATTTTTAAAAAGAAGAAGCAAGTCATGAATGAGAAGAAACATGTGAGAAACATGGTGAGAAAGCAACGTTGTAATGGAGTCATGTAAACAAATGTATAGATGGCGAGTAGCAGCAGGAAGTGAAAGAGCTGGTCTGCTTAAAAAGAGGAGGAAATCCATTCTAGAGTAGAACTGTAACGTATTACCATTTACATATGGAGATGACAACATGTGAGAAATAAGTTCTAAATGTTTTTTTTTTCCTTTCAAATTTTCTGGTCATGACTTTTTAGGTCCAAAAATTCTCCCACATCTATTTTTTTGTAGGCATTCAAACTCTATATTTACTTGGTTGTTTTCACACTTCAATTTCAGATTAGAGCCCGACCGATAAAGGATTTTTAAGGCCAATACAATACAAATATTTGGTCATTTAAAAATCTGATATGCTGATATATATATATTTTAATTAAAAAATCCAGAAAAGCGTTACAAAACATAAACAGATTTCCCTAACATTAGTTATTTGTAGTTGTTGAGTTCTCACTAAAATAATATAATAAATTTGTTTTATTGTCACAACAAAGGAACATAAAAATATATTTGTTGTGATAAATAAAATGTACAAAAATACAAACCTAAGATATGAAACTTAAGTCCTTTAAACACAAACAAAAAATAATCAGCGTTGCCAACAGGTACGTTGTAGAGCGCCCTCTGGTGGACAAACTATGCAACACCAACACTCATAACATGGTTGACAGTCCGTTTTTATTTTTTTAATAATTTATTCATCAGAATAATTTGTCATTATAAATGATTCTGATGAATAACTTTAACAAAAAATCTGCCATTATAAATGCCTGTTACCAATAGATCGGGAAATGCCTAATATTGGTCGATTATATCGGTAGGGCTCTACTTCAGATGCTATGACACAAATTGGCCTGTATTCATAGGTAGATGAAAAGTGAGAACAAAGAAATGAATTAACTGAGGGATCACACAGGTGACGTCTGCCATGTGAGGTTTCTTGCAAAATTACGGTTTGTTAACACACGCACAAGGACAGAAATAAAAACAAATACAACGTATCACTTTATATTAGTTTGGATCTCTCATATAAGTCTTACACTCATAAAACACTCAAAAGCTCTTTATCAAGATGATCTGTAGATGATGATTTGTTTGTGTGTGCTGTGTGTGTATATATATATATATATATATATATGTGTATACAGTATGTATTTGTATGTGTATATGCTAAAATATTCTTCAGGATGAATAAAGTATCTATCTATCTATCCATCTATCTATCTCTCTCTCTCTCTAAAACTAAACATATGATAAGTTATTTCCTGTTATACATTTTACTGTCAAAAAAGGTGTTGTGCGACAATGAATAAATTAAACTCTACTATTTACATTTACACATAGAAATCACATAGTTCACATTTCATTAGAACGCAAGCAACAGCCGAGCTGAGAAGAGCTATGCTTTGGTGCAGTGACAGGGTGTATTAACGTAGGTCACGTGTGATGGTGAACAGAAATGATGAAATACTTAACCTTGTGTTATTTTCAAAATCTATCAAACAAATATCCATTTACGAATGTCATTGATAAACAAGACTCAGCAACCCTAACCCCTGAAGGCTTCAGTCCCATATTGTGTGTAGAGTTTGGAGTCAAACACTAACAGGAGCCTCACCGACAAGCGATTGTACCACAAGGAACCAGAAAATATACAATAACAACTCATATATACAGTATATATATTATTTTCCACACGTCCAGTGTCTTCACATGGTCCTTTATTTCTGGATACCTACTCTGCAGACTTCCAGAAGTGTCCAGGGTGGGAGAGCCTGCGGTTGAGTTTGGGCAGCTTCTCAAGCATGTCAGCCAGCTGGGTGAAGGTGGGCCTGTCTCTCAGGTCGTATGCCCAGCAGGCAGAGAGGATCTCCTGAGACAACAAACCACTCAGTCAATGCACCTGGCAACCCACTGAGCCATGCACTCACTTGGCTGGGACCAAACAGTTTTGACCCGATTCATTTCTTTCACCATCCGTGGGTGCCAATTGGATAAGCATTGCGATTCTAGAAGTATTCCAATTCGATAGTATTGAGTACTGTAATTTTCTTTTCCTAATTTAACCAAAAAGAAAAAAGTTGAATAGTACACTTCTGGAGATAATATATCATTAAACATTTCTAAAAACTTGGGTGCCCGGATAGCTCAGTTGGTACAGCTATCTAGAGTTTACTCCTCGACGCAGCGGGCCAGGGTTGGACTCAGACCTGCGGCCCTTTTCTGCATGTCATTCCCCCTCTGTCTCTCCCCTTTCATGTCTTCAGCTGTCCTATCAAAATAAAAGGCCGAAAATGCCCCAAAACAATAATCTTTAAAAAAACATTTCTAAAAACTAATTGCTTTCTAAGAAGAATGCACATCAATATCAGTCATCAACTAGTCAGTCAGTCTGACATTTATTTCATTTGTATTCTGCATTTTCTGCAAAAAAAAAATCAAAAAAAATAAATAAATAAAAAATCAGGACAAATTCAATTTTAGATTTTTTTTCCCCACCCCTACACTCGCTGGACTGGGGACTATGAATGATGATCGATTTAAAAAGTTTTGCAACATCTTCCCATCACTAGAGCACAGTTGAGGATTTGCCACTATTATAGAGGCAGAACAAAAAGACAAACAAGACAACATTTTCTTAAAAGACTGACAGATCATGTGCTTGTGTTTGAACTCACAGTGACCTCCTTGCCGAGGCTGATCTCCGCCAAGACCTTCTTTATGCCCTCTCCGCTCCCCACCTGCCAGATGGTAGCTTCCACATGCTGGTTGGTGATGGGCCAGTCCCTAGCTTGAAGCTCATACCAAATGGTGCTTAAAGGGAAAAAGAATTATGATCATACTGTCAACTCTCTCAGTAAAGTAAGCTTGTTTTAGTCACAAACAGGTGTGACACAATAGTACGTCTCCAGTGCTTAAACTAAGTTAACAAAGATGAGTGTGCAGAACTTACCCAAAGGCGTATACATCTGCTGCGGTGGAAAAAGGAAGGCGGTCCTCGTTGTTACCTGGGCTCATCCTGCGCACAATCTCTGGTGCAAGATAACAAATCCAGCCATGTGGAAGTTTGAGTTTGTTTTCACGCCTGGAAGAAAAGAAAAAAAAAAAGAAAAAAAGAGGGTATACATTTGTCAGTAACAAATCAATGGAGTGGAAAATTTGAGTAGAGAGACGCATTAAATGAAGAGGAAAATGCATTAACTAAATGCAGTCTATTTCCAACTTCAGTGAACAAAAGCTATTCATGAAGTCATACACAAAGGGAGTGTAACATTAGCAAGCTGTGTGCTCAAAATGTACATAAAACAAAGGATGTGCTGGAAAGTATTCAGATTTTAAAATCAGTTCAGCCTTTGCAAAAGGGAAATACCTGCAGGACTGGAGCCACTGTGGACTGCAGCAATTATTACAAATCACTGGACCTCCCCAGGTAATAGCAGTGTGGTGTGAAGAGCACTTTGGCTGAGGTTATGTTTTTAACGCCTCTGGAGTGGCGTTTCTTACCTCCCCTCCTGAACAACTCCAGAGATCCCAAAAAGCCCGAAGTCTGTGATTATGACTTTATTGGTATCATGAAAAACGTTCTTTGACTTCAAGTCCTTGTGAACAATTCCTTTAGCGTGTAGATAGCCCATTCCCTGTGTCGGAAGACAAAGTGACAGTTTGAGTCTTTTTGCTGTGGCATTGGTTTTTCGTGCACATAAAGATTTGGACTGAATTAACAACATACTCTTGGGAAATGAATTACATACAAAGAAAGAAAAGGAAACATATTTCAAAAATAGAAAATGATTTAATAAACAATATCATTTCAATATATTTGGTTTTGTTATATTACAGATTTCCTGTTTCTTATAATGAAAGTTGGTTCGTGGACATGCACTGTGGCTTCATCAATGAGAGGTTTGAATACATATTGAAGAAAAAATACCTTTACAATCTCCTGAGCAATTTGTCTTGTCTTATTAATATCCAAAGTGTTCTTAGTGTCTCGAACAACTGAATACAGCGTCCTCCCTTTGCAGAAACTGTGGCGAGAGAGAAGAAAAGAATCAATTCAAGATTAAAAAAATATGTCTTAAGGTTAAAATTATTTCAGAGTAGGGCTGCTCGATTAAAGGGAAAAACATCATAATTGCAATTATTTTGGTCAATATTTAAATCACGATTATTTAACACAATTTCTCATTGACATTTGGAAAATTATTACATTTTAAAAACAGTAAAACAGTTACAAAATCAACAGTGAAATCACCTTAAACTGTGAAATTTCCTTTTCATTCAGTACACTAGACAAAATAAGAGTTTATTTGCTAAACGTATTGTGCAAAATAATCGTTTTTTTCTCGATTACTCTGTTTTTTCGTGATTGCTAGGCACCAAAATCGTAATCGCAATTGAAATTCATTGAATTGCACAGCCCTGTTCCAGAGGTGAGTTTAATATTTCTACTCTCACCTGGTGATGATGGCTAGGTGGGGTGGAGCCATGCAGGCCCCCATAAAGAGGACCACATTCTCATGCCTGGTCTGTCTGTAGTTCATCACCTCCTTCTTAAAGAGCTTCAGATGGTCCTGATTGTTCCCATCAATCTCAAGGAGTCGGATAGCTACCTCTCCGTGCCAACGACCTTTATGCACTTTGCCCCAGCGGCCCTGCATCAACAAGCACAAGAGCCTTTTGAAGTGCCTATGATACATACACATTAACTATTTTTTTTTAGTTTTTTAAACAAACAAAACATTCAACTTGCAATATGAACCCCAAAGAAACAATGACACAGGAGTGTGTGCACGACTACTGTCTATTTCAGACCATTCAACAAAATAGAAACAAAATAGACAATAGACCATAAACTAAAGAAACATATGTATAAATGACAACACCATAAACCCATCATAGGCGTCTCTCCCCAGCGCAAAGCTTCTTAGGAGCTCTCCAGAAAGTTCAGGTCCTTTCCCCATTTTCTAGTATAGACATCCAACCTGGCGAACCATCTCCCCAGAACAAATAGTCTTGCTGAATGGAATCTGGGTCCCTGCAATCCGACATAAGTTATCATGATACATATACTATCTAACATATAGGTCAGATTCTCACCTTTCCTATGAGTTCTCCGAGGTCCAGCTGCTCAAAAGGGATGTCCCACTCCTGCAGGTAGACGCTGGTCTGACTGGCCTTGCGGGAGATGGGGCCCTTCCACTGGTTTCCCCGAGAGCTGGGCAGATCATCCAGCTCATCGCACTCACCGTCTGAGCCCATGTTCATCCTCATGTCCTCTTCCTCATCTTCCCCTTCGTCCTCGTCGTCTTCTTCCTCATTATCGTCCTCCGCGTCGGGGTCTTCATCTTCAACCTCAATTTCCTCCTCCCCTTCCTGCAAGAGTGTGGTGACATCTATTGTGCTTACTTACTGGCAACATTCTGACAAATTAAGACTACGTTTCTACAGATATGAGAAAATGGCAAAAATGACATTTAAAGCATCTGCATCTTGCTATCGGATGGTTATACATGTGGTCTTATGGAGGTTGAGTCAATATATTCGATAAATGTGAGCCATCATTGACTTATAAAGTATTATATTTTTGTCTCCAGCGCTGCAGTGATATTTACATGTCAGCAAGACAACACAGCACCAGCATCATCCCAACAGGTCAAACCTGATTTGAACAAATGTCAGTGGAGCTATGTTTTTGGTCAATACCAGGCCATTCACGTTAGAAGGTGTTTACAAGAAACATGACTCTCTGGTTTGACGGCTGTTTTTTTTAAGCTTGGTGCCATAACAAACATCCATTCAGAATGAGAGTTTCTCTGTCATGATAATCTGGGTCAAAATCACAATTTTTAGCTTTGTCTGGTTAACAGAGTCTTTCCGTCTATCAACTCATCTTTTTTATAATCGGTTACCTTTGAGGGATGACAATATCAGTACTCAAAAATCTGAATGGGATGCAAAGATACCTTTCAAAATTTTGACTCCGAACAACCTCATTATACTGACGGTAAAACCTGTAGTTTCTGGACTGCAACATGTTGCAACATTACCTCTTCATCCTCATCTTCTACCAGCTCAGCATGTATGTCATCCACTGATTGCTCTATCTCACTGCTGTGATACAGAAAATTGATATCAGAGTGGTACAAACCAAGAAAAATGAAACAAAGTATTGAGTGAACTTTATTATATACAGTATATCTATCCATCTATCTATCTATCTATCTATCTATCTATCTATCTATCTATCTATCTATCTATCTATCTATAAATGTCTTACACAGTGTCTTGGAGGACTTCAGGGTGCAAATGGGCAGGACTGGAGACATCTGTAGAGAAAAATAAAATAGTTTAGGAAGGAATGGGAAGAGCAAAAACTCTATCTCTATTACATTCCCCCGTTTTCCATTAGGAAGGACTCATCCCACCACACACTGAAGATGACTGCTCATGCATTTCCCCACTACCACCAGCAGATGGTGTCAGAAGGTTGTTAGGTGTTGACATGCAATCCTAATGCTGGCACACAGTGAAAGATAGCTACAGTTAAGGTACAACCCTAAAAGCAAACATGCAGAGGACAGAGAAAACTACAGTACGGGGAATCTAAGGTTTGAAGAGTGGAACGATGGAATAACAACAATGCAGCATGACACTTTGGGACCGTTAACTCACCAGGGAAGATAAACTGCTGTCTATGCTGAAAGTAACAGGCAGCTTTTGCACACAAAAAAAGAAGAGGGAAAGACCGACAAGCATGGCAGGGAGAGAGACTCTTGGTTAGAGAAGCTTCAAATTAACAGATCTTGTTAAAAAAAAAAAAAAGCACAGTTCTTCAGTGTTAATATGGAGAGAGAGAGAGAGAGAGAGAGAGAGAGAGAGAGAGAGAGAGAGAGGTTTGTGGCTGATACTATTAAATACTGTTAAACTGGAAATGTGATTTCAGGAAAATAATATATTTTAGAGACATCTAGAGCATAAATGTTGCATGCACATTTTATCATGTACAGTATATGTCTTCTGGATTTGTTTGCGTTTGTCAGGCTATCTGGACTCCACCGGTGTTTCTGCTTGCTGGCATCTGGGAGGCTTACCTGGGAAGTTGAAACGGTTGTCCCGATGGCCTTTGGGCGATGGGTTGGGTGGTGGAGTGGCGCTGGGAGGGTTGCTCTGCTGGAAGGGTGCAGGGGAAGAAGGTGTGGACGAGGTGGTGGAGGACGGATTGCTGCTGGAGTCCAGCTGGTTCAGCACCGGAGGATGATCCTGGTGGGGTACAGTTGGATACAAACAACGATCAAGAGTTGATATTTAAGATGACTTTCGAGCTTTACTTTCATTTTTACATTGCAGCAGTTAATGGGATTTAAAGGAAAACCTGCTGGATTGTGTTTTGGCAGAGATAAGAATTGTTTGATGGCATAACATGGGGTGAGCTTCACCAATGTTTTAAAAGGGCGGATGGCAAAAAAGACTGAAAAGCCGATGGCAAAACGACTTGCAGAACTATTTGTCTTGTATCTTCAAAACAAACACATGCAGAATTGGATAAGCGAGGTTTTCTGTGCAAATATGGTCTTATATATATTTGCATATATACAAATGCTTAACATGGAGATACAACTCTAGACTGGTATTTTAGTGGCATTCTACACTATAGCTTACCTAGTTTATTTCCAGGTATCATAGTTTGTAATTCCACAATGATTCAGTGATATTTCTACACAAAGGAATACTTTTTGCTGTAATGCAGAAGTCCTAAGCCATTTAGATTTTATATATTTATTTTACCTTTTTTGTAATTGCCTTTGGCAGTGTTCCGAACTGCGGTGCTTCTGGCGGCCGGTCCACAGGATTGTTTATATCAGACGGAACAGACTCAGTCCTCCTAATTTTGGCAACTAGAAAAGAAATTGGAAATGTCACAATGTCTATGCACAGTACACTGCGTCCATTGACTGCAGGTTGAGAATAGAACAAAGCTTACTTGGTAGAAAGGAGATTCTGCAGGATGGGGCTTCCTTTGTGCATTTGTTGTGGCACTTTAACCTGCACAAATAGGCAGAGTATCAGTATATGGCACCTAAAACACTCTTTTAGTCCAGCTCCATGCACTCTCAGGGCCAAGGATTGAATCCTGTCAGAGCTCCTGTGTTTCCTCAACCGGCATTTCTAACGTGCTACTGTTCTACTGTCTCAGTCAATAACAAAAACACTTAAAAGTTGACATACCCTTTAAAAAGAAAGCGCTTAACTCACCGACAGTGTTTGCACTTAACCCCAAACATCATGTTCTTCTGGCACACCTGACATGTCTGGGACAGCCAGGACTTGGTTGAAAACCTACATAAAACACAAAAAATGCTATCAAACCTATAATATTCTTTGTTATTTCATTAATAACAAATCTAGTGTGTTAGCTATATTATGACATAAGCTTAGGATAGAACGTAGTGTATGTGAGCAAAACACCTACCTGTGTGTGACTGCTAAGCCGATGTCCCTTCTCACTGCTTGTGGGGAGCTGCGATGCCCTGCTACGTTATCTAGGCAAGGGAAGAGAGAGAGGGAAGGATCGGAAGAAGGGCAGAAAGATCGGAGGAAGGATTAGGTTATGTCGAGAAAGAATTGGTATCTAATGACCTGGGTAGTTAATCACAATTCAGATTTTGTCATTAGAACGGGTTGTGATTCTCACACATTGAAATGCTTGAGATGTTCTGTCAAGCCCTAATATAAGCACACACACCTGCTCACGCATATAAAATAAAGATGTAATAACTTTTCAGACCCAATCAAAGCATCTATTCTTATTCATCATGGGTGCTATTGGATAAACATAGACTATTTTTGACACATATGTGCATATTGACCAAATAAGTGAATTAAAAAAACACAGGTGCATGACTCACTCTTAATGATGCTGTGCTCCTCCAGGAGGGTGGGCGTGCCAGGCAGGGTGTAAGAAGCGGTGGTGGTAGCTGGGGTGACTCCAGGGGTACGCGCTGACATGACGGGGTAACGAGAAGAAGAGTCCTCACATCCATTCCCGTTAACTTGCATATTCAGTAACAACTTAGTCTTTTTAACACACCTGGAGAGATGGAAAGCAAAAGAAAAAAAATGGAATATTGGTGTTTCCTTAACTTGCATTTTTAACTCGCTAGACTGGGTGCTACAGCAGGTCCACAGCATTGCTTCAACACCAGACTGATCTGTGTAAGGCATGTTATGTAAGGGCTAGAGAGAGTACCTAAATAGCATTGGCACGGGATAAAAAGGGTGACAACCTTAACACCCAAACTCAAGTCACAAGCAGTGCCATCTCTGTAGTTTTCACACACACACACACACACACACACACACACACACACACACACACACACACACACACACACACACACACACACACACACACACACACACACACACACACACACACACACACACACACACACACACACACACACACACACACACACACACACACACACACACACACACACACACACACACACACACACACACACACACACACACACACACACACACACACACACACACACACACACACACACACACACACACACACACACACACAGACAGACAGACGTGAGTATATAAAATAATCAATTTGTCTAATTTTATCTGATGAATCAGCTTTCTGATTGCCATTGTAATATACCATACAGTGTACAAAGACAGGATAAATTAGCAGGATTGTCCTGTGTGTGTGTGTGTGTGTGTGTGTGTGTGTTGCTTTGGATCTATGACAGCTATATTTACTTCTGCTGCCTTTACCGTTTTTTTCTCTTTCACAAAAGCTTCCATAAACATACAGGATATTATGGATAAACATGTGGCTTGTTTGTGTGTGTGTCTCCAATCACATGAGAGAGAGAGAGAGAGAGAGAGAGAGAGAGAGAGAGAGAGAGAGAGAGAGAGAGAGAGAGAGAGAGAGAGAGAGAGAGAGAGAGAGAGAGAGAGAGAGAGAGAGAGAGAGAGAGAGATATTGTATGTGTCTCGCCACCTCTGAGCATTAGTCCTAGGAAAAACTTCCTGTTTTGACATGAGTCATAATCTCTGGGAATCTGTGTGGGGATTAGCTTTACTCATACAGCCGGAGCAAAGGAGCAACAGGCAGGATGTGAAAGGATGTGAGAGAGGAAGAGGGAATGTGAGTGTTTCTGAGCAAAGCTCTGCTTCTGTCCTGACACAGTGTAAGACTGAGGTGAGAACCAGACACTGCAAACTGATTTTAAGAAAACTGCACCGGCAACCGTTTTCATCAGTAGGAGATAAGAAACATGAGGCTGCAAAAGTAACCCAATTACCTTAATACCACCGTAATCATGCTCGTTTAAGCAGGTTACAGCACCCACTCCTGCTATCTGTTCCCTCCATTTGTCCACTGGGCGTGGAATTATTACAGGTTAATTGTCTAATTTTACAGAGCTCATACACATCGTATCCAGTCCACCCGTATACAATTATGGCTAATTTTACAGAGCTCATACACATCGTATCCACCCATATACAATTATGGCTAACATAGTGCTTGACAATCATCTTACCAACTGTCAAGAAAAATCTAAAGCGTCTTAATAAATTGACATTGGTATGAAACAGGGGGAAAAAAAAGTCTAATGCTGCCAGTTTTGTTGTTAAATCAAATACAATTATGAATGCCTATTTATCCAGAAAATTGTCACCAATTAATTTTGTGTGAATCAATTAAATCACTTCCCCAATTAAACAAACTACTATACTACTACTACTGTATGTCAGTGAGAATGAATTGTATTGCTTCATCTATTAGTAATGGAATAGCAGCTTTGGCAGTAGACTAGAGTAACCAAAAAATCTGCTAAAATAAATTTAGATTTGAGAAAATTAACACAGCGTCTCAAATTGCTTAAATCTTAACAGGACATTTGTAGTAGCATTAATGGATCCATCAATTAGAAATATGTAGAATCATACCCTATTAAGTAAAATAACAAAGAAATGAAGGTGTAAACAGCAAATGAGACCTCAGGCTTTGATAATGCCTGCATGTAGTAGAAGAAGTGCAAAAACAATGCAAGCTAACTAAAAGATACTGTAGATCTCCTCTCATAGCACTTTCCTCCCACACTCCCCGATGCCCTGTGCTAACAAAGCCAACAGTGGAACACTGTTATAATCACAATGTTATCTGAGGATTCCCATCTAGTTCTATTCTGACCTACTTATGAAAATCTCTTGTCAGGGGTGAATTCTGCAAGAGTACGTTAGATTAAACAGCTTCCTGAGCACCTACTTGTTGGTGGGTGGGTCCTCGATGCGGTTGCCCAGCTGGGACTCGTGGCTTTTGCTGCGCGTCAGGGTGATGTTGGGAAGTAGATGCAGAACTTTGCGGGACGGAGGTGGAGGGGTGCATGGGGGCTTCAGTCGGTGACGCCTCTTTGACGGCGGAGTTATGGGTGGGGTGGAAGTGTGTCCGTGGAGCCGAGCTGTGCGAGCTAAGGACATTGGGAAGGGATCTGTAAGAGGGCTTTCACTGTAGGCGTATGATGCCAGCGCCTCAGGCGTGGGCACTCCGGACACAGAGCCCGAGCGAGGATGAGAGAAGGTAGCGCAAGGGGTAGATGGGGTGGACTGGATGGCAGATGGGCGGGCGAGAGGTGAGGGACTGTGAGAGCGGAGTGGAGTTCCCAGGCTGGTTAGCTGGTCTGCAGTCAGTAGAGAACCACTGTCCCTCCTTGAGGGCTCAGACAGCCAGAGACTGCCGTCGTCCCTCAGCTCTCCTCCTGGACGGCAGACAACATAGAAAAACCCCATGAATAGAAAGAATGAGAAGACTACAATGTGATGCATGCTGATCACGGAGTAAACACATACCTGATTCAGTGGCACTCTTCAGACAGGAGAGGGCAGCACTGAGCCTGGCACATTCTTCTGAACTGGACCCAAGTCTTCGCAGTGTATCCCTCACCTGAACACCTGACATCTGCAGTAAGGCATCCAGAGACAACTTTGCTTCCACTGCCTGCACAAGAGCAAAATCAAGAAAAAGAAAAGGTTTGAGCGCTCAATAACTATTCAATAACTATATAATAAAGAGCAAAAACACAAGCAATATACATGATGCATCAGTGGGAAACTCTGCAACATGAAAAACAATCAGCAGGTATAGCACTAAGGCGAAATCAGTTACAATGTCTAAATAGTCTTCAGGCTGTTGGTGATTATTTACTAAACCATCTCCTGTATCTAAAACTTAACATCATAATAAAACTCATGACATTTGTGCCACAGGAGAAAGCAAAGAGACTCTTGAAGTCTCTCTCTCTGGTTTAAAAAAAAAAAAAAAAAAAAACTTGTTAGAAAACTTACAACAGCACTGGTCTTAAAACCATGGCCCGCAGCAGGCTGGAAGTCAGCATTAAAAGGGCAGTTCTTTACAGTATTAAATAGGTCACACAACCCTTTGACTTGCTCTGTTCCTGGAAATCGGTGGTAATCCTGTGTGTTTGGGCAATTTATCATACCGCTTCTTCCACTTATATGGCTGTGCAGATTATTTGGTACTACAGCTGTAGTATGCGCCTGTAGTAGAAGGTAGTAGTGAACACAAAAGACAGGACTTGGGCCCAACAAGTGTTAGTCAAGTCTGAGCAATATTGTCTAGGCAATATTTTTTGTCTACTATTTGAGAGAGTCATTCAGATTTACTCAGGATTTCCTAACATGTATGCAATGGATGAAGTTTTTTTTAGAAAAAAGTGATCACTGCACAGGGGTGAAGGAAACAATGACAGCAGCTAACATGAAGACAACAGACATCATACAAAACAACATTGTGTAAATACATTAGAAAGGCAAAATCAGAGTGGGAGGCAGTCTGAGTAGCACTGGCAGGCTGCAGATTATGAAAAACAACACTCAGACAAGACACAGATACATGGCTGCTGGGACTGTAACTTGGTTTGACTAGCAATCACATTTTCACCCCAAGTAGATACAGGTTATTATGTGACAACATGCAAACAACTAGTGATTGACAACTTATCAAATTAGAAATTATAATGTAAATAGACTTTTTTATCGTACAATGAAGAGAGTGAGAGAGAGAGAAAGAGGTTACTGGAAGAGTTCTTTTTTTAACCATTAGGCAGTGAACAGTGCTCAAAATCAACAATGAAATGCCTTTTCACACTGAATAGTGTGATTGTGTATCTGTAGTTAACAAATATAGGACATTTTCTGCAGGGCAGAAAAATTTATTTAAATACAATTTGAACTTTGATGTAACATTGCTTGATAGCCATTTAGTTAATTCATAGTTTGAACATCCTTCATTAAAATAGAAGATCCCTTGCTAGTATGCCATACATGTAAGAACAATTTGTAAATGTCCCAAGACATGGTGCTCTTTGGATGCTTTTATATAGATAGCTAAAAAATCAGCCTTGGTGCAGAATTACAGCCACTAGAGCCAGTCCCACAATGAGCTTTGCCTTAGTATGTGCCATTTTTGGGTCTGTAGCTTTTGAGGAGGAGGAGGAGGAGGAGGAGGGGGCAAGGTGGAGGCTGGGGGTGTGGCCAGAACAGGATAATCCAGGGCTCGGTTTACACCAATCACCATTTCTAGCCACTGGGAGACCATAGGCAGGCTGGAGGAACACAGGTTAATGTTAAAAAACTCCTAAAGTGACATTTTCACTTCATTTTATGCTAATTCCACACACTCCCACATCGGTTTCCTCTCATTTCCATTGGTTATACAGTATGCACACGACAATCAGAAAAGTTGGAATAGAATAGAAAAGAATAGCTGAGGATCAGGTGGTTAAAGACATAAACTGAAGCTGTGTGGATACAGAGCTACACGCCTGAGGTATTCACTGTTTATTTTAGATTTAGTTACTGAGGCAGTAGGCAAAATGACAGCACGAACCGTTTGTGGATTACAGAGGGAATTAGTGGAGATAGTCTTATGAGTTTAGAATGTTTTTCTGACATAGGAAGTACACAACTGCTTATCAGTCAGGTTAAACTCTTGCTCTGAGAGGGCAAACACTGATCACAAAACTAGGGCAACCTCCCACAGTCATGTGTACACTGTAAGCAAAAGAAAACAAACACGCAAACACACCTGCTAATTTATCCAATCCTTATGGTATATTACAATCGGAAAATCATCAGGTCTGATAGCTGATGGATCAGAACAGATATAATTAGCCAAATTAATTATTTTTCCAACTATGAATACTCACATGGGTTTGCATGTGTGTGGGTATAAACCACAGAGATGGCACTGCTTGTGACTTGGGTGATAAGGTTGAGACACACACACACACACACACACACACACACACACACACACACACAAACACACAGACACACAGACACACAGACACACAGACAGAGTATTATTGGTCTGTATAGCTATGTACAGTATGTATGCACAGCCACATTATCATTATATGGTTACTGAGTACATATTAAGCCAAGTGGGTTTTAGTTAATAAGTCCCCTTACAGTTTGGCAAATGCACCTCTGAAGGTTATCATACAAACAGACACATTCACTCCAGAAAATTGTACATTGAAACTCTACTTTTGATCATATTTTCCGATTTTGGGTTATTTCTATCCTCATATTGGCAATGGTTAAAATGTTTTGGCAATCTTATCTTTAAGCCTTATAAAAGATACAATGAGGAAGGAAAGACACATTTAAGCCAAAATGGAATCCACATGCTTGATTAACAATAAATGTAATAAAAATAACAATAGATAAATATAATCAATGTAATGTTTTTGGACCAGCAATTCTATATTTGTAATAATTAAAGATATGCACTGTAGAAATCTCAATCTAATAATGTTTGATCTAAATGGGTCCTCAAAAAGCCACGACGGGTTTACATCTTTTTGGGCAAGCCCAGGAGGTATACAGCACATACAAATGAGCACTTTTACTATCAAAAACTCAAACATTTTAACGGGAAAGTTGGTGAGTTTTAAGATGAAAAGCAAACAGAGCACTCAGCATGATTGATATGACTAAGCCGTAAACAGAAGACAAATAATCAGATATGGAAAAAAAAAGGCAGTAAAAACAAAACAAAAACCGAGCACAAGCTTGGGACATATTAAAGAATAACAAGTGCAGAAAGAATTCAAATAAGCAGGTTACGGTAAGGTCGCAAAACGAAGACAAACAGACAAGAACAATACAAACATACAGTAGATGAGAGGGATTTAAAGATTTTACAGCAGCGCAGGAAGGGGAGCATTAAACAAATCACGTGGTGGAATGAGAATCGCACTAAACTTGCGAAATAAGTAATTTAATGCATTTTTTTTTGTTCAAGGAGTGAATAAGCTGTTGGGTGCTGGTGTAAGGAGAAGTGGTGATCCAGAAGACAGTCACTAAACAGTAGACTGTTACCTCATAAGTCAGAACAACCTAAAGAGAAACCTCAGTATTAAGATAACTGCACAATATGTCTGTTAGGGTCCTCAGCAAAGAGGTGAGAGGTCGGATTAACTGGTGGGGAGTCTGTGTCCTGCTCACGGATCAAGAAAAGAAGTTCTCTCCAGTCTCAGTAGCATGGCCCAAAAATATAAATGGCAGTAGGGTTAGAACAACATTTTCAGGCAAAGAGTAATTTGACCTATTTAAAAAATGTTTATCTGAAAAATGGGATTCTTTTTAACCAAATTACCATACGACACTCTTTGCAAATACAATTGATCACTTTCATTCCTGACTAAACTCATCTGTACGTTCCTCTGATCTTAACTATTAGTCCAAATAATTCCTAATATCTGCTTTTTAACTCAAATATTAGGTATAATTCTATATAAATGAGGGTTATTGACCATGAATTCCAAAAAGTACTGTAAAACTAGTGGTAGTAAGCTTGTGTTAAAACAAACAAAAGAGTCTGGAAAAAAAGGACAAAAATGTCAAATGTTTGTCCGTTTTTGACCCGGGAGGACAACACAAGGGTTAATTTAATTAGTTAAGATTTGTTGCCACTGTTTGCTGCTTAAATATGATGATCATAAAACATGACAGAGCTCCTCTTTTAGAAAGACATTTTTATGGTCACTGGTCAAGTATTCCTCATGCACATGCGAGCGCGTACTGAGTACACATTCTGAATCCACATAAATGTGACACAAACACAGTCACCATGGCCATAGAGAAAGAGAGAGGTAGAGAGAGATACTGATATTGAAACAAAACAATGTGACCTACCTCAATGAGCTCCGGTCGCAGGTTGATGGTGCGTAGCCAGTCTCGTAAATGCGGGTAGCTGTCCAGGGCCTCGGGCCTCTCCGTCTCGGGCACTTTCTGCTTGCACTGCAGCTGTTTACAGATGTATTTCATCAGCTTCACCTGCAGGGAGCAATAGAGAACACAGCACAGATGGGAGGGGCAGGTTAGAGGGGAGACTCACAGCGTGCTAGGAGCTACAGCTAAGGAGCAGGGCTTCACTGTCACACATTGAAATGATGCAGTATGTGTGTTCTATTGTTACTGCAATACCACACATATGAAGTAAATCTTTGGAGAAATAATAGAATTACTACAGACTACTGTTGCTTCTACAAAAGTGATCCATCTTACATTCATCACCTCAGCTGATATACTGTATCTTCCATCAACAGATGCCTCTTCAGTATGATAAAGGTTAACCTGATCCATGAATTGCTCCATTCCCGTATTTTTTTCTCTCCATTCTGAACTCTATGTACCTGCAATAACGTTTCCAGTGTTTGTTTGTAACCCAATTTTCCAGTGCCCCCAGTGCACAAGACGGTTAATTAGATATCAACAGCTATTATCATACAGAGGAACAATGAGCTGGTCATCTAATGAGAGCATCTGCACTGCTGGCACAGCAAACAAGTGTATTCGGCGCAAGGAAGCAGCCCAGTGACATAATGACGAAGGAAAGTCAATTTTCCAGTAAGTGTTAGAGGTCCTGTACTCTCTCTGCTGGTTTCAACAGCTCTAAAAAACCTTTTGTCATTATGTATCTATGAGCTACGAGGAATGATTGCCTTCCTTGAACTTGCGTCTCCTCATCCTCTGCAGAGAGCATCACCAATGTCTCCACTTTGTGTTGGTGCGGCTGATGAAGCAAGCGAGTGAATGCACAGCGATTCCCCCCCACGATCTTCCTCTTGAGGCTTGCATCTGCTAATCAGCACATTAATGACTAAAGCCCTGGTGAAGACCTTTGCTGTGGTATCTCATGACATGGGGCGCATCACCTAACCAGAACATCCCAAACCTAGCTGTGCATGAAAGACAGACCTGTCACCTGTCTAGAAACACTCATATTCAACGACATATAAAGCTGCAAGACTTTACAAAGCCAATGTCAAGTGCAGTGGTCCTGTGAGTAAGTATCACAATGAACGCCGCGGTATTAGCTTGCAGCGGCCCGCGTTGTGCAGCTCAGCACGGCAGTATAGTGTGTCTCCTTATCTCGCAGTCTATCTGTAAGAGTCCATTACAACAGGCAGCACCTTGAGTTGAGCTGTGCAACACCAGCTTGCTTTCAAACCACCACGCAACTCTTGAGTGCCTGAGCAACAATGAGGAGCGTGTGTCTTTCTCCGCTCATTCAACGTACTCCGTGACACATCCACCTGCCAACCAGACAGAAATTCATACAGCCACGCTGCTCTCCAAATGTGTAGCCTTGGGATGTGAAAAGGCTGCTTCATGGCAGCTAACAAAAGCATCTCCACCGAGGGCCACAGGGATGAAAGAGGATTGAAACGAAGTAAATGCTCTCCGTGTCGACTCTGACTGCAGCTTTTCAGTTCGGAAAATACTCAGCTATTATCAATTGCACACAGAGAGCATATTCAAATAATAAAAACAGCATGCATTATTGAATGTAAAAAGGACCATGTCATAAAAGCTGATTGAGAAGAAGATAAATGCAAAAAAAAACAAAGCTCACCTCACGTGACTGCCTACATAAACTTTTTTTTTTCCTTTTCTAGCATTTTAATAAATACCCTACTGTTTCCAAAATATCTGTAGAGTTTTAGTTGGATCTATTTGACCTACAGCCAGAATCAGACTCATAAAAGATTTGTTGCCAAGTAAGTAGCACTTTTGTGGGATTTGCCTTGGTTGTATGTTCATACATAAACATATTAAACATTAAAGCTATAGTGCGTAGTTTATGTCTCCCCCATTGAGGAATTCAAAGTAATGACAACCACAATGTCCACAGGACCACATACAAGCTTTCTGTGATGGCGCACGCGGCCCCACCCCTCCCCCACACAGTTGCTAGTAGCCACAGAGGACGTGGAGGATTAAAAAAACATGGACTCTTCAGAAGAGGTAATTATCCTCGCCGAACGCAACTCATTTGGCAATGGCTTGAATGTGACTGACGTATGTTAATATCAAAAAAGTTACGCATTAAAGCTTTAATATGAAATAAACAAACAATAAATACAGAAACAAGTAACACACGCATACCTATTTAGCATTAAGAAAAGAAAGAGGCTGTATGGATGTGCAAACAATGTTGAGCCAGTAAGAACTGGCAGCTTGCTACCTTGATATTGTCTTGTATACACATTTGGACTGGAAAAACAAATATCCTGCACACATGCAAACATACTGCTAAAGGACGCATGTATATAGACGGGAGAGTGAACAATGTAATGCTGATTACATCCAACTGATAAATGGTACATCCAAACCATTTCACACCAACATTCTGAATTAGAAATTATTCAGAGCTCTCATTAAGTGTCTGAATATAATGTTTCTTTGTGCTAGCAGTGAGGGGCCTTTACTCGACATGGCTAATGTGCTAGCCTCCTGTTTTACCCCCCCCCCCATACACTAGTGCAATCCTGTGACGTCTGGTTACCTAGCAACCCCTCTTCTGAGTCGTCAGCAACATTTCAGTGGGATTTTCCCCATACATGTGAAACACGGAGCTCAGACACAATACATCGCAAAATACAAATGTCACCATGTGTCTCCACACAACAATAACAGCAGTAGCAACAAAACATGACCAATGTTCCTTTATCTCCTGTCACACACAGAGCATTTACTTTACCCATTAACATCCTAAATAAATAAGGTGGATAGGGTTACACAAGCACGCACGTCCCCAAATCCATCATTGATATCAGTGATGTGTGTGTTTGTGTTGAGAGCACAGACAGGCACATCAACAAACCAAGAGATAATGACAGGCCCTCTGTATTATTTTTGGTGCAGAGTGGAGATAGCAGCGTTTGACGTGTGGCCTCGGGGTGGGAGGAGGGGGAGGAGAAATGGCGTCAGAGCCCACCTGTCAGCAGTGCTAAACAACACCATGGCAACGGCCTAAAGCTGTGAGGAGATGAGTGACAACCAGTGTGTCTGCCACCAGAGAGGGGAGAAAGGAGCCCTAGCAGGGGCCTGCCTGAGTCACAGCAGACTCGGGGAGCAGATCCCACTGCTCCAATTGTTTTCTCAAGGCTCTTGCTGACACAGCCACTTTTAGTGCACCTGCCAAGGATAGCAAGGCCTTTCTGAGAACAGAGTAACAGAGCTCTATTCCAGAAAATGATATTTGTACAGGAAGGTCAGTTAATTTCTCTCAGACTGAAAATGCTCATGTTTCTTGTTGTCAGGACAGGCTTAGTGAAGCATTTCTACTCCGTGTCATATTAGCTATTGATCATTAAAAGCCCACGCAAAATCCAGTAGTTCTTAGATATCTTTTTTTTGGGAAATTTTTAGGCCTTTATTGATAGGACAACCAACACGCCGCAAGTTGGAGTCGAGCCCGGACGTGCTGCGTCGAGGAATAACCCACTATATACGGGTGCCCGCTCTACCAACCGAGCTATCTGGGTGCCATTCTCAGACGTCTTTGACAGACATTTGCTTAACAGTGAAATCTATGGGTTCAAATGCAATTGGGGACAACCACATCTCAATTGGGGTTAACTACACAATATTATCATGGTTAGTAATATTATTTTGGTTGTAGCTTTTAGGCTCTTCCAGTCAGTGTCACAGTCAACATGGAATGTATAACAGTAGCAGTGGAGCTAAAACATAATACAAATATAAGGGTCATTTCAATATTGGTTTCACATTTCATATAGGATCATGCAAGTAAACTGATGCATGCACAATTTCAAAAGAAGAAAAAAAAAAGGTGAAAATGTCAAAAGACAAAAACACAATGGACTTAGGGAGACCTAGTGTGGACGGGGGATTGAACTAACATGGCTGACAGACCCGGACAATGGCCTGCTGCCCATCCTCCATCATTGTTACCACCAATTGCAAGTTGACCCCTATGCTGCTGGGCTGGTTGGGGAGGGCCGGGGGGGGGTGATATAGTGGCCTCCAACTCTCTGTGGTAAGGATGGGAAAGGTTAGACTATGTCTCTGCCTAACTACATACAGACAGACCTTTCCTCTTTCAGACTTATACTGTGATGTATCTGACAGACCATGTGGTCAGTGGGGCCATTTTATAGATCTCAAAACATATACAAGAGTAACAATTTGTAAAGGAACTGCTGATAATAGTTGACAGTAAAGGAGTTTTGTGAAAACTGAAAATGATAAAATAAATAAAAAGTTTAAAATTAAGTATATATATATGTATATATATATATATATATATATATATATATATATATATATATATATATATATATATATATATATATATATATATATATATATATATATATATATATATATATATACATACACATACACATACACACACACACACACACACACACACACATATATATACACATACATACATATACACACATATATACACATACATATATACATACACACACACACACACACACACACACCTACATCATGCAGCTATTTTAACCTGAAGAACACATACCGTGCTAACTTCCTTACAATTTGGAACAAGCAAATTGCCTCTTCCACAAAAGAAGAAGTACAGCAGACCTCAAAATTACAGGATGTAATGCAACTCATCCTGAGTCAGTTTAAGAATAGATTAAGGCCTGCCTACACTGTTCAACCATCCTGATTTCCACATTATGCAGTCCATTCTTATTGACTACACCACAAAAAAGGAAACGTTGCTACAATCTCTAGAGTTGTGTTTCCTCTATATCCTCATGTGAGCGACATTCTCCATTGTCTTCTCCTAGGCCTCCGACAGACACACAGAGTGGTTGTCATGTCATAAGAAGCAGCCCAGCCGATTGGCTTTGATTCTCTCCTCCCCTTTCCTCCTTGCTCTCCCCTCTTGCACAGGCTCTTTGCGCGTCATTTGATTTTCTTATTTAACAACCAACCCTGAAAATGCGTAGGAAGAAAGATGTCTAAAAATAGAGGCAGCCACAACAGCTCGCACAGCAAACTCTCTCCAACACCATGAGGAGACAAAACAGAGTGACGCTTTGCTGTTTGCTGATCATTACTGAAAGAAGTGATTAAAAAAGATAAGGCGGTGAATTGCTCTTATGTAAAGATTTACAGCAACGAATACATATCCAACACACTTGTTTAAGGTTACGTAAAACACAGCACATACGCAATGCACTTTGGTTCTACTGTTTACAGGATGTTTTGAGTTCATGTTTCTAAGTGTTTGGATCATGTAGACTGATTTTGCTGGTTAATAAACAAACAAGCTCCCAAGTGGGTATGATAAAGCAAAAGTCAGGCATACATAAAGAGCTACAGTAAACGTAACACAGAGGCAGCATGAGAGGCAGAGACCAGGATGAGTGGGATTAGCATGTGAAAAGTGAAGTACTAGTTAGCACTCCATTTAAGAGGCCTGTATCATTATCCTCTCACTGGCAGGGCAGAAAAAACACGCACACACAGTTCGAGTGAAATAATAAAGCTCTCTCAATGAGAGTATAAAGTGAGTTCAAGCATCTCTTGATAGTCCTCCTGTGCAATATGGGAGTGATGGCCGTTTGCACCTCGAGTGTGACAACTACTTTGACCTCACCGTGCTTAAAGCTTTAGTAGTAATGACACCTATCATGTCTAGTTGCTAAAGTATGGTTCGCATGCGATCACCTGGACACTGATGTGGGAGCTGCATTACAGTGTGCTTGCTAGATTTTTTAAAGATCATGGCAGGGGCTATTGTAAACCCTTTCACATCAAAGGTTCAAGGTTCAGGCACAACAGAGATGGGTTTTTAGGGTCGTACTATGCATGTCTGAAATTCAGCAATTGACATTATTGGCTGAAATTTGGAATCATATACCAGGAGTCAGCCAAAATCTATGATTAACTTCAAAATCAGCTGACTGTTTGAGGGATTTAGCAAATGAAAACTGAAGGACGGGCTGAAGGAAGAAGTGAAAGTGCACATGTGTGGCAAGACGTGGTTTCAAAATGGGGTGCCTGTAACGAAATAGGAAGTAAGGAGACTGCTCATAAAGACAGCGCCCCATGCCATGCCAGCTTCTCTCAAAAGCTTGTTGAAAGACAGAGTTTCTTAGCAATGACAATGAACTTTTCAAATCTGTATCTGGAGATGTAGAGTAGATGAGCCACTCACCCACTTTTTGATCAGTTCAAACTCCTTTGTACCAACATAAACAATGTAATGGCATACAAGAAGAAAATAAGAAAACGAGAAAAACAGTGTGACAGGCAAACCGTGGGTAACAGTAAAACCGGTGGTAGAATTCAAAATCTGTTAAAACAGCTAAAAATGGAACATCATTTTCCAAAAACACCTGCTGCTACAACAAAGGGAAGATTTTAAGCTCAAACATCTTAACACATGAATAGCAAACCATGATAATATTTACACATCACAACAAAAATCCAACTGGAACTGATAAAAGTCTGCCTGATAAAGTTAATAAACCATGTGAGATTTCTTCAAATGAATCAGAAATTCTGCTGATGCATGACGAGACCAAGAGCAAATGATGATCAGTTCACTTAAAGCTTTGGCGTGAGCCGAACTAAAACATTGCCACTCATAAGTCGATCCCATTTATAGTCAAAGTTTTTCTTTACTGTAAAACAGTTTTAAGTAAGAGTTACAAATACGTCACACAAGGTAAAGCTAAAACAGCAGAAACGGTTTGCTCAAACCA
This sequence comes from Percina caprodes, assembly GCA_013375575.1. Taxonomy (NCBI): domain Eukaryota; kingdom Metazoa; phylum Chordata; class Actinopteri; order Perciformes; family Percidae; genus Percina; species Percina caprodes. The sequence goes on along the minus strand of JABXJD010000009.1, from coordinate 266,692 downwards.
TTGAGGCAAAAGTACAGTTATAATTTAGTAAGAATTAAAAGTAAGATTAAAGATCTACATTTAGCTGTACTGTCAATAAGAAAGCGTCTCCCATACCTGTTCCCAGTGCAGCAGCTAAAAGCAAGTGACCAGTCACATTATCTCCACTGCAGGAAGTGGCAGATTTCAAATCAAAAAAAGGTTTCTAGTTGTTCTGACCCTCAACCCCCCCCCCCCTCCACAATGGCCTACAACTACAGGAAAGAGACCTCAGAGCAGTAGCCTTCAAGAAACATGCAAGGCCGGCACAGCCTGCCCATTGTCATATAAAACAATGCTGGTGCAAAATGCATCTAAAAAAGACAGCGTACCTCAGGAAGTACTCTGCCAGATCACATCCTGTCCCACGCAGTGACAAGATACTCATGACCACGGACGAAGATGAGAGGGGAGGGGGGCTACAATGGACAACATGCAAACTGGCAAACCGATCGTGTCTCTTTTCTATTTCAGTTAATACTTTGAATTTTTTATTTTAATATTGGGCTTTTTCACTTGAGCCTGTGTAAAATTGTTCCCACACAGTAACTTGCCAACTTGCACCTCATGCCTGCCAGACAGCTAAAGAGCTACCAAATTATTGTGTGGACAAATTACAAAAGTGGATTTTTTTTGTTTGTTTTTTAAAGCTGCACCTAAAAACATAGGATTGCTTGTCCCTTGTTATTAGCTATATCTTATCCTGCAGGCTTGGACAGAGAGATACTACCATCACAAATACAAATACATCTTTTGCGTTGCTACCTGGACTACTGAGGCAAACAATGAGAAAGTAACAGCAGATACACTGTAACTCGGCGACTAAATAATGTTGCATTTTGACCATTCTGAAGGTCACTTGAAAACCAGTTCAGCCAGGCTGTTGTGTCTCTGTGTGAAATTAAATGCTCAGAGCTTTCTGGAACATTAGTTTTAGGGGCAACGGCACAATTGTTCATGGGGGTGTTCAGTTATACAGAAATAAAACAGACATGGATAATTAATAGCCTCCAGCCAATCGGGAATGACTATTCCTTTTATCCAATGTATGCTAACGCCTAAATAAACCATGAGCCAGAAAAGCCATTACCATGTCTCTAGAATGTCAGTACGTCTGGAGCATAACACCAAAGATACATACAAAGTTCAAATTTGTGAGCATTAACCGTGTTGTCTTCAATGTCTTTCACAACTCCATGTCTCATCAAATGTATCAACTTTTAAACCCACACACCAACCCCCTCTTCTCATCACCCTCCCCAGCAGAAGCAGGGCCTGTTGTCCCATCATGCATTGTTGCAACAACATGAAGCTGGGCTATCCATGACATGATTCCTTCAGTCATCTGGCAGCTGAGAATATTACAAAAACAATGTGACTGTAAACATCCCATGGGTGGAAACATGCAGGCCTGAGATAAAAAAAAAAAATACACTGGCAAAACCACTATATAACACCACCACTAACAAAATGCACACAGTACAACAGAAGGCACATTTCATTCTGGTGTGGTTACTTTAAAAAAAGAAGCATTTTCGAATCTGTATCTGGATTTTATATGAATTTTTTTTATGGTAGGTGATGGCTTAAAGGATACAGATAGCAAATACTGGGTGCATCCTTTGCTGATGCGTGCATGCGACCAGGCATGACTTCTCTATCACACTGCTGCCTACTATAGTAAAATATACAAAGGCCCGACAAAAGCCATGGCTTTTGCGCAAAGCAATGTCAAGTCATCCCAACACGACTGAACTGAATCTGCATCCAGATGCAGGAAAAGCAGAACGTACACCAACCCTGCACGCATTACGCCTGGGAAACAGACACACACACACGGAACACGTCGTACAATTCGTTTTGTATATGTGTGGAGCGTGCCTATTGTGCACACACGCGAAATCCTGTGCAGAGAGAGAACAGCACACGGTGGCATAAATTATAGCAGTATCAGATTATTGAATGTGTGCCATTAGGCCAGGCTGAATTCAGCTGCACGGCACGGTGCTGTGAACTAACCGAGGGGCTCCTGACAAATATCTCCACCTAGAGAAAGAGGTCACGCAAATAACTGGAGCAGACATCAGTCACATCTCGACCATTTAGGAATCTACATACAGCATTAATGAAAGCAACACTTGAATATCATTTGTGGAGTCTTTGCACCTCAATGCATCGACCCAGTAGTATATTGCAAGCAACAAAATGTGCCCAGCTCCCTGACACTCAGTGGTAGAGCGCCTCGCTTGCAGCCAATATTCAGCCTATATATGAGGCGGACATAGTATTAGGGCTTCATGACTCCGCAATTTGACTAGACTGCTCTCTATCGCAGGACGGGGCTGTGACATATGTGAAAAGCTCATTACCTCTAAAGTGCGTATTTCTTGCTGTGTGAGGTCGTTGGACGCGGCGCATTTGGTCCGTAGCCCCTGTAAACTGGAGATGGAGATTTCAATCATATTCTGGATGAGTTCGCATTGATGTAGTGCGGCCATCGCTGCGCCACCGCTACTATCCCTCTCCGGCTGCTCATCACTCTCGACCATCTTCCCACCTTTAGCAGACACACTATCCATTCCTCAGCATTGGGCACGGCTGGAAGTGCCGGAGTCAAACTGTTCAGTTAAAATGAAACACATGCAGCAGTCCAGCAGACGCAGCGACCTATTGTGGAAGTTAGCTGACAGCAAATGTCCCCAGCTCCCAATGTGGGAAAAGTCAGGATGCAAAACGAAATCTACTTCTTTTCCTTATTATTACTATTATTTTTTTTTTTTTAAATCAAAACAAGATGCTCGACGGCAGCCCAGGCTGTGAAGCAGTCCAAAGTGCAGCAGTGCTCGACTTGTATATTCGGTCCGTATAGGCTACCGACGACAAGCTACTCTCTTCCACCAACAGCTCTGGCAGAGGCTTTCACCGTCTGTCAGCTGTTGGGAACATCATGGGGCGCGGTGCAATCTGGGAAATGAAGTCACACAGGCACTCAACCGCCCCCTCTACCCTCTCGTGCGCGTGCTCACACGCGAAGAAGGAGCAGCAATTGTTTTGTACAATTATTACCACAATAACTTGATTACGTGTTAAAGGGAAATTAATGTATATAAGTACAGGAAAGTAGGCTATATAACACTAGTTTTGTAAAACAATAACAGAGAAATCATAGGTGTGTTCAGATTAGGGATGGGCGATTGGGAGAAAATCAGATATTGCGATATGCTTGACCAAATACTTCAATATCAATATTGCGGCGATTTTCTGGGGTTGAGAAATGGTGCTTTAATAAAATATATTCACACTTAGATTTTAAATAAATAGGCATCAGTAATGTGGACATAATATCTAGGTGGGGAAAAGGTAAATAATAGAACTAGAACAGTCTGGTAAATTCAGAAAAGTGCATCACTTTACTGTAATGCAGCCTTTAAATATCTAGTCTCATATCATGATATCGATATAATATTGATAGACTGCTCAGCCCTAAATCAGATTATTAATGCATTCCATTTAGGTGCTCAATAAGAAAAGCACAGGTGTAAATAAAATAATTAATGATGGCTGAATTACAATTGGCTCCTTCTGTCATAATATCTGTTTTGAAATGGAATAGCCATCATTTATGTATTAGTTTCAACCTGTTTTTCTGCTGTAACAAGTTGTCTGCCCTGGAAACAATGTCATGACAACAAAGCATATTGCAAAAAAAAGTATTATGAAGTAATATGATAGGATCTGCCTTATAGGGTTGCTATGAGGAATTCTGGGATTCAGAATACTCCTCTTTTTTTTGCACTGGTACAGCACAGTTGCACAGTAGTGTGGAGAGGCAGAGCTGGCAATGCAAGAGACGCTTTGGACCCAAAGAATAATCACCACCTCTCACCTCACTCACAACACCATGCACTGACACTATATTCTCTGTGTTGAGCAAAATAGATGCTCCATAAGGCCTAAAATAATACAATAGAGGTTTTAATGATATGTGTAATAGGCCACAGGTTCTTTATGTAGTTTATCAAAGGTACAATCTGTGATCGGTGTACAGCCCCCTTCCCATCCCACCAATCCAAGTCCACATAGTTGACATTCCACTTGCATGTAGTTGAGTGTACATGGTCTGCATTCAAATGCAGACAGTGCACTTTCCACAATGATGTGATGTTTGGTGCAGAAAGGGTGCTGTACACATATTAGGCCTTTAATAGTACTTCTTTTTTATTTTGTTGTCTGGTGCCTGTAATCTCACTCCTCAAAAGTCTCAAGAGTTACTTCAAACAAGGTGGTCAAATTAAAAGCGATCGCTTAATCCTCCTACTCATGCTCCTATTGTTTCCACACCAAAAGCAATGCAGCTGGTGCATGAGCGTGCAGCCAGAAATGAAGAACTTGAAGATGTGTTACAAATCTTAAAAGTGATGGAACTTACTGCAACTTCAAGAGCGAGGTACATTGTTTGCCCTCATATGAGGACAGTGAATATCACATGTATGGGGGTGGGAGGAGTGTGCAGGAGCACCAGTATACATAGCTCATTGCTGCACAGAGGGTGTGATGTTCCTTCCTTTAATATACCCTGATTATACAAACGAGTGTGAGTCATTTCTAATGGAGCCCTGATTTTCTCCTCTCCATCTGTGTATCTGTCTCTTCTTGTTTTCTGATTGCATGGGAAATTGCACTGTATCTTACACTGGCCAGACATGCACCAGTCCATATAGCAGCCTTGCAAACTAACATATAGAGATCAACCAACAACCAAACAAAGGAAGTAGAAACCTTGCTGGGTGTTTTGGTATACCACTGAGTCAACCTTCAAATCAGCTGAAACTAGCAATGGAAATTCCTCTGAATTAACATTGGAATCTAACATTGATTCAACATGAAACTGTAAATCCATCTAACACCAGTGCAACGAGGGAATGAAACAGACACAAAGCCAAGTTTCAATCCTAAACTGTTTGTTATTCAGTACATTGTACACTCAGTCCTGCTGTATTAACAGCACAGATTTGATGGTGACATGCCAGCAGAACACCCAGTTAATTACAGCTCTTCTTTGCCTTCAAAATGAAGTGACATACAAGTGGGACTGACATAAAGGAGGTTTTAATATTTAATATTGGCTGTGTATGGTCACCTATTAGAGAGCATACTCAATCAAACTATTAAGTGTACAAACACCAATGAAAGGTGTGGACCAGTATTGTTTCATTTAAGTTAATATGATGGCAGCTTATACTCAAAACAGAATGTTGCTGAATACCTCTATGCACAGAGCTGTCTATTAAAACCTTGCAATTTTAGGGATATATTCAATTGAACCTATCTCATATCATATGGCCGACTTATCGTCTGTTGCATAACTGCACCATGAGGACTCTTGCATTGAGCAAGTGATTATCTTTGTGACTACCTAACCATTCAGTTGACAGATCACAAAAAGGTGAAATGTGAGCACGTCTGATAAAAAACGTTCCAGGGCCACGCCATTTGTTCTCCTCTTACGTGATACTTGAGGATTACTTACCTTTGTTTTCCATAATAAATAATGTGCAACATGCAGGCAATCACAAAAGTACGTGCAGTATATTAAAGAAGAAAGGCACTTGACAGCTTGCTGACACGACTCACTCAGCTAAGGATAACATGATCCTTTCCCAGCCGGACGGTCCCTTAAGCCGTTTAAACTGTCGTGCTATTGGACAGCCACGACACCACACGTAGCATGGAGCTCACAGCTTCAGATTAAATGAGATTGTGGACTGTCTGCTTCCATCTTCTTTGCTGGCCATGATTTCCACAAGCCAACCCTGCAGGTCTGGAGCCTTTGCCCTAAAGTCTGCAAAAACAGTTGGATCCATTAGGATACATAATTTTCTAGTAATTGCATAAATCAAATAAAAATGACAATCAGAAATGTGTACTTTGGTCTGTATGTGACATTGCCAGGGTACATAATATATATATATATATATATATATATATATATATATATATATATATATGTATATATGTGTATATATGTACCTAAATACATATATACATATACATATATATATATACATATATATACATTTATATACACACATATATATATATATACATATATATACACATATATGTATATATACATACTCTGTGTGCATATATATATATATATACACATATGTATATATATATATATATACATATATATATATATACATATGTATATATATATATATATATATATATACATATGTATATATATATATATATATATATATATATATATATATATATATATACTGTACATACATACATATATAGTTTACATACATGCTTGTTGACTAAAAGAGGAATAAAAATCATGTTTTGAAATTTATTTTAATATATGAGGTAAATCCAACCTTTATGACACCTCTTTGTGAATGAATAATATTGTAAATAAATAAATGTTCTTATTTAAAATATATACATACATGTTAAACATAGAGCAGGCAGATTTATTATTATTTCCTGGATTCAGATATTATGCATCCTGATAAATAGAATTAAAATAGCCCCACATCATCACATACTCTTCACCATGCTTAGAGATAGGCATGGGATACTTTCTATAAAATCATCTCTCAATGCAAATCAAACCAGGTATTAGTCTAACTGAAATAAAACCATGCCTATCTCTAAGCATGGTGAAGAGTATGTGATGATGTGGGGCTATTTTAATTCTAAAGGCCAAGGGAACTTTATCAGGATGCATAATATCCTGAATCCAGGAAATAACTGGCCTTTAATAATAAAATCTGCCTGCCTCTATGGGAATTTAACATAGGGTATGTATACTTATGACCCCTGTATTTTAAATAAGAACATTTATTTATTTACAATACGTTATTCATTCACAAAGAAAATTGGTGTCCTTAAAGGTTGGATTTTACCTCATTTTTTAATTTAGGTATTAAAATAAATTTCCAAAACATGATTTTTTTATTCCTCTTTTTAGTCAACTTAAGCATGTGTATGTAAACTTTTGAGCACCACTGTACATATGAGTACACATACAGTATGTTCTGTTCCAAATATAATGAAAAATAACACTGACTGCAGTGTTGTGGATATGTGTGGACAAATCAGGGTCAAATATTGAAAGTGTCTTTGAACAAAGATTTTTTTTTTGAAGCATCTTACTTTTCCTGAATGAGCGAACTATTGCTAACTCAGACAAATGGGTTTACGAAACATACCATATTAAAATTGTCCTAACTAAATCAAGTCTTTCAAGAGACTTTAATTTAATTTGTACCCTGACTAACACATGTATCTAGTTTTGGAAAAAACTAAAATAAATTCATTTGAATTATATACAAACATTTTACAGCACCTCCTCTGATGAGTATCACTTCAATTTGTTGTGTTATCCTTCTTTAATTCTTTTTAGATTTGTGTTATTGCTGCTCTAAATAGCATATATTGATGTTGTTATCATACACAATATTTTATTGAAGCGTTCCTCTTAAACCTTTCAGAAGTATTTACCACTACATGCTTTTCTTTTATTTTTTCTTATAACAAGGTGTGCATGAAGTATTGATGCAGCCCTGACATGTCACCCCTAAGTCAACGATTGGCCCATTCAGTGCTTGAGGGAGGGCATAATGGGTAGACATGATTGTAGTCCTTATTGTAACACCTAGTCGTCACTGCAGTCGGCCTTTTTTTACCTTTGTAACGCTGAAAGTAACTCTGTGCTTTTTATTAAATATTTTTCACTCACAAGTCAACATTTAGGAATATTGTTAAGATAATTGTGTGTTGTTATTTGATCATGGCTTTAAAAGCACACCATCATACTGGTATCATCATGTAGTTTACTTTACTTGTCTGCAAAACTCTTTGTCCATTTGATCAATATGAGTTTTCTTTATAAGACAGTTTCAGTAACTACTCACTATTCATCTTACATTTTCAGGAAATTACTTCCTTTCCTATTGGGTTTCCCAGTGCTGTGTGCACACATACAGAAACATATTACATCAAGGTTTTTCAAATCCAAAATGCTATGGAGCTCTCAGATGGAATGTCTGTATTTTATTTCATTGGATTCCATTTTTGAGCCCTTTTGTAAATCTAGAATCTCTAAGTATATCCATTGCCTTTTTGATATTATTACATTAATCTGAAAGCAGGAAGTAAGACAGAGCAGGCCTCCTGTAAACTTCAGTTGAACTCTCCACCCTACAGAGTAGTCAAGTGAGATCTTTTTTTCTCTTCTTTTTTTAATTAAGGGGCAGGGCACTTTCATAACCTTTACTATTTTTTACTGCGTACACACAGCTGAGCAAATGTAGACATTGCTGAAGATCTTCAAATGAATACTTATTCATCCCCCTTGTCTATTCTTAGTGACCTTTAGAAATTTCAGTACCTTCTGCTGAAAATAACACATAGTCGGGTGTAACATTGCCACACTTTGTGTTGATATCTAATAAGAGACACAATTGGCTTTGCACATTTAACTTAATAGTAAATACTTTCACCCAAGACATAAAGATGATACCAGATCCTGTTCTCGAGAGTGTCTTTGTATGTGTCGGTTGCTTTCACCACCATTCCCTGTGAAAGAGAATATGTGCAGGCAGAATACAATTCAAATGTTGCTATTAAAAAACACAATCTGGCTGCTATCATACAAGATAATGTAACTCAATTGGCCCACACTGGGGACTAGTTGGATTACAGTGAATATAGAGCTGATACTACTCAAATGGCACCTCACATTGAAATATGCATAGACACCACCATCTGCTGGACAACTCTGTACTGCTAAAATACATTCAGTTTAATGTTCAGCTTCCAAGACCTTCTTTTGTGCAGTGAGATGTCTCTAGTTTCCCCCTGCAGATTCTAGACAGATTAGGGCAGATTAGAATTTCGAATCCAGGAAATGACTTTTAATTCAATGAAATTCTTTAAACAAGTTGATTTGAATTGGAAACAGAGAACGCTATCCATTATTAAAATATATTCAATGACATCTTTGTAACATTGGCCTTTAGTGGACATTGAAAATGTCAACAGAACACATGTTGGGCTGATGGCTTTTATGTTTTAGTTACATACACTCAGTGAACATGCAGGCAGCTCAAGACTAGATTTGGTCAAACAGTAGACAGTGACTGACTGTGGTATGATTGGTTGTGTCAGATGTGGTGGCCCCACCAGCTCAGAAACATCTGATCCAGGGATTTTCATGCACTCGGAAGTTTAGACTTGACAATTGATGGGAGAAGTTCTGTGGGTGAAAACAAGTTGTCAATGAGTGTCAAAGAATGAGCAGGCTTATTTGAGCTAACGGCAAGCATGCGCACAGTGCAACAGCTGGTCTGGTTTGAATGTGTGGCACTGGCCTGGGATGCGGTTAGCTTTGTGGCCTGAATTATGAGTTTGTCTTTCTAAATTTATTTAAACTGATAATTGATTAAGACTTGCCTAGAGATTATAAAAGCCCCCCCCCCAAAAAAAAACAATCTTTAAAAAACACCGAACACCATCCTTTCACAAGGCACCAGGAAGATCTATGTTGCAATCCTATTGGTCACTGACATAAGTTAAAAGTGTTGCAACGGTACAAACACCCTTTTCAGGGTGTGAAGAATTCTCTGATCTGTCTTTTTTGTGTGTAAAATATTGGATAACTGTACCTCTTTTGGCTTTTCACAGTTATTTAAAGAGGCAGTGTGTAAGACTTATGAAACTAACTTTCTATCATATTTTTGCTGAAACTGACCCTATGTTTGAGTAGAACTACATTAGGCAGGTCATTTAAAAAAAAAAAACTGTACAAGCATTCATTCTCCCTTGTGGGGGAGGGGCTTAGGAGACCGTTTGGGCTTTAGCAGAAAGTGGGGGAGGGACTGAGAAGTTGTCGATGGTCAAATTTTTTGGCTAAGTCCTGGATCTTCACAATCTCACCTACAGCACCTTTAAATCAAACAGTTAAGATAAGTTAAGATGTGACAGTCTCTTGTGCTGAGCTGCTACCAACGAATTGAAATGAAATGTAACAAGGGCCCCCAGTTAGACACAGGTTTACTCTTTAAAGATTAGTCTGGCTATCACCAGACCAAGCCAAGCTCAATAGAGCTGCAGGGCGAAATAAAATCACCGGCAGAGTGGGCAGGGTTTACCCAGTCTATTAAAAGATGCTTTCCATTTAGAAAAAAAGGTGCCCTTGACTATACTGACTTGTGTCTGTGCAAAGGTTATCACTAGAGGTGTTTTACATTCCCTTAAATCTGAGATTTAAACCTGTGCAGGGCAAGCGAGATTTGGTATGTCACAGATGCGAAAAGCCAATCACGTATGCAAATGCTGGCAAAGAAATCAGTCACCCAGGGCTTCTCATGGTGCTTATTTAAGCAGTGGTTTCTCTGTCTTCTTGTCCTGGAACACCGCCTCATGGTTTGGTGGCTGAGAAGCCAAGGTGCTTAGTTCTCCCACCTGCAATAGTTCCACTGAACTGCATCAACCTTCTCCACTTCCAGAGCATTTGGGGTTAATGGGCCGGTGCAAGGACAGTGTAATTGAACCATGTCCTTGCCTCAGCAGGATCTGCAGATGGTTTTTAGAGTCTCTCTCAGGCCCATCTCTTGAGATCTTGGAGCAGGCTAGCCTAGGTGGTTTGTTCGCCTAAACAGCACTCTTAACTCCTTTCCACAACTAGAGGGAAGGGGATCTCTGTAATATCTTCTCCCCACCCCTATTGCTTGTATGTCAATGGGGACAAGGGGTGCAATGGAAATTCTGGACTTTTAACCCAATGTCACTGCATTTGCCTCCAGATCCAGGGGCGTGCGCTTTAGCTGCTATGATAGTCACAGAACAGTTTTTTGGGGGAAATCATCAGAGGTTGCTTCTCTGACGGCTCAGCAGCTAGCTTGATTGTGTGGTGAGCTTTGCACAGGTTATGAGACCATAGGTTGTGCTCCCTAGGGAGCATTGCCCAGCCAACCAACATCTACAAGGGTATGTCACTGGAAGACATTGCCTGGCTGCTTAATGGTTTCCCATCTCTACTGTTGTGCTGTCATAATTTAGGGTTATGACATCTGGTTCCATACATCTCAATCTATGCTTGGTGCAAGTTATTGGACGCTCAGTCACATCTGTGGGGCAAACTTGTAACGGCAAGCCAATTTCAATACACACCATTAGTGAACTCAAGGTTCTTTAGAAAATAAATAATAAATTATCAGTTGTTGGTGTCCTGAATGGACCATATTTAAAAACTGGTTCGCTAAGCTTTGATTTTCATGTTGCAGTGAAGTAAATATTTACCTGATGAAGGTCTAAGACCGAAATGTTGTATTTTCTATTTAAATTGTCTGCGTAACGGTCATTGTGCGGGACTCTTTCTGAGCTAGTGAAATAAATAGAAAGCAGATGCATTTCATTACATGTCATTTAGCTGACGGTTTTTATCCAAAGTGACTTACAATTGCAATATATGTCACAGGTCGTACAGCTTTGGAGGAACTAGGGGTTAAGTGTCTTGCTCAGGGACATATAGGTTGATGTATCGCAGTGGGAATCGAACCCTGGTCTCCCACACCAAAAGAATATGTCATATCCACTGCCCCAACACCACCCTGTTGCTATGCAGCAAGTAACTTAAACTAAAAACTAGCAATGTGTTTTGGATAATGGTTAGTCATATGTGACGTTCACAAGCAAAACCAACTATTTAATGGGTACACATATACGGGCTACAAAATCTAAAGTGCTCCAACACTCTAGTAGGACTTGAGTGGGTGTTCCTCCTAGTACAGCTTTGTGGTTGGGTTTTATAAAATTTAAAACTCAAGCATGAAACATTGTGTAGTGTTCCCAGCTATGGGTTTGTTTGGTAGAGTGTGCACACCTGACAATGGTTGTGTTCAAATGCTTAAACAAAGAAATAATTTGCTAAAGAAATACATAGTAATGCACTATTAATAACTCTTAGTAATACACTATTATACAGTGGCTTGCCTAAGTTTACACATCCATGCTAAAGTTGATTAAAAATAGGAATAAAAAACATCTTTTGGAAATTGATCTTAATACCTTAATTTAAAAAAAAAAAGAAAGTAGGAAACTCCAAACTTTTAAGGACACCAATGTTCTTTGTGAATGAATAATGTATTGAGAATAAATAAATGTTGTTCCTTAAAATACAGGGGGCATAAGTATACCCACCCCTATGTTAAATTCCCATAGAAGCAGGCACATTTCTATTTTTAAAGGCCAGTTATTTTATGGATCCAGAATACTATGCATCCTGATAAAGTTCCCTTGGCCTTTGGAATTAATTATGGAATTATGGAAAGTTCCTCATGCCATCCTCAAGGTATGGTGAAGGGTATGTGATAATATGAGGTTATTTTAATTACAAATTTAATACATTATTCTTTCACAAAGAAAATTGGTGCCCTAAAAAGGTTGGATTTTCCTAAAGCACAATCAATTTCCAAAAGATGTTTTTTTTTATTTCTCTTTTTAAATCAACTTTAGCATGGGTGTGTAAACTTATGCAAGCCACTGTATTTGAAACTGGTGCTTTCTTAATACCGAACATTACTTAATACATATAAACACATTTGATAGTTTTCTTTTATTTAGACAACCCAAATAAAAGGCACATAACATTGCGCATGTTTATGTAATAATTTGACAAACATACATTTAAAAAAAATGTAGGAATGTTTGACCTTTCTGCTAATCAGAAAGCTAGCCATATATACAAAATTACCATTGTTAATGTTCTAATACAAAAGATTTATAAAAAAGGTTATCTTTCACATCTATTCTAACTACCATATTCTTGGAACTAAAATAGTTTTGTACAAAGATATACATTCAACTGCTTTCACAAGGGTCCTGGAATTTCCAATTATTTCTTTTCCTAAAAAATAAAGAGATGTTCAATTCCACCAGAAATGTTCAGTTTATCACATTATTATTATCAAATTTGGCAAACAGGCTATCATAGTGTATCTACGTAAATGCATAAGAACAAAGAAAAAGCTACACTAATATTTTTGTTTAAAACAAAACTTGGGAAAAATGACAAACATGCATATTGCATTCTTCAGTATGAACTGAATCAACTTAGAGCTGCAACACTGTTGAGAGAACACGGCATTCAGTAAAAATATGTTCAACAGCTACAGCATTTGGGGTCATGCAACATCAATCTTGTACCCATTTTTGTATGGACACAAACTTGCATTTTATCAAACTCATTCAGATCTCAGCCGCATAACCATGCAGCCTGAGACGTAACTTGGCTTCAAAGGAAATATTAAAAAAAATTAAAAAATAAGTATGCCATTGCACGGTGAATGATTAGTTAAATGGACGGCTATGTTTAAAATCAAAAATTCTTGGACTTTTTGTCCCTGATGGAAGTCAAGTCTTTGAACATGACAATGCCAAATGATATAGGAAATCAAAAAATGAACATGGAGAGATCAAGAATCAAGATACATGGTATAGATATATTCAATTTAAAAAGGAACCAGATTCATGTGTAACGGGCTTCTATGTGTGTTTCCTGAGTGAAGGGTCCTTAGCATCATCTTGGGGAAATCACAGATAAATATATATATTTATATATATATTAAAAAGAAAAAAAAAAAAAACAGTGTACAGAAGAGTCAGACAAAACTAATTAGTCACCATTATGATGACAGTAACAGCCTGAAAAAGCTTCACTACAAGGCCAAGCACTTCCATACTCAGCCACTAGATGGCCCTCAAGTGCAGGCAGGCTAACCAAAGCACTTATGACTCCAATTTGATCTTCAATAATACTGTTGCTCACCTGTATGTAGGATATGCTTTCAGTGCAAGACTCATTCCATTCGGACTTCATGGAGGAAAAAAAAAGTACACATATTTAATCGTCAAGAGGACAGCGTTGACATTTCCACTTGACAAATGCAAAAATTGAAATGCTGACATGAAAATACATTACTATGTCAACTGTACAAGTTAGTCACTGTACCTCAAGAGCATACCTACTATCTGAGAAGAAAAAGAAAAGCTATAGCACTTTGAAAAAATATTCTTCCACGCAAATGGAAGCGACTGTCCCTTTTACTAGACTCATTTCCTATAACATTAAATTGTGATTAGCAGGCTATAATAATAAAAAAACAACAACATATAAAGTAACACCCAGAGGCTTTGGGAGAGAACTTGTAAAACATCCAAAACAGCAATTTATGGTTATTGCTTCAGTCCATTTCTCATCTCCCTTTTACAAAAGCACAGGTGTGTTTTCCTACAGAGTCCTCAAGGGTGCTTGAGGAATCCTCTCATTTGTCATTACACAAATCACAGTTTCACTCTAACTGACTACGCTAAGTCTTACGGTTGTCCTGATTTCAAGAGAAATCCTAATCGATTTCTACTTAAGTGTTCTGCATCTCATTCACTTAACATTAGTTGGGACGCGGCTGTGACTTGGGGAGCTCCTACTGCCCGCACAGCTCATGTAAATATTCACTTCTGGGTAAGTAAACATGGTTTGGGGGGGGGAGAGATAGAGCTGGGCTTGAGGTGCAAATGATGACGACAGGAGTCTCTTGTTTCACTTCATTTTCCCCTTTCTTTCTGGCCAGTCCAATGCTCTGTCTCTCCTTTTTTACCAGTGTTGGGAAGAAGGCAAGACTTGGGACAGAAAAGGCATGCTATCCATTGACCTCATGGCGATGTTGAGCTGACCAGCCATATTCATAGGCATGGTGGTTGTTATAGCGACTGGGTGGGCAATATTCATGGGAACCGAGGAAGGGATGTTGACAGAAGCAATGTTGACGGGCCCGGTGATGGTGACTGGGTGCTGGAGGCTGATGGGAGATGTGATGTTGACTGTGTTGGTGGTAATGTTCATTTGTGCGGCTATGGTGACAGGGTTGTTGGAGTGGCCCCGGTTCATCGCCGTGGTGATGGGGGCAGAAATGGTCACAGGTGTAGCTGAGGAAGAATTGCAGACCCCGTTACCCTCTGGGAAAACACGAGAAAGAGCACTCAACTTTTGTCCTGCGGCTACGCAAAATAGTTGTTCACATGAAAGATAAAAGCAATGCTTTAAATGGGCAACACCTATATAACTCCCCCTGCAATCTAATGTATCCTCCGATTTTAACAGTACCACAACATTATACCTTGTAATCTAGCAACCAGGGTTAGAGGGAGGTGACGGGATTGAATTTGCAACGCTTGATAACATTCGTGATAACGTTTTTTTTTCTCTACTACAGCAGTAATGTGACTCACAAAGGCTACTTGCAAAGCTAAGGGATACTAAAATGAGGCAGATATATTGAAGCAAAACGCATGCGTACCTGACCACGGGTGACATACCTTTGTTACAGGAGTTGAAGTTGGTCTGTCCGTGAGTCTTCAAATGGCTGGTGATGTAGGCTGCACTGAGCATCTTCCCACAGATGCTACAGGTGACCTTGCCTTCATGCCTGATCATGTGGGAACGGAGTCTGTCTTTGGTGGCGAAAGCAGAGGTACAGGCCTGCAGCCGCAAAGCAGACAGGGGGGGGTCAAAGGTCAGCGGCAACAACAACATTATAATAAGTAATAATAATAATCAGGATGCTGTCAGCGATGACTCTTACCGTTACTTGACATTTAAACGGTCTTTCTGAGGAATGCACATGCTTCACATGGCAGCTCAAGTGGTCTGGCCTGCATTTAAAAATAAAAGCAAGCAGTAGTAGTAAGCAGCAGTGGTCAAGGGACTATATTTTTGGGGGCAATTACAGTAACTATATTTGTGATTTGACCAGGGATAAAATAATATGACCTGTTCAAAAACCTTTACAAGTATGCATCATTAACTGACATGTACAATAAGTGCACAAGGACAAAGTGAAAGGCCTATTGTACGTTTCTTTACATCGTAAGTGCAGAAGTGCGGAAGCATATGGACGTGCTCTGTTTGCTTTGATAATGAGGGGAGGGGCAAAAAAAAAAAAAAAAATCCCTTAAAATTCCAGCCAATGGTGGTCAGCTCTCCATGATCAATGGTGCGTGAATTAGTTTGACCTAGTTTCAAAAACGCACCACACAGAGTTGCTAAGTTTGTACACTTTCCACTTGTTTTCTGAATAAATTGACAGTTTATTATTCTACTTCACTACTTCAGTTTATTTTCTTGCAGCCTTGGCAACACTTATAGAAATTTGAAGACAATGTTATTGAGAATCTCCAGGAATTTGGTTGCTAGTTTCCTGAAACCCAAGACTGAATTGCACAATATCTCTTTGAGGATTCGGAGGACACTTTCCAGGCCACAAAGTTGATTCAACTTCACTAATGCAGTGGAGTTCACTAATGTACAGTTGTTGGCATTTCTGAAAACCGTCAACAACTGTGAGAAAGTATTAAATGCTGTGTTTACAGCTATGTAAAAAAATATATATAATTCAATATATAAAGAAATTAGGACTTTTTTGCTTTTACGCTGCACTTCTTTTTTTTACAATGAAACAAGTTGGACAAACATGTAACTTAAACATTAAAATGACAAATGGCAGAAAATAAAAAACCCTGACAATTAGAGGTGATACGAGAGAGAGAGAGAGAGAGATAGATAGATAGATATGGTATCCTAACATAAGACTTTACACAAATATTGGTGTTAAACTGAATGTTAAAGAACAAACATTGATGACAACACATTCCTCTGTGTTCCACTGTTTAATTAACTGTTCACTGCATATCAGCAGTTGCAAGAAAACAGCTCTTTGCCTCTTGACCTTTACAGTGAAACTCCAGCATTCACAAATTCTTCTTGGCACTGATCCTCCTCTGTCAGCTCGTAAGTTCTAGTGAAGCTGTGATCTGAATCATGTTAGAAGTGGCACACTGGAGTAAGGGCTACAACGTTGGAAGCTGCTCCGAAACCGGAAAAGTTTCAAGCTGCTGGATTTTTTTTTATAAATATACAAATTAGAGGAGTTAAGTGGAATCTTCTCAGTGGTGCAATGAACCGGAACCAGCCCCCTTTTTTTTTTTGGTCCCACTGACGGGGACAGCAGACTCCAGACAGTGCCTGCCTACATATCTGGCTGAGTGGCAGTGACTCAGTGCCCTGTTATTCAGTCCCCATTCTCACTTTCCAGTATGCTGATGAATCCCTACCCCACGTCACTGTGTTGGAGGCATGCCCAAAACTGTCCTGCACGCTGCTAATGTTACAGCTCGACTAGGGTACACGGCTGATGTTGTTGTTGAAGTTGTGTTGCAGCACAATAAAAATACACCACCGGACTTTTTTGGCTCGTTTAAAAAAGACAGTGAAAGGTTCTGTGTGTGTGAGTGTTGACAAATCTAAATATGTAGCCACCATGACACCTTCTTACACTAAAATTATGTGTTCACTACATAGTAAAAGTGTTGACCTGAACATTGCCACGTGGTTCACTGAATTCCCAGGGCAAAGAGACTCTGTGACATGCTGGTGGGAACAGCAAAGCGACAAGTGACGCATCCCCCTCCCTTGATACTCTACCACTGGTGCTCTCCCATGTGCGACTGTTTAAACATGTGGTTGAAATGGCGTTGTGTGTGTGTGTGTGTGTGTGTGTGTGTGTGTGTGTGTGTGTGTGTGTGTGTGTGTGGCAGGGCGACATAAGTACAAATCTTAAACAGCTTAGCACATTTATAAATTTGAAAACACAGGTACTGGAAGCTACCTGGACAGTACATGGCCATACAATTATCCCTCTATACGAAATCATGCATACTTTTGATAAAGCAAAAAAAAAAGAAGAAAAAAAAAAAAAGACACTGCACCTGGCAATTTAATTCTTTCTTTGTGAAAACAAATCCTCTCTTTGTATTCACAGCCAAACACCATTCTAATGAACAACTGCAAACACAAAAGATGTAGTGCATAAGGTTACACGTCTAGAAAGCATGCTTTGCTTACTTTGCTAATTTTTGGACTGACAAGTTAATAGTTAAAAAATACGTTTGTTAGAATGTCTTTATCATCATGTTTTTTTTATTTTTTATTCCATGCAGACAAGTCAAGACGTTTCTCTTTGACCCCGGAATGCAACCATTAGAGGGTGAAATTACTACCATAACAATAAATTAGATTTCAGAAGCATACTTCATGTTTACAATAACCGTGTTACTTGTTGATTGAAATCATGAATAAACTGGAGCAGATGTGAAAACAATTAAATTTTTTGCATATGCCCCTATATTCTCATCAATTTAGAATTTGCTATTGTCACCGTGCATTGCCCCAGTTGCTGCTGATCCCATTGCTTACCACTGATAGACTTAAGCCCCTTTCACACACGCACTGCAAACCTGAAAAGATCCAACAACTTTACTTAAGGTCTCGAAGGTTCAATCAGAACTTGGGACATCGGCATTCTTCTAGAATGCACCAACCACCTGGAACATGCTACAACAATCCTTTAACTTAAGTTATCTTCCAACATATGGGCAGTTTAGAGCACTGGTTTGAAATACTCATGATCTTGAATGTAATTGCTGTAGCCGGGTTGGCTCAGTTGGTTAAGAGCAGGCGCACACATATAGAGGTCCTGTCTCCTCGACGCAGTGGCCGCAGGATCGACTTCGACCTGCAGCCCTTGCTGCATGTCATTCCCCCTCTGTCTATCCCCTTTCATGTCTTCATCTATCCTGTGGAAATAAAGGCCTAAAATTCCCTCCCAAAAAAATAATGTTTGGTATCTAATTGCTTTAAGTCATTCAAATGCTAATTTTATCTGGATTCCCTCGCAATTCTTTTATGATTTCTATATTCTTTGCATTGAATATTTATATGTGCAACATTTGTAAATTGTGTTCTAAATTATACTGTGTATTATCTCAGCTACATTGAAAATTAGTTGATGATGATGACAACTATCTAGACATTACTCTGCGGAGCAAATGTCCAAATTAGTTGGCTCAGACAACAACCGCTCTTCACTCTGACAGCTCCCTGATACTAAATCTGTGTAATCGCTGATTGAGCTGAAAGTGTAAAAGATTAACAGCAAGTAGGCGTGTTGATGACGTATGCCGCTTAAGCAAAACTGGAAAAAATAAAAATAAAAATCAAACATGCAAGGCTGAAGGAGTAGGGTGTTAGACAGAAATGTCTAACTGGAGAGACAACAAGATTTAGAAACTTCACCAGACAATTTCAAGGAACGGTAAGAGACTCGTTTATGACTTAATTATGAACGGCTCCGTGCAGCAGCGTAATCAACGCCATGTCCTGTCTGCCGCACGCTCCACCTAGCGCCACCCCTCGTCTTAAGTATTTAGAGTAAGTAAGAACGCGTCTGGCATGGACAACCGCCTGTTGTGTACTACACGTATGAAAGGGAGCTCCGGACAACGTCGGGACCTAATTTCTCGGACACCGTCCAGAGTCCACATGTAGAAACGGCTATAGACAGAAATGTTTCACTGGCAGCGTATAACAGGCAGAGATTCACAGGCCTAGACTCTCAACACATCCAAAACAAAGCAGTGGCCAATGCAGCGACAATGATACCCAGCTGGCCTCCCACTGGAGACCACTTCCACTTATGTTTATGGGAGTCCCAGATTGCACAGGGCCCATCTCAAGAAGTAGGTTTACTGAATTAGTTGGATAACCGCATAACACAGCTGCTTCAGTTCATGCTCCACATATGAGGGGTACCCTGCATTTTAATCAGTAAAGTTGTCTGTCAATTGACTAATCCTGCATTACTGGACAGGCCTCGAAGACAATAAAAACATATTCATTGACATAACAGTGGATGTTTAGGACACATAAATTCCACTTCAAATGCCTGTTTTTGAACTCACTGTCACGTGTTTGTTTTTTTTAACTGTTATGCTACTGGAAGTAGAGGGAACATAACTTATTCCACCCCCTCAAGAGCAATATGAGGAATGTACAATGACATTTGAAACGGGACATGTTATCTCCCAATGAAATCTGTTGCCAGCACTTAACGGCCATCCGTTGCTCAGGGTTTGCCAGTCTAACTACCTATGACAAGTCTGTGTGGCAGCATGAATAAAACACGTGTTCCCCCTTTCCTCCACATTTTGTACTGATAGTATTTAGATTTTCGGGAAGGAATAGCATTAGTTAGCTATTAAAGTTGTGGATCAACACATTATTGTGGGAAAATACTTTTCTATCATTGTTATTGAACAATTTGAAAAAAAGTGAACAGACTTATTCCCAATTTAAGTGTGTACTTGTCATTTGTATTACCTACAGAAATATTACAAGTGGACATTGTTGCCATTTAATGCCTAGTTCACACTAGGCAATGCTAAAACTCATCAGATCACTGTGCTGTTCACACTACATAACTTTACATCTTGTATTCGGGAGTTGTATTGGCTCACTGACTGATTTACCCTTTAGGTATTAAAAGCAGAGGCGTTTTTTGATACGCAGTACTTTTTAGGCACCGACCGAATTGCCTCTGAAGTATTGAATTTGTTACCAAGCCCTAATCAGAGATGTGTCTGCAGGCTTGCGTCTTTGTACGGTTTAAACTTTACGCATAGCACTTGATTGGCGATTTGCAAGCTCCGAGACAACACCAATTTGCCTCCAAGGGATGAAGTAAGAAACCATTTGTAAGCCTGGAGGAATTAAGAAGTATATACATATAAAACTGCTTTATGCCTAAATTCCAGAATGGTGCCTGAGAACTTTAATCCCTGTGTTCCAAAGACTTTCAGCAAGTGGAACATCAGAGATAAAGTGGTGTAAGGTGAACTAGGCACTAGAGTATCAGTCATGATATCATAGGACGTCTAACTCAAAAAAAGGCAACATTTAAAAAAACATCAAAAGGCCAAAAGTGTGGTCCTTACCTGGAAAAGCCTTTCCCACACACTGAACATACATAGGGCTTGTGGACTCCCCCGTCATGAGAGCGAACATGGTAGGTCATTCGGTCCTTCCTTTTAAAGCGTTGCTGGCAGATCGGGCACTCAAAAGGCTTCTCGTCTGAATGGGACAGCTTGTGGCGATTTAGGTGGTAGACATCACGAAAGGCCTTGCCACACATCTCACACCCGTGGTTTTTCTTGACAGGTTTGGCCGGTTTCTTGGCGATATTTTGCTGCGGCATATTTCCCATTGCAGATGATGTCATGATACTTGCGCCTGAGGAAACCGAGGTGGTGGCTGTGGAGAGGATGCCTGCCACCGTGGAGATGTAGGAAGGGTTGGCGTTGTTCTCTCGTTGCATGGTGGAGATCATGGGTACCATGGTGGGGGCTGTCTGGGCGGCCTTCTTTGGCCGTGACACCATCTTAATACCTGTGTGGCTGGACTCATGGCGTCGCAGGTGGTAGCTGTCACGAAAGGCCTTGTTGCAGTAGCCGCAGACAAACGGCGTTTTACCTTTGTGCTCCTTCTTTATCACGGGCATTGGCGGCCGTCCACCTCCTCCGCTGGCCACATTGTCTTTGAGGAGATCAGCAGCGCTGGTAGGGGGCTTCTGGTCTATGTGGATGGGCAGGATAGGCTTCTGGTCAATTTGTTCAGCTCCTGCATTAAGAAGTGGCAGCAGGCTGTTCTGGGCCACATGGTGCTGGTGGTGGAGGGCTTCATTTGCCTGCTAATGAAACAAACACAAACACACACACACACATATACACACACACAGAGATAAATACTTGGTTGAGCCTAAATTAATTCCAGCCATTTTTGGCCAAATTTCAATGAGATAACTGTTGTGATTTAGCGCTATATAAATAAAATTGAAATTTAATTGAAATTTAATACAAGCTTTAGGGCTAATAACACTGATGGGTGAACATGATAATATATACTCATTATAAAATACACATCAATATTGGGGATTGTAGCTTCAAAACTTGAGTCAGCTTTGACAAAAAGGAGAAAAATAAGGTCATTAAGATGTTACAGAACAAAATGGACACTGGATTTGTCATTAATGAGGTTGACGCAGCATGCCACTAGCGCAAAAGAATCCAAATATACAGGATGAAAAATGATCCCATCATGACGGTGCTGCTGATTCATCATGTGACTGCAAAGCAGGCATTCCAAATTAGAGGCAAAGCAGAGTCCTGTGCACTAGCTCAGCTAAGGAGCTCAGTTAGAGGGCAAGGTGAAGTAAAGGAGTGTAGTGCACCCACGCACGCACTACACAAAAAGACAGGTCACTAAACTAGACAAAAAAACATGGTACACAGTGGCATAATGAGTTTCTAGTTAGGATTTGTTAGCAATGGTTACTTGCGCTCTAAACAAGGTTAGAAGTAAGTCTAAATCTACATTTTGACAAAAGCTCAGATTAGTTTTTATTGAGTTAGATGCTCCCTGTGAGAAACGCCTGAGATTCCTGTTTACCGTCCCACCAATAGTCATAATTAATAGAGCAGGCACAGCGTTGCAAACACACCATCAGCAGGGACAGATGTTAATGGTAATGCCTTCCTGGCTCTTGCTAAACTTGTAACTGGGGAAGACATATTTTTTCCATATCAAACATAAATACACCACAGTTAACGCTGTTGTTTTGCTAAATGGACAGTCAAGACAACTGTGTTTTGGAACACCAGCAAGAAAGGACAAGGTGGAATGCTTGACTTTTCCCTTTGAGGTTCAATCACCCATTACAGAGGCCAGCCAAGAAAGGACTTGCAAAAGAGGAGGCAGGGGACAGAAAAGAAAAATGAACCACACAGTGTCCTCCTTATGTCATCCAGCCTATTGTGAGAGACACAAATCTGAGCAGTGATGCCTCAGCAGGGGATCTTTGTATGCTCATCTTCATTGATTTGGCTCATCTATTCATGAGACAGGGACATTGTTTATCCACACACTACTCAGCTAAACTCTCCGTCATTCCCTCAAACGCAATAGGACCTGGGAACTCATGGAGAATGCCCACCCATCCATTTGTCTAAGCACCTGCTCACACTTGCCACCTTCCAGGATTAGTCATAATCATGCCAATGCTTACCCGTCCACTGGCACACCAGGGGTGGGGGTGGGGGCTTTATGTTTGGGTCGGAGGGGGATACCAGCCGGGAACCCTCTTTGTGAAGCTTGTGAACAGCAGACATAGCCACTGCAGACAGCCTGCCTCTATACAGAGGTGCAGGGCCTGTAAGCTGCTGTGCCTTCATGCAGCTCTGACCATTTTGACACAAATGCGCTCTGACAACTGGGGCTGCTCCCTCATAAATAACATCAAAATGGAGGGAGTGTCCTGATGGCTCCACGGGCCACTGTAGACTTGAATTGAGCTCACGGTCTGAGTCAGATTATATCTTTCTTTTGTGTGTCACTCTACAGCTGCTTGCTAAAATCCCATTTGTCACATAACAAACTAAAAGTATAAGTGATTAAATAAAAATGGAAGGAAGAAGAGGAGTGCATATTGTAAGAAACAAAATAAAAAAAAATAAAAAATATTAGATTTTTTCCCCTGGTACATGTAAAGCCTTCTCTTCAACTTTATGAGATTGTTCTACATTGTTCTTTACTTGTTTACAAGTTCTGAAATCTTTGGCTGCTACCCACGTTCTCACAAAACATCACTTTCGTAATGTTTGTAAACCTTCTTGGTTTTTTCATAGCCTTTAAAGCTATATAAGTACTACAGGGATTTAGTGGTTCAGTTGATGTAGGTTGCAAGTAGAGGTAGGCTAGGCAGTTCATGTTTCTGGGGTGGTTTCTATAGAATAGGCTAATTCTTTCACCTGGGCTTGGGTTGCATCATGTAAGATGACGATAGGCCATTTCTAAGCAACTCACCAAGCCATTCTTCTCCAAAAAACACAGATCAATGAGCCACAACCTCCAAAAGGTGGTGTCATTTACTACAAAATCTGACATAGACAACAGTCCCTTCACATACAAGGAAACAGCTGTGAGATGTTATGTGGTGTGTATGAAACACACATTACCTGGGAGCACAAGGAGCATTTCTTAAATGTGGTCAAACTGGGATATTATAAGGAGGTACTGTATCCAAATACACGGATGGAAGGTAACTGACAAAGAGTGAACCAACGTGTAGGATAGTAACTCACTTGCTGATATCCAGTACACATCTGATCAACACCTGATTACACAAACTGATCAGTTTTTGTTTTTTTTGCTTCAGAGCTATAAAGACATTACTATGTGACGTAAAAAGTTCCTCTTTTGCAAACACTGCAGTTACAAAAACACAATGTTGTGAACACCTGATGAGTGTTCTTTGTCACAATGACGTAAAACCCTGTTTGGACCTTAAAGTCACCCATAATTGGAATCTGTACTACGCAGTAATATTCACTATATTCCACTGTTACCTGCTTTTGTTTGGCCAAAAGCATTATTACTACAATTCTGGAAGGTAACAGAAAATTTTTCCAAAGCTAACATTTGGACTCATAGCAGTAAATACCGAGTGTAAATGCTAACTTATAAAAACATTTAGGGGAGCTTGTTCCAGGGCCCTGGTATTTGATACTTTTTTGAGCCACGTCAAAATGTATGCCTTGTAGGGCTGCCCCCGCTAGATTAATCGGTCGTTTTGGTCTTAATCAAATAAGATTTTGTCATTGTTTATGCTTTTTTTCCAGCTGAATTACTTATTTCCAATAAACTTTATGAAGACATATTTGGTAAACTGTAGATTTAGAGTGGTGCTTTTGCATTATTCTTTGTGGAGAAACTTAGCTAAACAGATCTGTCTATTAAATCAACTAATCACTTAATTGAGAACATCCTACAAGTGTAAGTTGACTAAGAATGTCTTTAATTAAGGACAGCCCTAATGCCTCGAAAAACGTGCCAATAGATCATAAATAAGCACAATATATGAGATTCATGAACTGTTTCTCATTGGCACTATTAAGCCTCAAGCCTCACAAACGTTGCAGAGTCTATTTTGATTTAATGGTATCAAGTCTACAAAATGGGGGGATGGGGCCTACTGACCCGCAAAATGTTGAGGTTACATAAAGCCTTTATACTGACACTTGGACTTTGACTTAAAGTTTAATACGCTAAAGCTCCCTTCATTAATATATTTTTTTAAACAGTAAATACAGGTACTTTTTGTGACTTTGTTGTAATAGACTTGTTTCAAGCTTACCCCCTCCCCGTGTAAGCTACATACTTAGCACCAGATGGCAAACAGAAAGAGTTAGTTAATAGGCTAGTTGGTGGACAATGTTAAACATCTAGAAAGGTTTTAGATTTAAGGGTTACTGTAAGAACAAAAGTTGCATTCGTCAGACATGACTACAAATGACTGACAGTGTTGCTTCATGTCCGCTAGATTTTTTAGAAGCCAATTGTTTGCTATCACATTAGCCATAGCAACTTGTTGGTTGATCTGTCAGCTTGACTTAAAGAGAACAGCAAAGATTAATCCATTAGTTTCCAACTATTAAATTAATCGCCAACTATCAATGAAAATCAATTAATTGGTCATGTTTTCAAGAATGAAAAAGGCAAACATTCTCTACACGTTAAATGAGATTCTTTTCTGGTTTCTTTACTCCTCTGAGACTAAACTGAATATCTTTGACTTGTGGACAACAAGACATTTGAGGTGGACAACTTGGGTTTTGGCAAACAATGGTCGACATTTTACATTCAATTAATCAACAGAATAATTTTTACTTGCAGCCTTAGCTTGACTTAATGTATTTCTGCCTCTAATGGAAAAGTTATAAATGCAATTTCAAATGTAATTGGTAACACTTTTGATACCAAAAACTCTTGCCGCACTAATATTAGAGGATCAAAAATGTAATTTTACATACAAAGACATTAACCCGTTGTTTACTTTTAAGAAACAGATCTACACCAGCAAATTGACAAAATGGCTTCCAAATGGAAGGCGCATCACCAACAGCTTTCTTGAAACTATTTAATATGTCTTGCAGTGGCCTGTAAAGACAATATTATTAGGCTAGTTTAAGATGAGTCAATCATTTCGGCCATAGCTGGTTCACCTGTTAAACTTCATTTTATTTCAAACATTTTTCAGCCAAACGCATCTTGAATGAATGGATGCATAGCACTTAATAATACTGGTTTCTGTCATTAAGATCTTCTTCTTGTTCTAAGTGGCTATCACAGTCTTCAGAGAAAGCCCGAATGGAGATCTATGCACAGAAGGATTGCATTATGACTTTCTCACTTTGGGGCACTTTCTACCATTTACTTTGCAGCATTACTGATGTAACATTGTGAATCCAGAGCCAAACTGGTCTGAACAACATGATTCACTTAACTGTAGCCTGACATAAAACAGTCAATATATTGCACATTATGCAAAAATAGGAGAGGCAGCTGTACTTATGGTAGTAGTCAAGCTGCTCATTTACACAACAATATGGATAATTTAAAACGCCTGACAAAGTATTTCAACAACAATATGTTAAGCATCATTTTGTACACATTAATAAAATACCTTTTTATATAAAAAGGTAACAGTGGAGAACTTTAAAACTAAAAATTCTGCAAAGCATGTGTCGATTGATGGTAGTTGAATGATATTTCTATCCTTATGTCAAGCTCCAGGATGATAACAGCACACAGATTTACATGAGATTGACAGGGAAACAGTGTGCGGTACATAATACATGCAGGGCTTCTGGCTAGACGCCAGATTCTCCACAACAAGCCGCACCGTCCATCTGCCTTTTACATCAGGAAGAAATAGTGCTCAAAGGCGCGAGTCTTTCACAGTAGAGCAGAATGTTACTAATACCACACACCCAGTAGGGTGTGTTTTAACACTGGATAAGTAATGTTAACTTTGCTTGTGTAGCAATACCTTATCTACACCTTTTAGAAGCACCTTAAATGAGAAAAAAAAAAGTTCTCCAACATGGTGATGATAGTTCAAGCTTCCCTGTAGCACTTCTACCAACTATACCACCTTGACGGTGTTTCCAGTGACTACGTGACCAACATTATCTGACTTTCATTTATGCCTCCTCTCTGCCATTTTCACTCAGTGCTCCCTCTAAGCAGCAGTTTGACACATATCTATTAACATAGTTACCTGATCAGTTCATTAGTACAGTAGATATGGTACAATTGTATTAGTCCCGAAGGAAATTACTGTACCAGAGTAGATGGCAAGTGATGCAAAGTAAACATGTTTATCTGAAGGCTGAACACATAATATAAAATAAATAGTATTATCTGGCATTGGCAAGGGACTTAAACATAACAGTACTAACATTACCAACAAGAACTCATGATCTATGCCTGACCCTGCTCTCAATTACATACAGTCACTCACATTAAGCTGCAGTAAAATATGCACAAATACTATGCATATAGCAACTCTGTAGATTTAATAGTTTTCTAAAATAACAAAAATAAATAAAAAAGGAGATTAAATCATTTTTGTGAATGATACTGAACTGCTCCAAGGTTGATTTAGGAGGTTCTTCCCATAAGGAGTTTGTCACACCCACTAAAACACCCTGGGGCATAACTGTATATATAATACACCAAATAATCCCTTTTAGGAATTGTAAAAACAATATGAGACGACAGACTTGCGATATTCTTAGGATGTGGGTTTATAACAGCATAACAATAAACGCGGCAAAACATTTCAGCATTTGAAAAATCCTGTCCTTTAAACTAAGGTTGTATCGTTTTGCTTTTTCCAAGCTCATGGTTCAATCATTTTAGGCTAAGTAAGGCCATGGGAATAAGCCATTTCATTCATTTTTTGAACAATAGCCTTCCATCTTAGTACACAGTGAAAACCACTAAACCGTGGCAGATCTCACTCTTAACAGCATCACTCACTTTCTAGCTAAAATGGACTTAGAAATTGCGTAACGTTGCGAATTTCAAATCTGCTTCTTCGTTGCTAGTGTTAGCTGATGTGTGCATAGTTTGAATTCCTTTCCACCACGGTCTTGCAGAATAAATAGCTAGTTAATAAACAAGAGAGCGGCACACCAAGCAATGTAACATTAGTTTTGTGGGCTCGTTACGACAGCCTCGCCCAATGTAAGCTAAATTAGCCAGCGAGTTTGATTAAGGCAGTCTTAACATCGTTAGCTAACTTGGCTAGTTATTGTCGAACCCGGCTGAGGCAAGCGGAAAGTTCACCGCGGACTTGCGAATCGTCGTTGGTAAATCTCAGCAACCGATAACCTAAGAAAACACTTTTTCAACATTCACAGCTTCAAATGAAAATTAGCTGTGGTATTAACCGCGTTACAATAAGAAAATCTTCGCCCGGCATTACACCTCATTATCCTACGACGTCCGATCAAAGCCCCCAGTCACACGGGAAAAAAACAGGTCTGTCTCGATTGTAACGGTGCAGTGGCGTCTCCAGCCTACTTCAAATTATCCCGCATGTTTTGCTGGCTTCGACTTGGCAAACAAACTTAAAAAACGTCAGGCGCTGTCGAGTTATTCAACATAAATGCTCTAAGTATTCGTACAATAGAAAACACAAGCCACATTTTTCAAACACACGTTGAGGAAAATTGATTTTTTTGTTCTAGCGTCATTCCCAAGCCTCACAGCTGGACGCCTGGATTCATATACCATTGTTTTGCTTGGTTACTTGATCTTGGCATTACTCGTTTTAAAACTGGTATTACCGCTAAGATACCCAATGCTTACACTTGTTAAGGTTGTTTTTCAAGCTATCCCAGTTTCCCTCCTAAAGAGTCAACTTACTTGAAAAAGAAACGTACTCCAGCTCGGCTCCATTTCCACACTTAGTAAATCTGTAGGAAACCTTGTAGAAGCCTACAACAAAGCAACCAAACATGGCAGCTGAAACAACTTCCGGTAACGTCGAGGGTTGAACCATTTTACTGATGATTGATGGGGGGGAGGGAATTACGTTTAGTTTGTTAAAACAATTATTAGTGTGATAGGTTATGCAGCTTATAAAACAGAGAAGAATACGTAACTATTCCCAACTTAAAATGCATTCTGAAATATAATATATCCTCCTACCACAGAACTAATTTAATGTACTTGGATTTCTAAATACCCCTCTGGATGGTTTTTCGCTAAGATTTTTTCGAGGGGCATTTCTTAGTCTGTCACATGTGGCTGGTATAATTGTGAATGTGTTTTAGTAACACTAGGCTAAATTCGCTTTTATAAGAAAATAATTTCGAAAGCAATTTGTTCTGCATTACAAGCACACAGCCCTACTTCTTTGGCATAATGAGAAGTGTTTCCGTTTAAACGGAGCTGGAAATAATCCGAATGAGTTGCAGTATATTTTCATTCATGGGATGGGGATGAATGAAAACGACAGAACCCATACATTGAACGAATTCCCTCCAGTGGACCAAAATACCACATTCAGTCTACTCATTAGCTGTAAATACACTACTTTTATACCATATTGAATAAACAACAATAAAATGTATTTGCTCCTCGTGTTTAATAGGATTATTTTCTGCCTAACTGTTTGTGAAATTGTGATACATCATATGAAGGAATACATTGTTTCTAGGTTTAAGATTTACACACAACATGTTGGTCCTGTTAAGGCTGCTGATTTGTTAAAAGTGAAAGTTGACTGTGAGAAAAATATTTTACACAGCTCCAAGCGCTGACATGTGAATCAACACTTTCTGTGTGTATTCAAACCATACAACAAGCATTCTTCATTGTCCTTTACATAATTTATCAACAAACTGTAAAACTGATGATTACTCAACCCTCGGAAAGATTGAAAAACTGAGTCATAGCAGCATTGTAACATTCTGAATTAAAAGGTGTTAAATTAGACATTGATTTATTATATTTATGAAAGTGAACAGGTGATATGTTACTGTGAAATAACAACAAATAACTGATATCTCTGGAGTTACTATGCAGGCAGACAATATTAGGAATACAGGATGTCTGTAGAGTCAAATAACACATTCACTCTTGTAGACAGCCAAGAAAAACAGTACAGAGCATCTGGGGTGTATGTTACAAGAACAGATGCTGACCTTCATAAGCACCTAAGGCTGTCTTTAGACAACGGAACCAAATTTGCTGTAAAATATCTTTATACATACAAAAAAAATCCCACTCAGCTAATAATTAGCATACAACAATGGTGGCAAGGCTGAAAAGAGTGCTGTGTATAGCGAATTACCTGAGTGTCATCAAAGCACCAGCACTCAGATTATGTGGCAGCACCAGCAGTGGTGGAAGAAGTATTCAGATCCTTTACTTAAATAAAAGTACTAATACCACACTGTAAACATACTCTGTTACACCTAAAAGGTTGAAAATTTGACTTATGTAAAGGTATGTAAGCATCATCAGGAAAATGTACTTACAGTATTAAAAAATGCATACAAATCTCACATTTGAGAAACTTGAAATGATCAAAACAGTTCTGTCAATCAACTAAGTGTATAATCATCACATCATTTCAACCGTACTTAAAGGACTAGCTCAAAAAGAGTTGAATTCTTCTTCTAAACTGCTGCTAACTATGAATGAAAATCCAATTTGAACGCAACCTGTAGTTTATAACGCACTGAGCTGATGAAGATTTGCATATCCAGGCCATACGGGTAACCAGAGGTGTCAAACTACTCAGGTAGAAGTATAGATACTAGGGTTTAAAAAGACTTCTGTAGACGTTGAAGTAGCAACTCCAGCTTCTTACTCAAGTAAAGGTGTAAAATTACTGGTTTCAAAACTAGTTAAAGTATAAAAGTAAATGTAATGGGGAAAAAAATGCCATTAAGGACAAAAGCTCAGGCCCACCACAGGGGCCTATAGTGCACGACCCCCTCCACAAAAACAGATTTTTCTAAAGGCCATAATGACTATAATGTTAAATCAAAATGTTAATGTTGAAACATTTGGGTTGCATGTTTCAGCCACATTCATGCCCATTGAAAATGAATGCATTTTAGTACAATGCAAATACATTAAATAACCATATATGTATACAACTGAGCATTAACATGTGTTTCATGGAGCAGAAGATATGATGACTAGTTGCCTATGAGTATTGTAATGGTGCAAAAAGTTAAACTTCAGAGGCATGTTATCAGTAGCCTTTATTTAAATGTAAATGTACATCCAAGCTTAGCTGCAGGAATCAGTGAGGGCAACAGATTCACTCTATCTGGATGGTGTCATTTATCTGGATAGTTTTTTTTTTTTTCGTGTTTTTTTGAACAATGACAAGCGAGAATGAAAACAAGCTGAACTGAAATAGGAGTCAGGAGGCTATTTTTAAAATGTAAGGAATAGAAAGTACAGATAATTGCATGAAAATGTAAAATAATTACTCCTGTAAAGTATAGATACCCCAAATTTCTACTTAAGTAAGGTAACAACTTGACACCTCTAATGCCCTAATGTGTAGATTACCGCTTGTTAACTAATAACTTTATTAATTTTTTCAAAGATGAATTACATGCTATTTTGCTTCATTATTTCACACTTTTATAGAAGAGAAAGTGAACAAAAATATGGTTTAAGTGCCTATATTTATGAATAGGATTTGAAGTGTAGGCCTATATTATTTGCTCCACAACAACCAAAAGGGAAAAAAAGTGAAAAAGTTGCTGATATTTCAACATTTATCATAAGTGTCCTGAAATATTACAGTCATCCATTTATACTTCCACCAAGACCAAAGTTGAATCTTCTGGGAAACGAGACTAGTACTTCAGCTTTAAAATGAAAGTAGACACAGATCCCTGCTTGTGTCAGTATTGTGCACACACTTTTTCCAGTACGTTCTTTGAACTCTCTGCTCGTCCGTGAATGGCTGTTCAGTAAAGGTGCCCCCATTGTACATTTCAATCTTTGTCCCACTGTACACTGAAAGCCTTTATCCACATACAGTGCAACAAATGTTTCAGTTAGAGTTAGAGAATATGTGTGGTCAGCCCATTCTCCCCTCATCCAGCTCAAAAGACACGATAACGTCCAGCAACTGACTCCACTTGAAAATACAGCTATGCAGATTGCTTCCTCTTATATTTTTCCAGCTTTGGATAAGGAAAACTCAGATTCTCCAAAGGTAAGCTCCCCGAGGACAGGAGAGAATAATCCAAATAAGTTGATTTGTTTTTGTTATTTCTAAACTTTTTTTAAGAGGATATTGTATAAATGACTTTGAGAATTAATTTGTAAACCTTGTATTTGTAAAAACACACATTTCCGTCACAGGAAATGTCTCATTGAAAGTAACTAAACTTGTGAATATAAGAAACTGCTGTTAAATTACAGTTTAATAATATCTTACTTAGCCTAAAACAATATCTGCTCTTATGTACTAGCATATAAAATATACATGATACAATTATTCTTGATTCTAACTCAAGCACTTCATCCTTTTGAAGAAATCACTCTGAATTTTGACATACTAACATGAGACAATGACAAACAGAGAATGCTATATGATGTTTTCTGTATATTTATAGTAGA
Source organism: Percina caprodes (assembly GCA_013375575.1). Taxonomy (NCBI): domain Eukaryota; kingdom Metazoa; phylum Chordata; class Actinopteri; order Perciformes; family Percidae; genus Percina; species Percina caprodes. Next base: position 234,198 of record JABXJD010000009.1, on the reverse strand, counting down.
TTTCTAGGTCAATATTGAAATCTAGATAATATTTGAAAGCCATACATGTGCAAATGTATCTAGTTTCATGCCCCTGCTTCCTTGGTAAAACTACTGTCTTATTGTATTTGGGGTTCACTTTTGCCCTACCACCACTGCACACACTCTACCATAGCACCCTATCATGGTCATTGCATCACATGGTCAGTCCATGCCAGACCTCTGTAATCACAAATTGTTAAATCTTTAAATTTATGTAAGTGACTTTTATGTATGTGAGATGTATGTGTGTATGTGTGTTTGTTGTGTTATGCTTGTATATGCTACTGGATGCCTAAAATTTCACTCAGGATGAATAAAGTATCTATCTATCTATCTATCTATCTATCTATCTATCTATCTATCTATCTATCTATCTATCTATCTATCTATCTATCTATCTATCTATCTATCTATCTATCTATCTATCTATCTATCTAGGGCATTTTTTCTCCTCAAAAGTGCAGGGTGTACTAACAACCACTCTACCATTTTACTATGATTTAGTTATTGATACAATCTGCCTGACTGCTGTAAAAAGTATTTTTTGAACTATTGTGTTTCCACAGAAATGGGAGACTGGTCCATTCTTGGCCGCTTCCTAACGGAAGTTCAAAACCATTCAACGGTCATTGGCAAGATATGGCTGACAATGCTGCTCATCTTCCGCATCTTGCTCGTGGCCCTGGTGGGGGATGCTGTCTACAGCGATGAGCAGTCCAAGTTTACCTGCAACACCCTACAGCCCGGATGCAATAATGTCTGCTATGACACTTTTGCTCCTGTCTCACACTTGCGCTTTTGGGTCTTTCAGATTGTTCTAGTGTCCACACCTTCTATCTTCTACATTGTGTATGTCTTGCAAAAAATCACCAAGAATGAAAAGGTAGAGGATAAGAAGGTTGAAGTGGTACCCAGGTCCTCTCCTTTGCTTGAAAGAGACAAACACATAGGAGGAGATAAAGAGACAAAAATGGAAGCCGGCAGTCCTTATAACACAACCTATGACAATGAGGTGTGGAGCTCGCTGACAGGTGAGTGTGAGGAGAAGAACCAGCTGGAGGAGGATATTAAGGAGGTAGGAAAGGACCCAACCCAGCTCTCCAGCCAAGTATTACTTATCTACATCATCCATGTTTTGCTACGCTCCATCATGGAGATAATCTTCCTCATTGGACAGTATTACCTATTCGGATTTGAAGTTCCACACCTGTTCCGCTGTGAGACCTACCCCTGTCCAAACAGGACGGACTGCTTTGTGTCTCGAGCAACAGAGAAGACCATCTTCCTCAACTTCATGTTCAGTGTCAGTCTAGGTTGCTTCATCTTGAACATTGTGGAACTGCATTATCTAGGCTGGATTTATATTTTCAGAGTATTGTTCTCCGCATGCTGTACATGCTGTGTGTCAGACAGAAAACCTGGGCAACAGGTGGATTTGTACTCCGACAACAACCCACTCTTGCTTGAGCTCAAACACTCTCTATGTGGCAGGGTCGTCTTGCAGACCACCTCTTCCGTGTCCCGGGACAAGAGCAGTGGTGTCCCAAACCAAGGCCCGGCCATCTCCTTTGAGACAGACTCCACACTGGAGTGCACTTCAAAGAGAAATTCAGATGAAAAGGAACGCAGCAAGAATAGACCGCTCAACGTAGCCAAAATAGGAAGAGGGAAAAAGTCTTGGCTGTAAATACAGTATATATATATATATATATATATATATATATATATATATATATATATATATATATATATATATATATATATATATATATATATATATATATATATATATATATATATATATATATATATATATACTTCTTGTATATCTCTAAACTGTTTGAAATGAATCTTTTCAGGATGGAGTAGTTTAAGAAAGTTATAAAGTTAATGTTATTATGAAATTGTTTGGAGGGATAAACTGTGACAGAGTCTGTGTATTTGTTTCTAGCCACACAATATCTCAGTCCTTAACATTAATAATCTGGAGTTGTGGAATTATTTGGAGATGTCCATTGTTTACCATTCTAGGTGAATTACTGTAGAGGGAAGCACTGATATTAATGCAGTGCAACATTTTATGACAATGTTTCTGTATATATATATATACAGTATACAATGTATTGCAGTGATTTATTCATACCTCCACGTACTCCTGCATTGTTAAAGAAACAAGGGCTACAAATGATCTTTTGTAAATAGACATATGGTGAGTTTTAACGTCAGAAATGTTTTACCTAGTTGGCCTGTTAAGCAGCAATGCCCAAAGGCTCTGTTATGGTCTTAAGTGCATGTTGGTCAGGTTCTCATTATTTTGTTCTGCTAGAAGCCACGTTTCATGTTAATTTTACAGTAGGTTGCCTTTACTGTAGAGAGAGACAAAAGGCTTGATTTTCTTTGACTTGACCAAATACATTGTTCTTGCTGTCCTGCTTAGTAATTATATCCCATAATGGATAGGTCTTCAAGAGCTTAGGGGCTGAAATGTAATCAAATGTGCAAAGGTCCTACATGTATAAACATGGGATTTAAAAGAACATTTTATAATTTTTCAAATTTAAAATCAGCATCCTTTACAATATCCCGTCAAAGTCTGGCAGTCTGGGTGCGTTTACCTGTGCCTGTCCTGTACCTGCACATTCAGTGTTCCAATAAGTAAAAAGACCAGGAGGGGTCACTGCTGTCCGGTTTACGCTAGTGCTGCCTTCAAGTACTGTTGTAATTAGTACATTTTTAGAGCAGCTTAAACATTTACGACACAAATACGATTGTAGAAGGCTAGATATTGCATGTGTCCACATGTAACATATAATAAAGATGGATTGCATGAAATCAGTATAAGTAAAAAGTGGTGAAAGAATTCCTTGAATGACTAATCTTTTTTTTTTGGTGTCCTTCTGTGCACATAGACTAATTCACATTCCATTTTCATTTTAGTCTGCAATATATCTATTATACATGACTAATAACTGTAATTTTTTAAATTTAAAACACAAACATGAAATTGGTTGTATCCTCAGGTTGTTTATAGTGGACCATATTGTTTTTAAGTTTGAATTTATTTTTATTGCCGTTTTTAAAACGGAGCTTACGGTTAACATGTGAATGCATCAGAAGTACATTTCTCGCACCTACTGTCAATTTCAAGGAGAGCAATTCTGAAAACTTCAAGCAAGACGACAACGCAGGCAATTACAGGTAGATCACTGTAATTTCTGGTAATAGCGTGTACTCTGTGATATTTTATATAAATGACATTGTTACACTCTCTGCTGAAAGTGTTCCCTAAGGACACCGGTGCTAGAAAATGAGGGCAAAGCAGCTTAAAGGGAGAGCATTACGGCCATGCCCTGGACTATTCGCAACGACAACCTAGATATGTGCACAGTAAGTTCAGTAAAGGTAACAATCAAGAATGTTTTATTATTTCCTATGAAAAGTCATCATGAAAATATTGTATAGGAGTGCTGAACGTGATTTTATTGCTATTTCATAACCTCTGTGAACTCAGGAGATGTGATTAAGTATGGATTAAGTGGGAATTTACTGTTTATGGGTTCACACAAGCTACTGTATGTGCACAAGGCATTCAGTTTTGGATTTAGTGCCTCGTGCATAAATGTTCAGGTGTTCTGCATCACTTCAATGGTGATGCTGAACATTTGACAGCAAGACAGATGAGGTCAGATCTCTTCCAAACAGTGTCTGTATGTAGGACAACTTGAAATACATTGTGGTATTGACATGTGTCAGTGTATAGGACTAAGAGAATACATCCCAGATCTATACTCTAAAAGAATACATTAATATTTGTAGGTCATTTCCTTTTTGAGACTGCAATGCATCACTAAGTTCACTAAGTGATGTCAGTTCCCACACAGTCGTCTAGGGGGTGGGAATAACCAGACGCCTCACGATACTTATGCCACAATACGATATTATTGCGATTTTAAACACATTGCAATATTCTGTGATATATTGCAATTTATAACCTTTTTCAAACTTCTAATTTTTCCCCAATTTCAAATGATGTCCCCAAAAGGAAACTTTGTTAACATCTGTTTTATCTAAAAAGATACATTTCTCTCTTTGTTCATCTCACTTCAGTTTTATTGTTGCAAAATGGGATTGTCAAGCAGACCAACTGACCAACACATATATAATAAAAGATCCATACTTGGTGCCTGTGTATTAATAGAGTATTGCAATGGAAAACATTGCAATACTATGCTGTATCGATTTCCCCCCCCACCCCTACAGTCGTTACAGTATCCTTTTCTTGTGTTTCTTATGTTGATGATATTTTGGATTGAAAATAAAATGTCAAAATAATCCAAACACTGCAAGACGAGAAGAATTATGGCTTTATGAAGCAGGCCTATTTGATCAAATGTGTTATATCTTAACAATAAGAACAACAACAACAATACAAATGTTAAAATTGGGGACAGGACTGTGAACCTTGTCAACGGACATGCCTTCTTTACTTCATGGGACTGGATTTATAACATTGTCACAAGAACACAATAAATAATGTACATTTTAAGGCTGATATCATGTTCTTTAAATTAAAACATAAATATAACAAACAGGCTATATTAAAGTAAGTTAATAAAGGGTTTAAAAAAGCATCCTATGAAGAATTTACTGTATATACTGCCATTTTGTTTTGCACAACTGCCATCATACTGTATGCACCATTACAGGTGTGCATGACTAAATAATATTGGCCAATAATCGGCACGCCGGTACCTTATTCAGGCAAAACCAAATTAGAATGTTCTATGATCTCTCAGCAAAAAGTTTCTTAATTTTCTCCACTTTCATCTCTTCCTTACAGATGGCATTATAGGACCATAGCAACTGTAGATGATCTCTCATCATTTGTATGAAACTGTCGCTGTAAAGAACTCCAACTGGTATAATACAACAAAAAGGTTTGAGCATGTTTCACCTTATTAAGAAAGACAAGGAGAAGGAGAAAGACGTGGTCAAGAAAGAGAAGAAAGAGAAGAAAGAGCGTATGTCCCCGGCAGAGTTAAAGAGCCTGGAAGAGATGAGCATACGTAGAGGCTTCTTCCACCTCAATCGAGGGAGCGCTAAGAGGGACTCTCGGGGCAAGTTGGAAATCTCTAGTCCTATCCCAATTAAAGTAGCTACCAGCATGGAGCTCAGCCTGACAGACCTGGAGGCTGAGAGGCTTCACAACAACCTGGGGCAGGATATGGGGCAAATAAGTACCTGTGGTAAAGATGTGAAGGGAAATGAACTGGATGACCGTCGCGGCTCTGTAAAAGAGAGAGCTGCTAAATTTGGGGAACTGGCCAGGTTGAATTCTGTGGTAGGCCAGAGGCATGTGTCTTTTTCCCAGAAGAGCAAAGAGGACAATACTTTGGAGGCGTCAAATCTTTCTGGACAGAACTGGACTACATCTTTAAAGTCCCGCTCCAACCCAAAAGGCACCAACATGGTTCACATTCCTGAGATGGTGGAAAAGACTTTCCCTGGTGCAGACCTGCAGTTGCCTATGCTCGCTACTCCTCCAATACCAGACCCAAGAGAGCTGGAGATACAGCGTCGTAACACTGGGGACTTCGGCTTCTCTTTGCGGAGGACAACCATGCTAGAAAGGCAGCCTGATGGAGGAGTGTGTCGGCGTGTGGTGCACTTTGCTGAACCAGGTTCTGGGACCAAGGACCGGGCTCTGGGCCTGGTGCCAGGAGACAGGCTCGTGGAAATCAATGGGATCAATGTGGAGACAAAGAGCAGGGATGAGATCGTGGAGATGATCCGTCAGTCTGGAGAGTCAGTCTGGCTAAAGGTGCAGCCCATTCTGGAGCTGAGTGAGTTGAACCGCAGCTGGCTGAGGACCGCTGAAGGCCTGCACGAACACATCTTTGATGTAAGTAGTAGCCTACAGTCCAGTGACTGAAAAGATTCTAACTTGCAAACACAAATTCCACATTTAATCTACTGACACATCATTTAAGAGCTGCATTTCTGTTGGTGAGGATTTCTCTTTGGATCTTGTGACAATTTCTGAATTTTGAAAAAGTTTCTCCATATTTGCATTACACTAAGAAACAGAGTCTGTGTTTCTCTGGTGCTCCTTGAGCTGCATTTTGTTTTTTTAAATATATACCTGGGTAAATGTTACTAAAATCCCCACCTGAAATTACTGCAAATACCAGCCTTTCTTTCTCATTTTGGTTTTTTCTTCTAAGTATGTGGTTTTGTGCCCACATGTAGTGGATTAAAGAGGTCTGGGTCATGGGTGGAACTATAATGACACTGGTAATGTGCCTTTGTGCTTGTATGTATGGGGGAGTGTGCGTGTTGAAAGAGAGAATGTGTTCTGTGTATATATAATCCCCCCTCCCTCCTCCCCGGTCTTTTGACACCAAACAATAGGACGCTGAAGGAAACAACGGCCCAAACGCCACCATAGACCATGGCCATATGGTCTTGTAAGACGTGGCTGGCTGCCCATTCAGTTCTTCTCACTCGGATAATCATGTGCAACGTGTAGAGGAGCAGCAAGTTAAACTCTTTATTAGCTGGCACAACAAACACCTTTATGCATGTTTTAAGTGTCTTAAGACAGTGGGTAAAATAAACTTTGGTTTAGTCAAGGCCTGGGCTGTACACTGTTATTTGAGGTATATCAATAATGTCTCCACATTGCTTTTGAGTTTTTATAGAACAAAATGCCTTTAATGTGTACATTGGTAGATTTTATTCTCTAATCATATAATTAGAACAAAATACAACAGATAGTCTTGATTATAAGCCCTAGCATATTAATTAGGTTATGTAAATACAACTACTATAATTTCAGTTTAAAAGCAGAATATGATTGGATATCAGTGAACCTTAGAAATTAAGAAAATATATTATATTATTTTTGCCTATTGAACAGCCCTATTTTAGGTCAATTATTGTATGTCTTTATTCTGATATTCTGATTCTGACATGAATACAGTCCGTAGGGAGTTGGGTTTGGAACCGGAGGGTTGCTGGATCAAGACCCCGTATGGAGTGTGGATTGGTAGGTGGAGAGATGCCACTTCACCTCCTGGGCACTGCCAGGTGCTCTTGAGCAAGGCACCGTACCCCCTCAACCGCACAGGGCGCTGGTTCAGCTAGCAGCCCACTCACTCTGACATCTCTCCATTTGTGCATGAATAGGTCCTGAGCATGTGTGTGTAATTCAAGCCTGTGTGTAGTGATTACTAACTAAACAGAGTGTAAATTGTAATTTCCCCACTGGGGATCAATAAACAGTGTACATTATTATAAATTATTAAATTATTATGATTTATGAACATAGGCCCGATGTAGACTATTGAGACAGATGTTTCAATCAGTAAAATGAATTCCTTTTAACAGCTCTACATTGGGTCAGATGTTAGATTTATTTAGAATCACGCTTCAAGGATGGTGAAATGATAATAGACTGACTTATATTTATAATATACACAATTATTGTGCAATAAAGTAGAGATGTCTCCATCCTTTCTGAGCACATCAGAGTTGAGAGCTGTATGTACCCCAAGTTGTGGGGCCATAGTTGGTTATGTGTTCTGGCACGTACAGTATGTACGATAAAAAAGGTGCATTGCAGTACAAGGCTGGCATTTTGAAACTTGAGACATCACAACAGTGACAACAAATAACACTGGTAACACATGCTAGTGTTATTTTGTGAGGCTCACTTGTTTCAAGAACCATGTCCATCTTATGTAGGCTATAGTGCCCAAAAATGACAAGTTATGAGGCATGTTTTTTTAACGTATCGTCCCATGTTATAACTGTGGGAAAGGGACGCTAGTGATAAAATATTAAGTTAAACTGAAATGATGTAAAGTGCCCTGTAAAACCACAGGTGTGAACTTGATATATGCTGATCGTTTTGGCGTGTATTACATTGTCTCTCCATCTATCCAATGCTTTACCCACGTAACCATCATTTTGAGTTATGGTACCTCTGGAAATGCATATGTACACAGCCAGAGACACTTTGCTTTGTCCCATTTTAAAAAGCAGAAAATGTGCATGTGAGTGTGACCTAGAACCAACAGCACTATTTATAGGTGGTTATAATAAGATCTGGATTCTGGATCTAGAGCTCTGTAAGACAGTTAGAACCATATGTGATGCATGAGGACATTTAAAGGTTACAAAAATGAGAATGGAAATATTCTTATTTCTTGCCAAATGTAAGGTGAGAACTTCCATACCACTCTCATATCTGTCCCCTAACAATGTAGCTACAGCCAGAGTCTGTTTGCCTAGCTGAGCATGAACTCTGGAATCAGAAGGAAATAGCTAACCTACTGTATCTCTGTCCAAAAGTAAAAACATCTGTCTACCAGCATATCTAAAATTCACAAATTAACATGTATCTCTGTGTTTTGGTATTTATATCTAGTTGTGGTTTTACCAGAGTTTATGTGCTGGACTATTTCTTGCCGTCTAGTCATCACTGTGACGTTACCAGGCAACAAGCAATGATGGTGATTGCGCAAGACTGCACTTAGAGTACAATAATAAGAAGCTGGTTATTGAACAAAAACTTTCTGTTTTATCAATATATGGTTTCTGATTAAAGTAAAATAATCTCAACACTTGCTTATTTGTTATCCAAATGGTCAGTAATAGATCACTTCTCAAGAGAAGTGAACTTTAAATGTGCCTTGACATTATACTGGGCTAAAATTAAATTATTTCATGGCCAAGTATGCACAGCTGAGCACATGAACACTTTGTCCATTGGGTGGCAGCCATCGTCCACACCACAACTATTCTTCTGTTTTGTCCCTTCTGTTTTATTTCCAAAGCTTTTAGTGTCTTTCCTGATTCACTGTAAGTTCTTCATCACAGACACTGAGCTTCAGTGGACATCTACGGCGGCCGACACGGGCAAACGCCCTTTTACTTCAGAAAACACATGCACATAGACAAAACACAAGCAATTTAAGAAAACAACTTCATTAATTTGACAACACATGCGCAGCATTCAGCAAACGCGCTGCATATACACACAACACAAACAAATCCATAAACGCGCTGCATATACACACAACACAAACAAATCCATAAACGCGCTGCATATACACACAACACAAACAAATGCATAAACGCGCTGCATACACACACAACACAAATAAATCCATAAACGCTGAATATACTGAAATGAATACATTCAAACTATTGGAACAGAATTTGGACCCTTTAAAACAAAGATGTGAATGTCTTTAATGGTCATACTCTTAAGGTATGCAATGTTAAAAACATTTGACCTCTGATTCATATCTGCTTCTCTTAATGTTTTTTTACGGGGATTTCAGTCTCGTTTTTAACATGGAAAAGATTTGAAGAATTAAAAAAAAACATTCTGCATGGAAACTACTTTTTCTGAGGACCCTGTTGCGCAACAGACTCCCCCAAAAACTGCTGATCAACTTCTACCGCTGCACTATTGAGAATATCCTTAGGTACTTGTTTTACAGTCTGCTACTTTAGTTGCACCACACCACACAGGAAGGACCTGCAGCAGCCAGTTAAAACAGCATAGTGGATCGCCGACTCTCCACCTCTCACAAACCTGAGATGCATCCACTCGAGGCTTCTCCACATATGGGCCTCTAACATCACAAGAGACCCCTCTCACCCTGCCCGGACACCCCCTGTTTACCATCCTTCCCTTAGGCAGGCTTAGAGCCATACGCTGATGGACCAACAGGCTCAGAAACAGCTTTTCCCCCAGAGCCATGGCCTAGGTGGAGTAGATTGCTGCCAAACCTACTTTTGTTGTTTTTTAGCATGCAATGACCATTAAGTATCTATTTAATGGAGGATTGGCTAATCCTGTGTGTCTAAACAAGGTGCAAAATGAGTGCTCAACCATACTTCTGTTCAGTTTGTATAATTCTATAATAATAATTCTACTGCACTGCATAAGAACAGGTGTACAATGTGTGAGTGGGACTGTGATACCCTGTGTATCTATTATATATTGTATATATTGTCATACAGATAGTCTGAAGGGAAGGGCACTGGTAGACAATTTTCCAGCCAGTCAAGGTAAATTAATTGGCAATAGGCATTATAAAACCAAGTTAATATGCCGTTTTTGCAGGGGGCCAATATAAGAACTGGTTAGTGTCGTCATCTGGGCCGGATTAACCATTAGGGAAACTAGTCACTCCCCCAGGGGCACAGGGCATCTAAGGGGCCATGGGCTCCGTCAAATATTACGTTTGATCACATTATAAATGCCAACCTCACTTTCCTAATTATATGTAGATTTTTGCAACCGGTTCAATCAAAATATTATGTTAAATCACGTCAAAAGCTTTCTGTGGAGTGAGCGAGGATGAGCTATCACTGACCATAATAGATTTTTCGAATGTGTCTAATAGCCAATGTCCAATATAAAACCAACTAACTTCTTCTCCAGACATATTAATTGCCTGCTTCATGGCTGGTGATAATTTCACATTTTGCATATTAGAAATAATCTCTGGTTTTAAGTTAAGGCTCCCCTAGCTGTCTGCTTTATGCTACTGTTGCAGTCAAAAGGTATTTGATTGGCTATATATTTAAACCATTAATAATTACTCTGTAGCCACCAAGTTCTGTGAAAGATTAATTGTTAAAAGTTATGTTAAACATTTGTGCATCTGTTCTGTCTCTTTAATCCACTTTATAAATGTGGAGGCTATTGTAAATACATCCATCTCTACTGAGTCATGCAGAAGCCTGATTTGTCATTATGGAAGTATAGGCTATTAGCTCTTGATGATAGCAACCTTGTAATTGTTTAACAGTTTAACATGAAATTGTTAATCTGGCCTTGGTTGTCATGAACACCATATGCCACTAAATTATTATTATTATAATCTATTTGGCAGAGCTAACTTGACCATATTTAATACTTATTTCTACACTGACTTTAGATCTCGTTTGGAAGCTGGCAGCATCACATGTAATTTTCCAAAACACAGGTTAAATATGGTATTATGGGTGGTTGCCTGTGACGGTATGGTTGTGACACTGCAGGGACATAATCTGGCCGCAGGGTGACCTCTGGCTGACCTGATGCTCCTATGTGGTCGTCTAATATCCTTGCAGTACTTACCTCTCATGCCATACCATTCCCTGTCTTTCTGCAGCCCAGACACAGTTTTATCATTGGAAATTAGCAAATGGCGTGATCTCCTCCCCAAGCTGCCCATTTAAATCACATCACCCCCCTTTTCGAGTGGGGTGATGCTACATAGCAGGGAGCATTAGTACAGGCATGGATTAGAAAGAGGTGGGGCTTCCAAGAATAAAGCTGATTGCTTCATGATAGAGGTTATACTTAAGATTCCCTACATTCTTTACATGTATTTAATATTTCATAATGTAATATATTGTTTGGCCTGGTTTCAGACCTTAACCTCTCATGTAATTTTTTTCAGCTGAAAAAAAGTCACTGTGACTATTTTTGACTGCAGTTTGACATATTAAGACAGACATACTTGACATTCTTGGGTGTGTGACTGAAACCATATCTGTCAGGCAATGGGACACAGACACTTGTCAGACACACCCTCATCTTGTCAGCCATACTATGCAAGAGCTTTTTTTTGATTGAGCATCATTATTTGTTTTATTATGCTATTATTTGTGTCACTACAAGCAGATACAATATACATACTGTTATGCATTCCTGTTTTATTGAGATTATCAATTTGTGCTAATATAATATGTGAACACTATGGAAATTGTCTTTTGCTGTTACATGAGGCCATTTTTATTTCTGCTTAACCCAGGAAGAACAGGTGAGATCACACCTCAGTTAAAATAAGCTGCTTCTTAAATCATGCCTATGTGGCCTACTTCCAAGCCTATTTACTATTACTGAGTAAATTCTGGGTCACATCCTGGACTCTTCAGAGGACTGCAGATTGTCATGTACCATGATTCATTTCTGCTCTTAGCTCCCAAAGCATGGACCTGTCATGGCATGTGATTTCTGCCTGCTTTTGGATTACACTGTATGGAGATTTTAACCTCTACATGATCAGCTTCCATCCAACATAATACTTTTATTTCAGGAATTTTACCATTCTGTCTTCAGATTTTCACAGCTTTTCTTTTTTTGGTTTCTTCTCCTTGTCAGCTCTGCCTTTTCTAACAGGATTTGGTAAATCAAGAAATAGCAGATGTTGTTGTGGACAAACCAAGAGTTTATATTCTATTTGTTTCCAGTAGGATTCACGCAGATTTCTTAAAATTGAAAGATTTAACTGGGTCAGAATCAGCAGTGTTTATGGTGTATAGAGGCCTTAATCTTGCTCTGCACTAACCATGTGTAGACAAACAGTCAACATGATGCTGTGTCCCAGTAACTGACTCTGGGGATTAGCAAACTGTGCTAGACGAGCTGTGTGTTTGCCTGGGTCTTGATGAGCGCTAATATTTGAGCTTCTGATTTTACCATGAGAAAGATAGGACTTATAGCTGAATTATAGGATTTTTGCAGGAAAGCAATATTTTTGCACGGTCCAATTTAAATAAAAAAAGTTTGGCTTCTCATGATTCTGAATGAATTACTTCAACAAACTCCCATAAGTACTGGTTATTTGATAAATTAAACTGTTAATGAGTTTGTGAATGAAGATTGGATTAGCTCATCACTAACCAGCAAAGCCTGTTGCTACATTTCCGTGTATCCTGTGTAGCTTCACTCCATGGCACCAATACTATCTGACTGGTCTGTGTCTCAAAAATCATGATTTACGCTTCAGTGCAGATCATTTTGAAATGTGTGTTATTTGTTGTATGTCATTCTTGTTAATGTTTATCACCAAACAGTACAATATCTCAAATTTAGGTCAGTAGTGTGCCTACAAGCAGAGCCCTCTGTGAAATAGAGAGGTTAATACCTGAGTTTATAGCTCCCTCTTGTGGTATAAAAAGCATAGTGAGGAACATGCGTCACAGCTATTACAGACATGTTGATGCCTTCGATGATTTATCTGTCTTTTATGTGTGCATCGCTGTATCGCTGTTTGATGTTCAGATAATAGTGTGTGTATGCTTTACACTGTCAGACATGCCTAAACCGCTCATTGTGTGTGTGTGTGTGTGTTGTGTGTGTGTGTGGGGGGGGGGGATTAAATTAGGTTTCATTCAATTTGGAGTCTGTTTGGAGAAGGACATTGTTGCACTTGGTACTGAGCCATAGATATTTACACCATCTCTCAATCTCTTAATTGTGTTGTGGTAGCTTTTGTGTTCCCCACAAATGGAAAGGGCATATACAAGTTTGTATTTCACCTGATGAGGGAGACCACCTCACTAATTCCCTGTCACCAGGAGAAGAGAGTGGCAGTGAAAAGTGGCAGTGTTAATTGATGTGCTTCTACAAATTCTATTTATAACCCCTCCGTATTTCAGCAGCTGTCCCTCTTCTATCTCCCTGCCCAGCTCCTCTCACATTACCCCCCTCCACTCCTCAGACCACAGCTTTACTTTACTCTGCCATGCTGACTGTGACCCCGCCCTAGACGTTGCCCTCCCACTCTCTCAGCACTAGTGAGTATGAGCTCTTTGCAGACCCAGGTCATACCCTGCCTCGGCCCAGACTGCACTGCTCCAGTGACGGAGCGAAGATTGGAAGGTTAACCAGGCCTTAAGAGAAGGTAATGGGCGCGGGCCTCTGGTGGACTGTGTGTGTGGGGAGCAGTGTGCTCTACTCCGGGGGTGTACATGCTCTGCTTAGCACTTCCATTTGGGCTCTGATGGCGTCTGAGAATGGCCTCCTTTTGCTGCTGAAACTATTTATAGGAGTGGTCTCTGATGAAAGCAGGGCCAGAGATGGTGAAACATGTTGCTGTGGAACTCATTTTTGCTGTGTCTCCTCAATGAGTAAACTGTTAATGAAAAGTTCTACAAATGTCAACAAGTTGCATGTTTGACTCGTTATTAAGTATGGATGCAAGTGTGAGAATCGAAAGTATGTTTGTTTGATTCCTTTGTCAATTGGCCACTAATATAGCTGGTTTTAATGTGTTTTGCCATCGGCAACACTTGGTTGGGTACAATAGTCATTTGTTTTCTGATTGATTTTTTTGTCTGTACTACAAATGAGACAAATTATCAACATAGTATAGTATGTAATAATTTTGGTGTGCTGAGGTGAGAAGCAGTTCTTCATACATAGTTATAGTAATTGATTGGGAGTGAGGCCCAAATATAATAAATACCACTACTGCAAATGATTCTTAGGTACAGACTTTTAGTCCTGTTTGCAGTGTCTTGTTACAGTACATCTTCATGTTCATGCCTCTCACTAGTCTCTTGTAGTGTGATGAAAGCAAACCATTATTTCAGATTTACATGTGTTGCAGCTGTATGTATGTACAACATACAACTTCAACATATGAGGAATGTAGCACAATATGGATGTGAAGGCAGTTATATACCCTATGTGACTATAACATTTGTTTTGGTTAAAATCAACAAATGAGCATGATAATTAATCTTGAGCTCAATTTTGATCAAAATAATTGTGATTATCATTTTGGCCATAATTGTGTAGCCCTACAATTCATTATGTTGTTCATGTGTTCTGTCCTCAGGACTGCATGATCCCCCTGTCCTGTTATGTGCAGAAAACCCATCTACAGTATCTCACCTGCTCACACCTAAATTTCCATTCTTCATCGCTTCATGCAGTACACTCTCCGTTCCTCTCCTGTTTCTTTTTTCTCTCATCATTCCATATATTTATTCTCCACGTCACCCAGCTTGTTTCCATGACTTCTGGTCTATCTCCATGGCGTACAAATCACGGTTTTCATTCTGGGAACAAAAGGGAAGTCTTGTTTTTCTATGTTGTTTTTTCCTTTCAGTTCATATGTGCATGCTTTTGCTTGTTGAATAGGTGAACTGCTCTTTTATGTTGAGTATGAAAAGCTTTGGTCTTTATGTGTGGTTTGATCTGTTTTCGTGTTGCTTTTTCTTGTGTAGGTTAAAGTTGAGAACAAGCCAGATGTAAGTGTTTTCCACCTGCATGCTTTTGGACACTACTTCACATGATGAAACCAGTTTTGTGTGCTGTGATACAAGATAACAGAAAGATATTTGATCATTAATCATGATCACAACCTTCTGCTAGCTAAAGTCAGGTTATTTAACTATGACCCTAGGAAGTTAGCAATATGTTGAATTTTGGAATAGGTGATGACAAATACAGTTCTTGATTATTACTTATTAAGATAGGGCTTGAGGTGATTTTCATTACTCTCAGGGCAATTACAATTCCACAAATATGTCTAAAACATGACTTTGATTAAGGACATTTAGTCTATTCATTGTCAACACTGAGCATCACTTGGCCCACTGTCTGAGACACTAGTTTGAGTGAGGATTTTGAGATAGGGCTTTAAATTGGCACCTGCCAACCTGCCAAATTTGGGTAAAAAAATAATTTTGGCAGGTAACATGTTAAAATCACAAGCACAGTTTGTAACTCTGTGTGTCTGTTTGAATCGGCCGGTGGCAGAAACGATGCAACAAGTCCGACATTCAGGCAGTTTTGTGTGTTTAGTTTGGAAATGTTATCTTTATCTGGCAACACTGCTTGTAGTCCTAATCCTATATTTCCCATGACAAACAGAATGGCGCGAGACAAACCAGATTAGCTGGAATTAAAGTAAATGTGGCTAGTGGAACATCTGATTGGCTGGTAACTTCAAAAATTCTGCTAGTCATGTTGGCTGGTGATCAAACAAGTTAATTTAAAGCCCTGCACAGTTTGAATGATCCTTTTTACACAGTTTCTGGTCCAAGAACCTGCTGTTGAAATGTTTGGCAGTTTATCTGCGTCAGCCATGGAAATAATTTGCACTATTATCTGCCTTGCTCTGTTTGTATTCAGTCTGATGTAGATAGTACTCAGCCTCAGGCGGTCACTAAACCTGGGCTAGACACAGAAGGTGGTCCACAGTCAACTGCATCATCAGCTGAAGAATCAAATGGTAACGTTGCTATGGGCGGTTCAGACACTCCGGGGGAGGAGCAGAGTTCTAGTGGTAAGAAGGTGGTGAGGGTTGTGAGAAGAGTTGTTAGACGCGTGGTTCCTGCTGGGACGGTAGATCAGAACCCACCCACTGTTTCTGAGTCTGCGAGGGCTGCCTCTGCTGCAGACCTGGCGCTCAAAACCACCAGAGCTGCTGGGCAGGACAAGGATGATATCTCCATGGGCCTCACCAACCTAATGGGCAGAGGCAGAACCAAGGATCACCGGCCTCGCACCCGCACCCAGGACCGCAAAGAGGACATGAAAGAAGAGGTGAAGCAGGAGGAGGAGAAAGGAGAGGTGAAGGAAGAGGAGGAAACAGAGGTGGCCTCATCCACATCTGTGCCCAGTACTATGGCACCAAACCCTGCACCACCAAAGTTGAACCCCCTCACCCCTCCAGCTGGATTCATCCCCGCTACCAAACCCGATCCTTTGGCTCCGCCTGCTGGATTCATCCCGCTACCCAAACAGAATCAGTTGACTCCTCCGCCTGGTTTCATCCCTGCCAGAAAATCTAGTCCGGTGCCACCAAAGCAGAACCCCTTGGCACGACCTCCAGGATTCATCCCTGTCCCAAAGACAGACCCCCTAGCTCCTCCTGCAGGGTTCATCCCCAAGCCTCGTCCAGTTGTTGTAAAGAAATCCGAGGTATGGAGTGACACAAGTGCATGTTGCTTAACCTCAGGGTGTGGCATTGCTGTGTGATAACAACACAGACATTACTGTTCATATACATGCAACCCCTTGACAATGTTTACCTGAAAGACATCTTCAACTTAAGCAGACTTGTATTTGGTTATGGATCATAATTTCTTACAGTTTACAGCATTATAATACTACATCTCATCTTTGTGATTAACAAAATGGCTCAACAAAAACAAAAGTTGATTCTTGTGAAAAACGAGCCTTGATATAATGAAGCCACCCTGAATAATGAAGGGAAGCAGGGTGCGTGTACCAGCTCATGATCAGGCTTCATCAGTGGGCATAAGGGTGTACTTATGGTCTGCACTCTTGGTTGTCTGGTCAGTTGGAGTTGTCTGTGAGCACTGAGCTGTGTCTCATTACTGTCACTTTCTGCAGGCAGAGCATTGCAGTTGTGCTGACCACTAAGGCAGGGGATTTAAGGAATGCTTTTTAAAGAAACAGGAATCACAATAAGAATTCAAATGATATTCTTGTAGAGTAAACTAATCGGTAGTTCTTGCCAATTAAACAACCCTCAAGAGTTGACCAGAAAACCAAGATCCCAGGTGGTCATGCATCACCATGTGCAGCTTGGGCCTATACTTGGATTATTACATTCAGCTTCAGCTAAGGTTTTAATATTCGTGTAATGTATGTTCAGTTTCAATTTTGTATTTGTGTCCATAGTCACTCTTTCAATTTGTACCTCAGACTAGGTTATATTTTGTCCTGTTATGCAGTGTCTTTGGCACTTTGTTTGCCGGCAGGCAATCTGAAAATTTGATCAACAGATGTCCATGAAATCTGGCGAACAGTTGGGTATTTGGCCTTGGAGTGAGAGATTTGATTTTGGAGATATGCACCTGGTGTTTTTGCTGAGAGATATTGTGTTTTTGACAGCTCTAGGGTGAGGTTTAGGTTTCTAATATTAGGAAAGGAAGATGCTTACTTTGAAATGTTCTGCTCTCACAGGAGCCAATTATCAACATGACATGTTGATATCAACCATTACCATGATATACAACTAAACTATCCCTTTAAGAAAAATCCTTTAAACAAAATCAGAATTAATCAGTAATGCTTTTATCATGACAAAATTTTTTTAGCAGCAACAACCTCAACCTAAAAATAACTCAGATGCAAACAGAAGAAGATATGTGACCAAACTAGATTTATTGATCCACAATGCATACAATTACATAGCAAAGTCATAAAAGTTGATAATTTAATTTTAGGTGCTACTCCCATATTCCTTGGATGTTGGTGCAGTTGTATGAGAATTCAACCAATTCAGCCAGAGACAATTCTCAAATATTTAATTACTTTAAAGTCATTTGCAACAGCTTGTTGCTTAAGTAACCATTGACAAACAAAAGCCTTGAACCATTATTCCTTTGCTGCAACGCTTAATGATCCTTTTTTAATTATCATTTCCTGATTGAATTAACTGGAAAAATAAATTAGCAGGAGCAAACATACCTTGAAGTTGGCTGTAGATCTGGGTGTGTTGAATAGAATACAGAGTTAAAAAAAAATACACTGAGCTACAACATACTGTAAATGACATTCTCATCATCATCTTCCCATGTCATTTCCATCTCTGTGTGTGCACGTTTGTCTTTGTCAAACTCTGTTTGTGGATATTTGCATATATTGTGTAAAGGTAAAGGAGACATCTTGTCCCCCTGTGGTCCCCGATGGTAAGCCGTCATCTGTTGCACTGCCCCAGACTCAGTCTGCGCTGCATGAACAGGTGTGTGCTCATCTTGCTGCAAAAGTACACTTAACATGTGATTCTCACATTCAAAATCACTAGACATTTTCTTTTTACATGGAATGCCTTTATAATGGCACTCACTTTTTCTAAAGTGGACAATCATAGCAATTTTCTCTGCAACACTGGTTTTTCTTTCTGGCTCTCCAATTACTTTTGCTGGACCTGCAATCCAACTGCAGGTCCCAGGGCTGATTCCCTCGGAGGAGGATTACAAGCGTGTGAGGAGGATCTTCGCAGTCGATGGCAATGATGTAACTTCTCTCTTTGCAACTTTGTTTGGTTTGCAACTGCCATGCTTTAATATCCCCAGATAGATTGAAATGTGTCCAAAAATGACCCAGGTCCACGGCTGTCCCTAGCTGTCTGCCAATAGGGCTCCAATTTCAGGGATCCCCTGCGTTGTTGGCTACTTGGTGTGAAATCTGAAACTTTGAGACCAAAGGGAAATTTTCTCTTTCGTGCAAATTATGGAGATGACTTCATAGTTAGTTCAGGAGAAAATAAAGGTTTCTTGACAATGTGAGCTGAATCTGTGTTCCCTGAATGTTCATGATATATATTTTGGAGAGAAACACATTCTGTAGATACTTTAATAAAATGGATTATAATCTCCATTTTTGGATCCATAAATGCCTTCTTAAATGACATGCTGTGTGACTGGTTTGTAACACACTTTTGTTTCAGAAAAGGCAACAGTATGAGTCATTGTGCTCTGTGATTCTCTTGCTTAATGCCTTCCTCTCATTCATTCTGCAGAATAAACTTTATTATCAGGTCCTGAAGAGCACCTGTGTACTGTATGACAATGTTGTTTGCCCATTGTAATTATTTTGGTAGTGCCTGATTTAATGGCAGTGTCTGGTTATGTCTTCTATGAAAGTTTAGAGCTATGCAAAGGCACTTAATAGTATTCCTTCTCATGTTGTCTCTTATTGTGTCTCATCATGTCTCTGTTTTTGCTTCTCTCTGGGTCATCGGATCCTGACTTGCCGCCATCCTCTTTGCTGTTTGCATGGCTAGCGTGCCAGAGACCACAAATCCTCTCAGGTACTGCCTGCTCAACGGTGGGCTCGCTGCACTCCTCGCCTGTTGAGTGCTGGAGTTTAAGCCTGTTCTTCTACTGACCCCTCTCTGCCCTACTTTGTCTGTACCTGCTCGCTCATCTTTGTCACCATGCTGCTCTCTTTGGTTCATTCAGGGTCCACACGAGGGCCCGGAATGTAGTAATATGACACAAACCAGTGGTTTTAGAGGTCTCAACAAGATGAACAACAGCTTAATTTTAATTAACAGGTTACAATGAACACAACATGCTGCTGTTATTGCTCTTTACATCCACATATACTATATGTAGTCATATGCAACAGTTTGTCAAATACCTAAAACTTCTTATCAAACTGGTGTCTGTGGCTTCAAAAAACTCACCTAAATTTTCTTGCTGTAATACAGCATATTTGTATATCATATTGTATTATTATGTCCTTGTGATTATGCGTTACCACACTTTCTCTATAGCTGAGTTCATTAGCATTGCCTATACATTTTTTTTTTTACAATTGCCTGAACGTGCCCTGCATTTATTACCTGGCTTTGTACAAATAATCTTGTCAACTGTGACTGTTATAATGACAGAGCATTCATTTTGTGCACAAGTCCCCACAGACCCAACCACTGTACTTCAATGCACTTTGAAATCCCTGCTCATTAATACATTGATATTGTAATTCTTTTCATGGTGAATTACTTTAATGACTCACTTACTCTGCTAGCGTTGCTTGACTTACTATTGCATTGCTGAACTGCTGCCAGTCTCGCTGCAGTGTTTTGTATTATGTTTGTTTACTCCTAATAATGTGTGACCGACTACTATTTTTCTCTTCACCATGTCACATTTTGCATTGTTTGAATCCTGCATTTGGAAATTGCGATTGAATGTTATGTTTAGCTGTTGAATTCAATCACTAAAAACACAGAGTACACAGTTGACTTCTCCTTCCCTTCTCCAGTCCAAGCTCGTTGAGGACCCTGTGGCCATACTTGAGGCAGCACACTCAGCTGCAGCTAAGGTCTGACAATGGCTACAACACAGTGTCGTTCTGGTTGCATCCCCCTGTGTTTTAGAGTGATGTGTGTTTTGTGGTTTTTGTGTGTGATGAAATAGTACAGGGGTGTGGGATGATGGCTTACTAATTAGTTAGGCCATCCCACCACCAGGAAAGCCCAGCCTTCATCTTCCCCATAGATGGAGCACTCTGCAGTCACTACCTGCTGTCCTTACATTATAACCAGAGAGAGAAAAAAAGTATGCAGTCTTGGTGCAACTATCCAGTGTTTATTATTTTAGCTTGATTGCATGTCTCCGTATGTCTGTTACGATGCATGACTCACTCCAAACACTTGACTTGATTTGTTGTATTTGAAATTATTTAGTTGTTTTCTCTGCGCAATTCCCCTAAACTCATGTATTTTGTCCAAGTGATGTTCTTTGTTGTGATAAAACACCCCTGCCTCGCCCTCTGTCTGTGATGTTTTTTTTAGTAGCACTCTCCATGAGTTTAGTGCACACTTTGGGAGCTCTGAATGGTGCTTTAAAGGGGGAATTATGGGAACTGCAGTTCTGCCGTGGAGGGCTGATGTGTAATGGTCAAAAATGCCCGAGGTGTCATACTAAAACAAACCAACTAACAACAATTCCTACAGGTTTTCACACTGAAAGAAGCCCTCTGCCTAATGAATGCAGTTGCCATTATATGTCTGATGTACTGTAAATTTGAACTACATGTTAGTCCAGTGTAATTTGTAAGATCTTTGTGGAGGGTCATTATGCAGTTCTGATTTAATCATTAATCTTTCAAATGTTCTTTTTACTTTACTCCTTTTATTTTGTGATGTTTAGTTTTGATTATAAAAGTGTTTCTCATTTTGATTGTTAATCTGTTTCTCACAGGGAAAGACTGAGGAGCAGATAAAGGCAGAGAGAGCCTGGTATAACACAGAACCAGTATGGCTTGTCCACAAGGATGGGTTTTCCATGGGTTAGTAAAAATGTTGGTATTTAAATATCTGTATCCATGTGTCTTTCTTAAGATTAGTATTTTAAATGTCCCATATTGTAAAAAGATTCCAATGTCTTTTTTTTATCATGAAGATTGAGGTGTGAGTATGAAAACCTTCGATCAAAAGAAATGCCCATGCATTTAAACAAGCCGTCAAGATGTACGGTTGTGATGTCAAATTATACTATATAGGTCAATAGGTAGAAAGTGACGCTATAATGCTGTTACAGTCATTCCCTGGCTGCAGTGACTGTGCAGATGTGGAAGACCCGGAACAGCTAACCAATCAGAGCAGACTGGGCTATTTTGGGAGGGTGGCTTAAAGAGACAGACACTAAAACAGAGACAGACAGAGGGTGGTATATTCAGATGGACAGTATGAGTGTTTTTTTGAACATTAAAGCATGTAAACATGTTCTAGTAGAAACCCAAAATACAAGTATGAACCTGAACATGAGCATACTTTGGGACCTTTAAAGCAAATTCTCAACTTACTTTCCTGTCAATGCTGGTGTGTCTGTTTCTGGGTGACATTTGATTGTTAGATTATATTGATGGGTTATTCAAGCTTACAAACTGCTTTTCATATTTTAATGTTAAAAGAGGGCAACTGACTAGACCTCAACAGCTGTATGTAATTAGATTATGCTTGTTGCTTGTTGAGTTTTAATGAAGCTTATACATGATTTAAAGGGATACAACTGCCACATTATCAGACATGCAAGATAAGGTGAAGCTTTTGCACTCAGATCGAGATCACACATCATGATGAATTAACTCCACGCTTTGTGGTGATGCAGCAACTCTCCTGAAGACGGAGGCCGGCAGTCTGCCAGAGGGGAAGGTAAAAATCCGCCTGGAGAGTGATGGATCTTTATTGGATGTGGACGAAGACGATGTAGAGAAGGTATTTAATCATCAAATCAACTCTGGACCACATCAATTATGAATGACACTGTGTGAGTACGTGTCTGCTTTGACTTTGACTTTGAACTCCAGGCAAACCCTCCGATGTTTGACCGAGTGGAGGACCTGGCCTCTCTGCAGTATTTGAATGAGTCGAGCGTGATGCACTCCCTGAGGCAGCGGTACGGCGGTAACCTGGTGCACACCCATGCTGGGCCCAACATGGTGGTCGTTAACCCCATTAGTGCCCCCTCGATGTACTCTGAGAAGGTAGACTGCAGCCTTTGCCTATAATGACACAGCTCTTATTGGAGTAACAGAATCTAAGAGTGTAGTCAGAATGAAATAAGCTCTCTCTCGGATTTTTGTCCATCTCCTCCTTCTCTGTCTCTTTATTTTCATCTTCTTTCAAGGTGATGCAAATGTTCAAGGGCTGTCGAAGGGAGGACACTGCCCCTCACATTTACAGCATGGCCCAGGCTGCCTATAGGAACCTCCTGACCACTCGCCAGGACCAGTCCATTGTCTTGCTTGGCAAGAGTGGTAGTGGCAAGACCACTAACTGTCAACACATCATCCAATACCTGGTTACCATTGCTGGCAGCACCAACAAATCATTCTCCAGTAGGTTGGAAAGGAACTCCAAATGTCTAAAAGAAAAAGAATTTGAATTTAGTGCATGTTGTTGTAAAAAAAAAAATTTTTCTTTGTTGTCTGTAGCAGAGAAATGGCAGGCGGTCTACACAGTTTTGGAGGCCTTTGGGAATGCCTCTACTTGTATGAATGGGAATGCTAGTCGCTTCTCACATATCGTTTCATTGGACTTTGACCAGGCAGGCCAGGTGACCTCAGCCTCTATCCAGGTACAAATAAACACATTTATATATTTATTTATTTAAATAACTGGTGCTCAACCTATTGATTTCCTATGCATGCATATCTCCTATGATCTCAGACAGTATGTCATAAACTATTTTATATTTTCACCAAACTCTAGCAGACTTTGTTATCATGCTCACTTGCGCTGCCTATAATTAATGGTATTTTCTATCATGCTTATACGCTGTCCTGCTGTGGCCTTGCAGACCATGCTTCTGGAGAAGATGAGGGTGACAAGAAGACCAGGGGGAGAGTCTACTTTTAATGTCTTTTACTACCTGATGGCTGGAATAGAAAGCTCTCTGAGGTCAGGATTAATGCTATTACGCCATTTAAGTGCACAGTGCACAGGTTCTGCAATGGATTAATATGGTGATATGCTACTGTCTGTTACTGCTTCCCGATGATGTATTATGTAGGCATTAGTAGAAATGAGAAATGTTAATGACTTCTGTGTTGTTCATTTTGTTATCAGAACTGAGCTGCACCTTAACCACTTTGCTGAAAACAATGCATTTGGAATAATGCCTCAGAGTAAGGTAAGCTATACCTGTTAATGGGAGGTTAGCCTGTTTTAGAACAACGAGAAAAATGGAAAATGATTGGTCCTACCACTTTTAAGCTGAATGTTTATGTACTTTACTTTAATGTAAATGCAACTATATCTGGCTGGGAGAAGTAGTCAGTCCTCTTACTGTGCATAATGCTACTTACCTACTGTCACACAGCAGGGTGTCATGATGGATTACAGGAATGAACAAAATACCAAGATCTGCTGATTATTTCAGAGTCTACGGTGTCATCACTTAAACGAGCATTAAGCCACCTTTGACTTTTATCAACATCTGTCAGCGGCCATGACAATGAAGCAACATCACAGTCCTTAGCATAGTAATTAGGTGGCCTATAACATGACAAATAATACTCAAATTACATTTTTAAATTAGAAATGAGAATGGGTCTCAACAGCTGGCCTTTTCACTGATATGTATCAACAACTATGCTGAACCTTTGCAGATATAATCGCTTTTTATAATCCTATTTTAACACATACAGTAATTTGACAAGTTGGTCAACCTCCTAATATTACTTTAAGACATTTTATAGAAGTTTTTTATTGCTGATAGTACTGAAAGGAAAATTATTTAAATATATGTGTGCTATAGACCGAGGATAAACAGCGGGCCTCCCAGCAGTTTTCCAAGCTGCAGGCAGCCATGAAAGTTCTGGGGATCGGTGGTGATGAGCAGCGGGCCTTCTGGCTTGTCCTCGGAGCCATCTACCATCTTGGGTCTGCAGGAGCTACCAAGGGTAAGATTGAACCAAATGTTTTTCCGTTCTATAGCTGCATCACTTATTTGTATGGATAATGTTAATCATAATATAATGCATGCCAGTAACAGAAGATGCAAAGGATTTTCCTTGATTTATTCACAAGACAGTACACAATGAACAAGCTAAAATGGCCTTAAATTACCCGTGTTAGCCAACCTCTTTTTAAGAACACTTTATGTAATCTGAAACCTGTCAAGCCTGCATTATCTCACTTTAGGTAACACCTTCAGTGTGACGCAAGGCAGCTGTAATCCAGATAACTGAATTATACATTTGCACTTTAGAAGATGTTGAACAGTGCACAGATGTTGTTGCTCTACTGCACTGATCTACGGCTCAATAATAGAAAGTTAGGCAGGAAAACCTTGGGGGAATCTTAAGGTTTTCATAATATTTACCTGGTCAATACAGAACAGATTCTGATTAAAACTAATAGCACTTCCATATGAAAACTCACTGAAATCATCTCAGACTCCTTGCCACAGAATTATCCTGCTTACTCTGGCCTTTACGCTCTGGGCAGCTGTAATTACTCTCAAATACAGCAGGTGAAGTGATGCATTGGACTTTTTCTTCTTTAACCTCAGTCAGGTTAAACTTAAAGGTCCCATGACATGGTGCTCTTTGGATGCTTTTATATAGACCTTAGTGGTCCCCTAATACTGTATCTGTAGTCTCTTTCCCAAAATTCAGGCTTGATGCAGTATTACAGCCACTGGGAGCCAGTCCCACAATGAGGTTTCCTTAGGATGTGCCATTTCTGAGTCTGTAGCTTTTGAGGAGGAGAGAGGGGGTGGGGGTGGGGGTGGGGCAAATCACTGAAACTTTCAGAGAAACATTCTGATTTTGGCGTTTGGCATCGGAGTACTAATGGGAACAGCAGTCCTCTTAAACATGATGGTGTGTTCCTGTCTTTGAAGCTATTTGTATGATGAAACCTAATGTAAGAGAGTTTTTAATGTTTCTCTAAAGTAATAGACCCACCTTCCACAGCTTTTGGCTTTCATTTTAAAATGAGATACCTGCCCTTTGACATTTTTATCATTGGTAATTTTCTTCTGAAGTACAGTTACAGTTACAGTAGACATTTAAAATGATGTCATTACACTGTATTTTGCAAAGCAAAGGTTATTGCAATGCAAATTAATTAACTTGATGACTTTCCATGTTTTGGAAGCAGTTCACAAACACAGTATATCACAATATTATATAACATACAAATCACAAGGAATGGATAGTAGCAGTGACTCTGTACTTTTGACATGTGGTTTGCTCTTCTCTCTCTGCCTGCACTGTAATTGCCATTCACTTATGAAGAACTGCTTGACAAATTATTGTTAGTGATCCCCTCCAGCTGGCTGCCAATCTTTTTTGATGGCAGTATAACACCGTCCAGGAAGAGTTATCAAATGTTCAGCAGTTTTTATTGTCCCATAATACAGACACTAAACAACTTTTGATTGGCAAATTACTAGGTGATTTAAGAACTTAGGATTTATTTCTTGCTGTTAAACACACAGTGGTTCTCATAAGGAACGATGGGATGGGATAAAAGTTAGGACCAAGATTTGACACATTGGCGTTAATTAGATTTCTGTTCCCTGTCTAAGAGAATAATGATTTTATTCATAAAAAAACACTCAGGACAATTAAAAAAGGTTTTTGCTGTACATATAAAATGTTCATTGAGTTTGCAGCTTTATTGTGTAACACTAGAGGGCAGCACTGGTCTCTAATCCACCAAAAATAATTAAAGGGACCACCTGAAATGAACTTTTCTCTGTATACCGTATTGTCAAGACTTATATTTAAGAGTGTAGGATTACCACACGGTGAGTCTGACTGCTTTTTTAAAATATTAGAGTCATACACTCCACAATGTTTGACTGAGTAAGATCCAGATATGTAGGCAAACCCAATTTCCTCTTTTTGATGTTTCACCGGAATTTATGTAATTGTGGTGGCAAATGTCTATCAAAGCAAATATTTAAATGTCTCTTCTTGTCTTTACAACCATCCTGCTTATCATCATGAAAAGTATGCAGGCCTCGGCAGCGGAAATGAAACAGATAGAGCCCACTGCCCTCTGTGTGAAATCCCCCAGTTTCTCGCTCAAGTCTTAGAAGATAGCTCTTCATGGTGGATTAAAACTCAAGTTTGCACTCATATCTGCATGTTTCCATCACTCAGCCACATGATTAAAGCTACATTTGTGTTTCCAACATAGGTCTTTATGTAAATAAATTAATTATATCCCCTAATGATAAGTTTTGCTCTCATTCTCAAGATAATAAAAAGTGCAATTATCACTTCATAGACTTTTTTTTTTTTAACATGAAAGAGTAGTAGAATTTTTCAACTGTAGTTAAATTAAATGTATTCTAGCCAATCTGATTTTGGGCATGCTTTCAGTATACGTTTTCTCCAGCTGTGTCAGTGCCAGTTTGACCAGAGACATAATCCTAGCCTGTCAGAGACAGGCTTGTCACAAAGATACCAGGCTAGCCATGTGCCTAGGGTGGTTGGCAAAAAGGCTAATGGAGGTTTTCATGCACGTGTCGCAGCTGGCAGGAAACAATTTGCACGTCATGAGTGGGCTCAGAAGGCTGCCTACCTGCTGGGCTGCACCCTGGAGGAGCTCTCCTCCTCCATCTTCAAGCACCAGGCCAAGGGCACTCTGCCCAGAGCCAGCTCCATTCGCCAGGCTTCTGACGAAAATGGCACAGCAGATGCAGGTACTCCACCGACTACATTTACCAACAGACTCTTTCCTCTTCATTCCTCATAGCCCCCGTCCTCCCTTTTTTTCTTTGTCACTCTCACACACACACACACACACACACACACACACACACACACACACACACACACACACCTCCGCTCATCACTGGAGGGAAATTGCATGCTCTGGAGAAAGTAAAGCTTATCTTAGTAATGAATACCACAGCTTTACAATGGCTATTGACAGATAAGTACACACACTGTATCAGGACAAGTAATTTTGGATTTGCTCTTTATTCATTGTCCTTGAAATCATAATTGCCTCACATTGATTTTTCACATGTGTACAGTAGGTCCTCTGTCTTCCATCAAGACTGCAAAACACTTTGAAGGGCGTGAGGGTACAGCTAAAAATCTGTCACAGAAGCGATGGACAGAAGTTACCTCTGTTTCACTTTCCTGTATCTCCCCTCATACATGACCACACAGTCATTGATGTGTATGCACATGTGACAATTTTGCCCTCAGGCTTCATAAACTCACTATTTGGTAAGCCATTGCCGCTGGGCACAGACATGAGTATGCACTGTTTGATCTGATTCTGAAACACCTGAGTCCTAAA
This sequence comes from Percina caprodes, assembly GCA_013375575.1. NCBI lineage: Eukaryota > Metazoa > Chordata > Actinopteri > Perciformes > Percidae > Percina > Percina caprodes. The sequence continues at coordinate 206,113 of JABXJD010000009.1, read as the reverse complement.
TGACACTACTTTACAGAGACTATTTCAGACCCAATTTGAATACTTTATGCCTGCCTTTTTGTATACTATGCACAGATATTATGCTATTTTGCATCATTTTAGAAACAAATGTTGTGACCCTAGTTTTGGTCTGGCTTTTACAGCTCAAAAACATAACCATTCTTTCTTTTAATTCAACAAGTTGTCATGTTCAGTTGTGCATGATTTTGTGAACTGGCTATTTCTATTTTTATTTGTTTTGTGTCTGGCTTCTTCTCATAGCAGGATCCAAGACTACAGCCATGGAGTGTTTAGAGGCCATGGCATCTGGGCTTTACTCAGAACTCTTCACTATCGTAATTTCATTAATAAACCGGTTAGTATTTTTGATCCATTTCTTTTCTGAATATCAAATTGAAGATGGCATCTTTTTGGCTACACCGCTATATAATGAAACCTTGCAGATGACTTAATGGCATCATTTGAAAAATACGTTTCATTTTGTAATTTTCTTGTAATTTTTAATTTAATTTGGTTTAAACCATACCTGTCCAGGCAACTTTGGTTTTTAACGGCTTTACTGTAATGGGTAGTTCAGGAATAAAATATGCTACTTTCTTTTAGGGCTTGGGGTAAGGTTTTAATATAGAACTAGGAATATGTTAAGTGAGGGTTAAAGTTAGGGATGTGTTGGAGGGAGCTACGGTTAAAGCTAGGGGTTATGTGCAGTGAATGCAATCAATAAAATGTGGTCTCAGTGTGTGTGTGTGTGTTTCCCTGTGTGCTTCAGGGCCTTGAAAGCCAGCCAGCACTCCCTGTGCTCTCTGCTCATTGTGGACACACCAGGCTTTCAAAACCCCAGGCTGGCTAAGCGCGAATGCAGCGCAACCTTTGAGGACCTATGCCACAACTACACTCAAGAACGTTTGCATTCCCTCTTCTATCAGCGGACCTTTGTTCAGGAGTTGGAAAGGTACAAAGAGGTAAGGACATGTGAAGGATTATGCACCGCACATACACAACACCTCATTCTCATTGTCTCTTTCTTCCTCCTACGTCCTTCTTTCTCTCTCTCTTTCTCTCTCTCTCTCTCTGTCTGCTGCTTTCTCTCAGATACATCAACTCCTATAGTGGATCTGTACATATAAAATACACTAACCCTCCCACCTGTCACAAGTTGTGGCAAGCCAAAGTAGTTCATGTGTTAGACCTTCTCATTAGCGATGCCAGTCTTCAGCTCCTCTGTCAAGATCAAAGTAAAGTCACTCACAACTGCCTTTGGGAAACACGCCCAGCTGCACAGCAGTGGTGTTGCTCCCTGATGAAGAAACTATTCCTTTCCTGTCCTCCTCTGAGTTCTGTCTCGCAGTGCTGGACCACGATAACAGGGTACAGTCATGCTTAAAAAATTCAGATATTTATTTATTTAAGGATAAATATAAGAGTTACACTAACAGAAATATATATATCGATCCATTACTGCTGTCCCAAGTCTAATCTCAAGAATATCCTTCTTATTCACAACTCGGCTGATAGCACACAAAAGTAAAGCAGAAATCCTGATCATATTACTTTTAATAGTGTGAACAAGAATCCTGGGACTTCCCACCCACATACTCTTCATGAGAGAAAAGGAAATGGAGCGAAATGAAGTATTTGCATGAATCTGTGTTGTGTAATTCTCTTGTCAGTGCATCATATAAAAAGTTGTGAAACTGTCATTGAAAACTGGGTCAAACTCATTTTAAACAGCACAAATGATCAACTGTGGCATTGACAGACAGGTTAAACTGTGAAACACAACAGGCAAATGCTTTATATTTTTGAATTAAATGCGGTGAAGCGCTGCAACTACGTGGATTGTTTTTGTATATTCTCAGCACATGGACTCTCCACGGCAGAGAACAAAATGTTACTTAGGCTACTTCACATACACTGTCAACTGGAACACTGTCAATCTGTCACGGCCACACTTTTAGCACTGCCAACATTTCCCAGCATTCCTAGTGCAGCCTTTGTCACTGGGATTTATGCCTGTTTTGCTCTGGTGAAGGTAATTTACTGTGTTTATTTCCTCTTTTATCCCAGAAATGTTATTATCTGCAACAGTAATGAAATCTTTCAGAGTTTCCATTTAACTATTAGAAAAAACAAGTAAATGTCAATAATTCTTGTTATTGTAATAGATTTGTTGTGGCTTTTAGTTTTTTGCATCTAATATGCCATCGTTTTTTTCATTTCAATATCCATAAAAATCTTAAAGGTTATTATGGCAGCCTGCACCTTCACTAGGTGCATCGGCACAGCCAGCTTCATGATGAAGGGCAATCAGGATTTTGAATTGCCTGGGTGACTGGCACCTGTGTACATACAGTAGTTGTGGAACCAGTGCTGGTCTCTATTGTCTCATCTGGAGAACATCCAGTACCTGGGGCTAACAATTATTCTCATTCCTCCCCATGGGCGACAGCCACACACACAAATGTCTAATAGGATAAAATTATGAAGTGATGGCATTTTATACCCAAAAGGTCAAAGGCCAACTTCCCTGTGACATCATCATTTTCTGCAAAAATGCTTTTTTAGCCATTTTTACACAATAATCAATCATCAAAATAATTAATTCATTTTCCGTGGATCAACTTATTGATTAAATGATTAATTGTTGAAGCTCTACCAGGGACTACTACTACTGTTATTAGTGTTACTATAATACCACTTAATAAATATCAGGCCCCTCTTGATTACACATATTTATGTCCCCAAAAAGATCTTAACCTAGGGCTCCAAAGTGACCAAAACATGGCTACTAGCTAAGCAAATTTATTTTTTTATTGTTTTGCATTTTAACTTTCCAAAAAACACAACTACATCTCATGTTTCGTTTATTTAGTATTATCACAAGTCATGTCAATCTGCCTGTCTTCCTTCAGGAGAACATAGAGCTTGCTTTCGATGACACAGAGCCCAGCACATCTCTGTCTGTAGCCGTGGTAGACCAAGCCTCAAGCCAAGCGCTGGTAAGTTCAATGCTTTCATGTCTGTTGTATTCATTTCTGGCTCAAATTTTAATGCGTAAAAGACTTGCATCCCCTTCATGATCTATTTTCACATGTACTCTCTGGGCACCCTTTTCTTTCTTCCACTATAACTATTATCTTTTAGTATCAGAAGTTTTCTATGTACGAGTTTTTAAATATTGAATGGGATTTGGCAGAGGCTCAAAAGAGAGGGCAGGAGCAGGAAAAGAAAGGTTATAGAATTGACTTCAAGAAGGAAAATCGATGTTTGGCCTCTGCAGCCTGTGATCTGCACCATAGAAACAGAAATGGCAGAGTTTAGACAGTCATAGATCACTTTGGTAAATTTCCAATGTGTTTGATTTGAGTGTTTTACTTTTTAAAGGGTGCACGCTCTAATGGGAATGTCATCAGGAGCATTGAACTGTAGTACATCACACTAAAAACATAAGGGGGTGGAAAACATGTATTATTCAAAGTCACTTCTAAAGTCAACTCTAAAGATCTGCTGCTTACAATGTTAAGATTCCTAGATTTTTATTTTTATTTCTCCTGTTGTAGCTCAGATGTCTGTTATCGCAAACAGCCTTAATACTCAATTCATTGCAAGCCTCATAGTTGTCAATATGTCTCCTCCAAACTGATGCTCTGTGTTGTATTTGAAGTCAGCGTTGCGTGCACTGCTGATAAGGATGTCTCCAGTGCAACTTCCCGATAGCTGCTAAAAACAGTTTTTGGTTTCGTGAGTTTGGTACCCAAGCTCCTATGATGGATTCAGGCATCAGCCATGCCATCCATGCTGGCTATCTCAGTTGCATCGACAAAACAATAGTGTCTTTAAATGTCTTTACACAAAAAGTGTATCATTTAAACTAAGTTCTCCAGTGAAAGTAAAAAAATGAAAAATCAAAGTGTGCTTTTTGATTTGGAAGTAAAGCTGTACTGTTCTATAAAGTCACATTTACTTGTTTAGTATCATATAAAACCTTTCCCATCCCATGCACTTATTCCATGATCATCAACGCTGGAGTGAGTTTCATTTTCTTCTCTGTGCCACAATAATTGTAACACTAATTGTATTACTTTTTAATCCCTTTTTCCCCACCCCTCTCTGTATTCATGAGCTCTTTTTTTCTTTCCATTTAGATTATAAGGAAGAGCTAATTTAATGATGTCATTATCACAGCGATTGCTGAAAGGTGCAGGAACCACAAATGCTTTTGAAAACTTTCATTTCTGATGCCATCGGTACCATCAGTCCTGTCACAACCGGCTCATGCTGGGAAAACATACAGTGCAGCACATTACTTTTACTGACATTTAGTAGAGCATACTATTGTATAAAACACTGAATAGAGAGGTCAGCACTCAGCATTGGAAGTACAATTTATTTTCAGAATCTTTCAAAAGTAGCAATATTTTGTTATATACCCAGGGGGTTAAGAAACAAAAAAATAATGATCTGCTTATTCATTAATGTGTTCCCATTAAATGCTAAACCAAGCTAAATGTCCTTGTGGCACGGTAGTTTGTTACTCATGTGTGGAGGACTGTGGGTAAAACATAATCTTTTTTAGGCAAATAGTTAAAATGGAATGTGAGTTAAAGGTACAGTGATTCAGTAAATTTTGGTGAGACATCCTTTTTTACGCATGTACTATTGTTCCTGAAGGACATCTTGTGTCCACAGTAGGATTGCACTAAGCCTCTATGACCTGTGTGCGTGTACATATATGTGTGCTTAATTGACAGGTACGGACAGTGCGAACAGATGAGGCACGGGGCCTGCTGTGGCTGATGGAGGAAGAGGCGCAGCAGCCTGGGGGGTCAGAGGAAACACTGTTGGGACGTCTCTTTAGCTACTACGGACCTGCTGAGGGCGAGAGTAAAGGCAAGAAGAGGACACACACACACACACACACACACACACACACACACACACACACACACACACACACACACACATTAAGCCAATACAATGCAAGGCAAGCATTCTACTTAATGGCCTTTAAAGAACTGGATTGAAAATGCTTATATGAAGAATTCATGTGTCCTGTATATTTAAAGGTCCCATGACATGGTGCTCTTTGGATGCTTTTATATAGGCCTTAGTGGTCCCCTGATACTGTATCTGAAGTCTCTTTTATATAGGCCTTAGTGGTCCCCTGATACTGTATCTGAAGTCTCTTTTATATAGGCCTTAGTGGTCCCCTGATACTGTATCTGAAGTCTCTTTTATATAGGCCTTAGTGGTCCCCTGATACTGATACTATAGTCTCTTTCCCAAAATTCAGCCTTGGAGCAGAATTACAGCCACTAGAGCCAGTCCCACAATGAGCTTTCCTTAGTATGTGCCATTTCTATGTCTGTAGCTTTTGAGGAGGAGGGGGCAAGGTGGAGGCTGGGGGTGTGGCTTTGACCAACTGCCACTTTGCGCATTTGAAAGCCATGATGTCTCTCTCTCTCATGCGTGGGCCATATTCTCTGGGCAGGCAAAGCAGAGAAAATGGAAGTAACCTTGCTTCTTATGACCTCATAAGGGGCAAGTTCCACATTGGCCCATCTGAGCTTTCATTTTCTCAAAGGCAGGAAACCCAGGGCACCTATTGCCATTTCTAGCCACTGGGCGACCATAGGCAGGCTGGGAGAACTCATATTAATGTTAAAAAAGTGAAATGTGACATGAAACATGATGTGTAATTTATGATAATTTGTGAGAGTAGAATAATTATTTACTCTCTTTGACAATATTTGCCAACTCTTACTACAGGTTTAATTTTAGATAAAGGAATTCCCCCATGTATTGTTTAACACTTTTTGAGACTATAGTCAGTGAATACTCCTCTTTTATGTCATAGTAAACTGTATTGTATCATGGAGATTAGGCTCATATCGCTATAATAGACTGTAAATAAAGCACTATTTGACACTGTGAATATTGAAATTATACAATGAAATTAAAACACTAATAGAAAAGTGTTCAGTGTTTCAGCCTCCCAAAATAACAGCTGAAAGCTTCTTATTCATACAAAATTAGAGCTTTTCTGTTTTTATCACCCATATTTCTTTGATAGCCTGCCACTAGGTTGGGAACAGATTGACTGTTATTATTAAGTTTATGTAGGTTTGTGACAGCCTCTGCATACCAAAGGAATGAAGACAAGGTGAATCTATGAAAAACCCTTCATGCAGACTGAATAAACATTTTCCTACACTTCTGAAGGAAACTGCTCATTTTTGTCATTTGTCTCTCTGCATGAGCCAGGGAATCTCACACTACCTCGTGCATTTACAACAGGTCACACTTTCCTCCTGAAGAGTGAAAAGGATCGTCATTTCCTGCTGGGGCACAGCCACGGGACTGACTGGGTGGAGTACGATGCCTGCGGGTGGCTGAACTACGCCAAGCACAATCCTGCATCTACCAATGCTATAAACCTGCTGCAGGACTCCCAGAAGTAAGCTTCACACATGCAGGAGCAGAGTGTTTTCACATGAAGTATTACTTTAGTAGATTTTTTACAAAACGTTAGGCTGAAGTAAAGTGTCTCTCGCAGGAAAATCATCAGCTCGTTGTTCACGGGCCGAGCAGCTGGAGCCACTGTTTACTCAGGTTCCATAGCGGGCCTTGAAGGTGTTTCCCAGCTGTCCTTGCGACGGGCCACTAGCATGAGGAAGACTTTCACCACAGGCGTGGCTGCTGTCAAGAAGAAGTCTTTGTGTATCCAGATAAAGCTTCAAGTGGTGAGAGGAGAGGATGAAACTAATAGAATTTGGTTGTTTTGACTGATTACATTTAGATACGTCTGTAGAAGACATTGCTCTAGCCTACCAGAGTCCCTAACCCTGCTCTATATTTTCCAGGATGCTCTCCTCGACATGGTACGGAGGTCCAGGATTCACTTTGTTCACTGCTTATTGCCCAAGGCGGATGCCCTCAAGGCTCTGAGTGGATCCCTGTTCAAAGGAGGGGAATGTGAGGCTCAAGGGGAGACTGGAGATCCTGGCTTAATGCAGCTAGATGTTGCCTTGCTCCGTGCTCAGTTGCGCGGCTCCAAACTGCTGGATTCTCTACGGATCTACAGGCAAGGTGAGGTAGCTGCCTAACTCACATACCATCTGTCAAGGGACTGCAGAAGAAAAATAGCCTTTTGGCTAACTCTGGCATATTGACAGAAATTCATTCCTTTCATTAATATGTACTGTCCTTGTAATAAATAAATAAATAAATAAGGATAGGCATACAAATACAAACCACTCCTTGTATTCATAGGGTCTCTCCCAAAATATCACTCTACAAACCTAATGTTGTTATTCGATTCTGACCTTTACAGGTTACCCCGATCACATGGTGTTCTCTGAGTTTCGAAGGCGCTTTGATGTGCTGGCACCGCACCTCACCAAAAAGCATGGGAGGAATTACATTGTGAAGGACGAGAAGAGAGTAAGTCCATCAACGAGAGAGAGGAGAATGTACAGCTCTGGCAGTGGCCAAGCACAATGAAGATTAATGTTGTGAAGAGGCAGCTTCATTACAGCAGCCTCTGATTTGTCAGCAGTCAACTGACAGAGAAATAAACCCTCATTTATCAGAGCTATTGCAATGATATAATCGACTTAACCTTATCAGAATAATGCCTGTTAAAGAGGGAGATTGGTAATGTGACTTAGAAAGTGCTTCGCTGCATTCAACGCTACAAAATACCATTCAAGTAGATGCACTTGTGATCTACTGTAAGCATTGGGAACTAGCTGCCAAGATCTTCCCAGTTCTTTTGACAGTACTGGTGCTTTTGCTTCAAATGTATGAACAATTATTGAAAAAAAACTTTTGAAGATGCTTGGTGCAAGTTTTAATTGTATAAATTAACTATCAATGACGGCTTGCTGTGCATTGGTCCTCTGCAAGAGAAGCCCAGGTCGAAGTTCTGCAGAGAGAAAAAAAATACAAAAGTTTGTTTCTAGAGAGAAATGAGGGTGAGAGAGAGTGAAAGAATGGGGTTAAGGGATAGAAAAGCTCTTTTCCCCCTGTGTCTGTGTTTTGTGGCTGAGTTTCTGTGGAAACACTTGCAAACAAAAGCCCCTCAGTGCTCGTGGCAAACCTCTCCTGGGGTAATCTAGATGTGGCCTTTCAGGCTGGAGGCTCAAGAAGAATGAGGAGGCTGAGACAACAATGCACCTACAGTATACAGGCTGGTAGATCAACAGGGAAAGGCTCCAGACTCTGCATCGGCTATATGTGTTCAAAGACCACCAAGGGGTCATGAGGAATATGCCAGGAGCAAGTGGATTATTAAGGGGGGGACTTGTAACTGGTGTGCGGTAGGGAAGGTCTGAGGAGCCAACATTTCCCCAAGACTACTAACTTACTTTAAAAACGAATTCCAGCCGGAAATGGATGTGAGAGAAGGGGGGGGGGTAACTGCACTGTACCATTAGTTCAGTATGTGAACTTGGGGGAACTGCGGACTACTGAAGTCTTGCGGTGTCAGTAGAAGTTCCCGCTGGATCCAGCAGTTGAAAGACTAAGTGTGTGTGTATGTTTGTGTACATGTGTGCCTTTACACAGGCTGTGGAAGAGCTACTGGAGTCCTTGGATTTGGAAAAGAGCAGCTACCACATGGGTCTCAGTAGGGTAAGTAATACCACCACATATCAAACAAATAAATAGCTTTGAATTATTGAATAAACTTTTTCTGTGAATCAAGGTTTTACTCCTCTTAAAGCTCAGAGCACAGAGCTACACAGCTCTTTTTATCCTTTTATTTTTTTACTTAAAAAGACACATGCTGTCTGGGGAAGTGTGTCTTTTATTACACCTGTCCTTCTTTGAGGTTTGTTTGTCATCTTTTTTTTTTGGAGAACTGCCTAGCCTTGGGCCCTTTTTTCCAGCCATGTAGCCAGTGGCTACCTGAGAGGCATTTATCTACCCTGCCCGACTGTGTGATTGCAATTCTTTCTTTCTTTTCAGGTCATTAGAGCAAATTCTCGCAACTGATGGCCCTCTTTGTTTTTCCCCATCATCGTTGTAGAGTAAACACAGTAAACACTGCCTGGCACACTGAGGTCTAATCCTATCAGCTAGAAAGTGGCCATCAGCCAAGAAGGAAATCAAAGGAAACAATAACGTAGAAAACAGTGGAACTTGTGCTCCCAGATAAGTGCGCTGTACAGGCCCCTTTTTAAAACACACGACACAAGAATGGTTTCGACGCAGCTTCACATGATGTCACACTTTGAAGTGTGAAATGGGTTGAGAAGTAGACAAGCACAGTTAGCCATTCACAAAGCACATTGGCATCCTAGCAACCTGCCTCCCTTGCATGCCAATTACACCAGCCCTATATTTTCTTACAGCAGTGGAATCATGGCTAATGACAGGATAAAATGAGCCTTTACAGATAGCCATGTGTCAAATACTTGGTATATATTTTAGAAAGTAGTACAGTACATGCATCTGATGATGACAAATAGCTTCTGCTCAAACCACTCAGCAATTTGAAAAGTAATATTTTCTGATGTCATTAAATGCCACACACGTTCTCCCTGCTGGTTTTCAGATTCCCCTACTTGTTCATTTCCGGCTTCTGCTTGGTTAACACATCACATATGAATTTGGTCATTTATAAAGCTTTGGGACTTGTGTAGAGATCCCTTGGGTGGAGACAGTCCATCATCTATCTATTTTAATAGCTTGCTGCCATCATATCTGGATTGCATTCACATTGCCTAATCCCTCGGAGGTTTAGACAGGCCGTGACGTGACCTGCTTTATTTTGGCTGTTTACCTGTGTTTTACCTTTAGCCTAGATTAGAAATAGACAAGGCTGATTGTCCGAGATAATAACTTCATCACAGCTTTCTCACTTAGATAAGACTCACTTGTCCAGGGATTACACTGCCTCTTATTGATTTACTGCTTCAGTGCACTTATTTACTTTTTAACTCAGTTCTGTTTCTATTTTGCTCTAAATCAGGGCCTCTAAATCCAATTTCCTCCTGGCTAAAATAAGCATCACATAATATCTCAATAATGAGAGGATCCTTTGCTAATAAATTAATTTGATTGCATGTGTGTGTGTGTGTGTTTTGTTCTAGTTGTTCTTCAGAGCCGGCACCTTGGCTAAGCTGGAGGAACAGAGGGATGAGCAGACCAAGCGCAATCTCACCCTGTTCCAAGCTGCCTGCAGAGGCTACCTGGCACGGCAAGCCTTCAAGAAAAGGAAGGTAGGCAAGACGTCGACATGAGAAGAACAGCTTAGTCTTAAAGGTTGTCCAACCCCAAAACACCAAGGATATAGTCATCTAAATTGAATAATGATACATAGGATTTATTTATCACATATTTCATCCAAATCATCATCTCAATGAGAGAAAAAATATATTGCAAGACACGAGTGCAAAAATAAATGTGATACTTGCAAAAGCAAACAAAGTAAGTATCAAGGTCCATTTTTCTGCGTGGCTCTTTTTTTTATGAAGTAGTTTTTAGTTTTTATAAAGCCCCAGGAGCCTTGTTGCCTAGCAGTCCACCAGGACTTAAGATTTCCTTGTTCAGAGCTAATTTTAGCACCTGATTGCTCTGCTATTTGAGTAAATCCAACCCTCTCTGCTGTAAATCTTCAACTGATTATAAATGTGTTCTCTAAATCTATTGCCCTAACGCCCTACCTCCTGTTCTGTAATCCATCCATCCAATCAGCTTTCCCAGGGGAAGATTTCATAGTGATACGTCCACTTCTGTTGCATTGGATCAAACCGCTCCCCTTAAATGCAGCCTTATCAAACATACAGTACTGCTGACTCACACGCCCATATGCTCCACCCTTCTTCCATTTTTCTCCCAAGACGTGATGGGTCCATCTCTCTGGACCTCATACATGTCCTCTTTTGATGTATGGGGCCCTGCAGTCCTTCTCCCTCTTTGTGATTACTATTTAAGTGAATGTGCCGCTTCAGCTGGCTAGTGATGAACCAGCAGAAACAGAATCAACATTGCTGCTCTCCATCCAGTATGACATGCTGTTAGTGGGTAGATGTCGTATGTATGATGCCAGCAAAACTATTAAATGGACATCTTTGCAATAAGGTAAATTACTATGACCTTTTTATATTATTCGACTTCCATCTTTCTTCTGTTTTTAGTGCTTTTTACCATAAAGGTCTGTGCAATGGAGGTTGGTTGAAAATGGGGAACAAGCAAGGCCAATGTATTTTTTTACTAATGTAAGTTCAAAGGTCATTCTTCACATATTGAAGCTGACTAAAAGCCTAGTGCTTCATAATCTGTGAGAACTTAAATTATCAGCAATGGAACTTGATCAAAAATGGAAGGCAACTATGCAATTACAAAATCTATTAGCATAGAGGCAATGTTTTCCCTCTGCCCCAATGTGCCCCCTATGTCCTGCAAATGCAACTATAATGGAGAAAGAGATTTTATGAAAAGGAATATTTCAACATTTCTGGAAATATACCTACTATTTTGCCCAAGTCAGATGAAGATTGATGCCACTGTCATGTCTGTATGGTAAATATGAAGCTACTTCCAGCAGCCATTTAGCTCTGGGTAGCACAAAGACTGGAAACAAGAGGAAGCATAGTTCTGTCAGTCTGCCAAGTTACGTGCCAGATAAAGTTTGGCAACATAACACCTTGTAAAACTTGATTTGTATGGCTTAAACATATAACGCTTTATCTAGTGAGCACTTATAATTAACACAAATTTGCTTTGCTTTGTTTCTTGAATCTTATGAAATTGTAAATCAGGCCATTTAGACAATGCCAGTAGTGTAGTTAAAATAATTGATGATAATATCAGAGGATGCTAGATCACTGATAAGACATTTGGATAAAAAAGCCTTACAGGCTGAGCTATGTCTTATGCTTCTGAATATACAGTGCACGGCCCATTCTGATTCAGTGTCTGGAGCCGCTTGGTGCAAGTATTCACTGCATTGTAATAGTCCAATCATGCATTATCAATCTCCAGTCTTTCCAATAATGAAATGATTTGACAAGTCATAGCCCTTTAAAAATATAAATCTCAGCTTTTAACATTATTTAATTGTGCACTGTAGAGAAATCAAAAATGAGGAGCAGTGCCAAGTTAAGTTTGCTTCCCTTTGCTTTCCCCTTGTTTTTTACTGCTAAAACAATCAGAATGTGCTGAAGTAATTACTTTTCAATTGTTACATGTGTGACATACCATCTCTTCTTGCAAGATTATCTGAAAGGCAATTTCTTCCCACTGAATCTCATTCTGTTTATATTATGCCTGATTTAATTAATCGCCACCAGTAATGACACACAAGCAGGGCTGTGGAATATTTTTCATCTCCCCTTTCTCTCCATGATTTACAGAGTGGCTTTCTGTTCAATCTTAGAATAATCATTGCATAATAACATCCACATACACCTTTGCTGATCCTCTGTTATCTCTTCGTGGATATCGATAGTGCCTCATTGCCTCTTGTACTGTTTGAAGTATCCGGTCTTACTGTAACAGGTACAGTACAGTACAGTACAGTACAGTGTGGATGAGTTCTGGTGAAGCCTCTCAGATCCTTACTGTTTGATGTATATATAGATGTGACAGAAAGTCACAAGTTCCTTTGATTGATATTCCCTGGCATGTTAACCTTGTGGAGCTGTGCCAAGCCCATGTGACAGTAAATGACAGAACCATAATTTTTCATTTCAGTCTCCTCAAGGGGACAACCTGACATTTTAAAAGTCTGTTATTTTGCCTCAGCAGGCATTCACTGCATTGGGGGTTTTGTCCGTCAGGTAGGCTCCAAATGTGAATATATTATATTGAAATCAGTGTAAAGCAGCAAGCATTAGCGTGCTTTAGCCTAGTGATACTATACCTATTCATTTTCCCCTTCTTTGCAACTGTGCTCACTGCATTTTAAGATATACCTTTATCTGAAAGGTACGGATCTCCGGAGGTGACATGGAGGGGAAAAAAAACAAGAAAAAATAAAAAATAAAAATATATGTGCAGGGGACAAACAGTTTTGCGAGATATTTACTTTGTTTTGCGAGATCCTGACTTTGTTTTGCGAGATATTGAGTTTTATTTGCAAAATCTTGACTTTGTTTTGCGAGATATCGAGTTTTATTTGCAAAATCTTGACTTTGTTTTGCGAGATATCGAGTTTTATTTGCGAGATCTGGCAAATCCAACAAACAATAAGGCTATCCTAGCTAGCTAGCTTGTAGCGCACTACCTAGTAACACGACATGATTTATTTTGATAAGCATTACTAATTAATACATGCCATCAAAGTGACATCAGACAGATGTACAGACATGCTTGCATACATACACATGCCCACACACTAGAACACATTTTTTTCTAACTCTGATTGAAATGTAGAACATAGAGGAAGAGAATGGAAACACACTTTTGTCTTAATCTTGGCTCACAAACCTAATTCACATCACCCTGTCTTACAGCTGTCGCACCCTCTTACAGTAATGGGATATAAATACCAAAATGTTTATCCACGGTGTTCATGCAGTATAATCTTTTGTTTGTTTTCTATTCATTTTAGACTAAATATGACAAGTGAGACCTGTTTAAATCTTCTGACAGAGATTTACTGCATTTCGCTCCATGTTAAGGCTTTTAGTGTGTGACAAATCCTAATTGATCATAGAGAGTGCCTTTAGGGCGAAATGTACCTGATGCTGAGAATTGCGTCGGTCTAATTGGGTTTGCCCATAATCTGCTGCTGCTGGTGGAGAGCCTCATGCATAAGCAGCATGGAAATTGTGTAATACTTGGAATTAGCTGCCAACATGTTTGATTTAATTAATCAGAAATTAGCTTCCAGTCTTGGAAAACACACTCTGCAGAAATTCTCCAGAGGAAGCTGGCAAGTCCTGGGCTAGCTGCAAGCCCATACAATATAACCCAAGAACAAGGAATGAGATGTTTTTTTTCAAACATTGTTCATTGGTGGTGAGGATGATATGGAAAAAGTAGCTTCATTCAGTAAGGCATTTATTCTAGTCAGTAAGATTTACCATATTTTGGGGCATTGTTTCATTGACTAAGGCTGCACTAAAAATAATTTATTTATTGTCAACTTGAGCAATGAACTCAAAGACACTGGGATTTTTTTTTGTTGAAATAGATCAGTATCAGTAGCAAACTGCACTTTAAAATAGGGCTGCATGATAATTGAAAATTTATTAAAATTGCAATATGGACTATAGCAATATCCCAATTGTTAGTGGGGGTGGGTGCAATATTTGCTAAATGCAAACCATTTTAGATTAAGTATTGTGGTGCTGCAGAGACGTCTCATCTTGCAAATCATATGTTACAGACTCGCAAAAATAACACTATACTAATTTATTTGTTTTAATGCAATGAATGATGAAAATGAGAATAATGATATAAAAATGATCATTCCCTCCAATATTGTGAATCATATCGCAATATCAGTTAAATAATCCGATATTTTCCTTAGCTCTTCTTTAAAATGTAACTATCCTTTTTTAATGCCTTTTGTGTTCAGTTCCATTTGTTCTGTAAAATAATGTTATATATAATAATAATTGTTGTCATGTCATAGGCCTTTAGACACTGCTGTCCTGTGATATCTGTGCATTACACTAACTCCTCATACTACATTTAACACCACATAATGGACAAGTCAAGCTATTGTTATGTCTGTTGTCTTGATTATGAAGCACTTATTTGTATTGTAGAATATAAATTTACAGATACATTACAAGTAATTACATTCATTTCACACTACCTATTACAATACCATTGAGTCAATCTGTGCTCCTGTTTGGTGACTTCTTCTCCGTGTGTGTTTAAGATTCAGGATCTAGCAATCCGTTGCGTCCAGAAAAACATCAAGAAGAACCGTGGCGTGAAGGACTGGCCATGGTGGAAGCTCTTCACCACAGTCCAGCCCCTCATTAAGGTCCAGCTCACTGAGGAGCAGATGCGAGGCAAAGATGTGAGGAGGCCTTCCTGTGTGATACCCCCCACCCGATAGATTCCTCCCAGTCAGAAAGCCTTTAATCCAATTCTGCCACTGCAGAGAGGAACTTCCTGTTAAGTGTATACTTAATATTTCACAGTTTTACCTGTAACATTACACATAACCTATATAGCTACATTCTTTGCTCCAGGAGGAGATACAGCAGCAAAAATTGAAGCTGGAGAGGGTGGAGAAAGAGCGGAATGAGCTGAGACTGAACACAGATCGATTGGAGAGCAGGGTGGGTCCCTTTGCCTGTCGCAATGCATGCTGGGAGGATAGTGTTTGAGATTGGTGGCGGAGTGAAACTGAACACCTACTTGTACAAGAATGGTGGCGAGTATTTTGTAGTTTTGTATTACACCCTGTGTGTGTGTGTGTGTGTGTGTGTGTGTGTGTTTGTGTCCAGATCTCAGATTTGCTGGCAGAGCTGGCTGATGAGAGAAGCACTAGTGAGTCAGCATCCCAGTTGCTGGAGACTGAGACTTCAGAGAGACTCCGCCTCGAGAAGGACATGAAGGATCTACAGGCACTAATACACACACTGACATACAAACTCATAATATTTCATAAAATCCTATGTAAATGTCACTGACAAGCTCTTATTTTGATCGGTGTGTGACCCATTCCAGGCTAAGTTTGACATCATGAAGAAACAGTTAGAATCACAAGAGATGGAGGTGATGGAAGCTCGTCTCATGAGAACATCAGAGCTCAACGGGGAGATGGATGATGATGATGATGCTGGTTAGTTGAGCTAGAAACCGCTAGTTTCCATTTACAGTTGACACCATAGACACCGGAGTCTATGTTTAATTCTGCCCATTCTATGATGCAGAAAAACATTTCTCTCTTTTTGGAATCACAACCTTGGTCATCAGTGTTTTTAAACATTTGTTTTCAATTCCCTAATTCATTGGCCCTGGTGACATTTGCAACAGCTTGCCAAGACCTGCCTAATGGGCTTGTCAGTTCAGGTCAGAAGCAATTTTTACTGAACCGCTCATGCCAGCATTATGCGCACAGTTTGAAAAATCTCCCTTATACTAATTGTAGCTGCGGGAATTAGCAGCTTTGTTTTACTGTTCCAGCAGGAGACATGGCAGTGACACTTGGTCAGAACTTGCATAATGTGTTTAAGTATATTTTCCACGTTTGGGATTTACCGCTAGGGTATTAAGAAGTTCACTCCCAGGCATACAACTAATGCCTGTTGCCGATTGGTCACCACCTGCTGGGAAAGAGAGCTCCCGCTGAGAGAGAGCATATTGCCCACGGGACTTTTTTTTCCTCCTGTGTTCCCACCCCCCTTCAACCCACCTCAGCAGACACGCCATTACAGAGCATATCAGAATTCTTAGATGAATGAGAAAATAATCGTTGGGATCAGAGCCGGTGGCCCTGCAAGTTGTCATTATGCTATATATATGCTAATGAGCAGCACTGATGGAGGAGCCGGTGTTGGTATGTGAAGGAGAAATGGACAGCCTCTAAAATGATAAGGCTTGGAAATGAACCTGAACCTGAATATCTGCCTGGCCACTGTTATAGTTCTGATAGCCTCTGACAGCTCCAGAATTAGGGTCGGCTAAGAACTGTGGAAAGTGCCACTTAGACATGTCCTTCTCTAACCACTATTGTGTGTGTGCTCTGAATTCTTACCTCAGTTTTATCTAAGATTAGAGCTGCAACGCAAAGTCTGCTTTGTAGTTTTCTCTCAAATTCTTTTGAACTTATAAGGTCGGGATTTGATGAAATATGTTTTATTGCCTTAAAGATTATATTATTTCAGTCCTTGAATGTGATAACCATCATAGCCATCACAGTGAACTCTATAATCCACAGCATTCATCATTTCTGAGCTTTTGAGCCATTTTCATCTGTATACCGTGCTAGACCAGCATTAAAGGCTTGGACATACTTTCCACGTAGGCAGGAGACACCCAGAATGTCACACAGACATTTTCTAAATTGTATGTCTTTCCTCCAGGAGGCGAATGGCGAATAAAATACAACCGAGCCATTCGTGAAATGGACTTCACCAAAAAGAAACTCCAGCAGGAGTTTGATGAAAAGCTGGAGACAGAGCAGCAGAGCAAAAGACATCTGGAGAGAAGGGCAAGAAACCAAATGAAGTTTATTTTATTGTCTGGTTACCACACACTTTTATCAATGTGATAGTAACGATATGCATTGAACTGTCATAGAAGAATAATAAAAAACGTTGTTGTGTGTGTTTATTTATGTGTGTGTGTGTGAATGTGCCCTGCAGCTGGCTGATTTGCAGACAGATAATGAGGATGTGCAGCGCTCTGTGCAGCAGCTGAAGAAGAAGTGCCAGAAAATGACTGCAGAGCTGCAGGACACCAAGCTTCACCTGGAGGGCCTGCAGAGCCGCAACCATGATCTGGAGAAGAAACAGAGGAAGTCAGTTGCAGTTTTCTTTATCTGGCTGTTCTATCTAATTATCTATTTTTCTATGTATCTTTCTTTGTTTCTTTGTTTCTTTGTTTCTTTGTTTCTTTGTTTCTTTGTTTCTTTCTTTCTTTCTTTCTTTCTTTCTTTCTTTCTTTCTTTCTTTCTTTCTTTCTTTCTTTCATAAACACAAATTACAGAGAGCATATTGTTCTTTTCTCCTTGAAAGGCCTGGCACAGGCATTTTGACCCACACGGCAAAACACTAACGTTTTTTTTTTTTTTTTTTATTTGAGTAGTGACTGAGATGTTCTGTAATCTGTGGAATTGCATTAGCTGAGAAAATGACTCAAGCTTTAAGCACTTGAGAAGCTATCGCTGTGGTAGAATGTGATCTCTCCCCTGTGGCTAATTGAAGATGCTCTGTGGGTGAAATTATTTTCAGCTGCGCTTCAGAGAGAAAAACAGGGAATTACAACAAGCTGACAGCATGAAACACTTAGCTGTTAAGTTCACTAACCATAAGTGTTTCTGCCCCAGACAATTGAAGAAAACATTTTGCACATTATTACAACCCAATAGTAAATTGTTTGGTTAATGGAAGGGGATAACAGTCTAAAGTGAAGTCGGGTCTTTGTGTCCAGGATAGTCTCATAGGCTCAAAGTCTGCTCAATATTCTAAAATGTTCATACACATCCCTTCACAAAGAAATGACAATTTATGATGACAAATTACTTGATGTACTAGTTGTATCTGCTACATCTCATGTAGCCTTCTGCAAATTGGCACATATTGGCAGTTTGTGTAATTACAGATACACAGTTTACTATTATGCTCAACTGTTCAGCCCAATGGAATCCTATTGTTATGTACAATCAACATTTTGCTGAGCTGTGTTTTTGTGTGTGTGTCTGTGTGTTTGTGTGTGTGTGTGTGTGTGTTTTCCAGATTTGACCTGGAGCAGAACCAGACTCAGGCCAAGGTACAAAGAGAAAGGAACCAGAGGGAGAAGCTAGCTCGAGAGAAAGACATAATGACTGGTGAGATGTTTAACCTCCGCCAGCAGCTGCAGGTAAGCTACTTTACACTACTGTACACACTTCAAATGTACTCTAATGTCCTCTCTCAGGGACTACATGTCTGCTCTCTCTGCTCTCTATTTGACATAACTGGGCTGGTCCAGATGCGCGCTTTATTTTGTCTCTTCCGCCTGCAGGACAAGGACGTTGAATTGTGCTCCGCGAATATGAAGGTGCAGCAGCTGGAGGCCGAGCTACAGGATCTGTCGTCCCAGGAGTCGAAGGACGAAGCCTCGCTGGCCAAAGTCAAGAAGCAGCTTCGCGAGCTCGAGGCCAAGGTGAAAGACCAGGAGGAGGAGCTAGACGAACAGGCTGGGACCATCCAGATGCTGGAGCAGGTACAGGGTGGTGCAGATGCGGTATTTCATACCAGTATGGAGCAATATAGTTTTTACTTCTAAAAGCTGCTTATATCACACTATTCAGTATTTCAATTGTAATTCTATAAAAAAATTCCTATAACTCAACAAAAAACTGCCTCCTACCCTAATATCATCCATGTGTCATCATGTGACATTCATTTCAAGAAAGAGTCTGTCATTGTTGATTTTTCATTTTGTGTATTTTTGAATTCTGTGTTTGTGCATTTATTTTATGAGCTGTTATATGTATACGTGTGTGTGTGTGTGTGTGTGTGTCCTCATCATGTACTCAGGCTAAGCTGCGGCTTGAGATGGAGATGGAGAGGCAGCGACAGACCCACTCTAAAGATATTGAGAGTAAGGATGAAGAGGTAGAGGAGATCAGGCATTCCTGCAGTAAGAAGGTAGGTGCTGCTCATTCTCACTCTTCAATCTGTGCACATTTTCCCTATACATAGCCTCTCTATCTTGAAATTACAATATATCCGGCCTGGTCAAGGCAACAATGGGATCCATGCAACTTATTAAGTTCTTGAACTGGTTATTTCAATTTCATGCCTATTACATATTATCATGTATTAGGAACAACAAGCACAGCTCAACTCACAATCTCAAACACCCACCCAACACAGTATATGCATATTAATAACAATGTAAATACAACCTAAAATACAAACTGTGTTGGCATTTCCATCTATATTAAAAATGAAAATGAAAGTATTTCATGTTGAAAGCTTTGTTGACGGATCTAGAGGCTAGCAGATCTTCTCATGGGGGATCCATTTGTCTTTGAATTGCGAGAGCAGCCATGTCTAACAGGATGGTCGATGGTGTGTTATGTCTGACTTTGTCATCTGTTTGTGCATCCTGACATCCTGTTCATGTGTCCTGCAGCTGAAACAGATGGAGGTGCAGCTGGAGGAGGAGTATGAAGACAAGCAGAAAGTCTTGCGTGAGAGAAGAGAGCTGGAGTCTAAACTGCTGACTGCCCAGGATCAGGTACTTCCATCACTCTGCCTCTGGTCTCTGTCAGTGCAGTTAAGTACATGCACTTTACTGTGAGCCACTTCTTTTGATCGTGAAGAAACTGCTTTTGAGTCTGGAGAGGTGCTGTGGCTTTTTGAAGGAGGATAGAAAAATAGAGTGTGTGTAACATTTACCGGCTAGAAAGGTGTGTTTTGTCCTTCAGGTGAGCCAGAGGGATGTGGGGACGGAGAAGAGGCTAAAGAAAGACCTGAAGAGAACCAAAGTCCTTCTGGCTGATGCACAGATTATGCTGGACCACCTGAAGAGTAATGCCCCCAGCAAGAGGGAGATTGCCCAGCTCAAAAATCAAGTATGCCAACCAATTTAACCCTTTACGGTGTTTCATACTGATACAACATACTGATCCCAACATGAACATTTGGTCTGTTATTAGAGTATAATTATGTAGAGGTTGATAAATCCTCATTCCACTGCATATCCAGGATAGATTCTATCTATCTTATTATCCAGGGTTGATATTTGTAACTCACTTCCTGCCCATTACCCTTTCCTTCCTCCTGTTTCTCACAGCTGGAGGAATCAGAGTTCAGTTCAGCGACAGCAGTGAAGGCTCGAAAGGGCATGGAGATTGAAATAGAGGACTTGCATATCCAAATGGAGGATGTTGTCAAAGCTAAGATGTCGGTGAGTCTTGACATCTGTCCACTATGCATCCTGAGTGCACCACATACATTGACTTTTAGAGTGGAACTGCACTTGTGTTCCAATCACTCAATTGAGTAGGCTTGAATGCTAATCAGTTCTGCATATGTTTTGAACACAATATGTTGTTGTGTGTTCCAAACAATAATTATCATCTATGAAATAATTAAATATACCTCGCTTTTTCATCTCACAATGCAGAAACAGACTTTTTAATAAAAGAGAAGATAGTTTATGTAAATTTTTCTATACCCTTCTTTTAATGAACAAATGAAACTCAAAATTGTTGAATCAATGGAGGGCTTTGCCTATCAATCTTTCACTCTTAACAATGCAGCAGGGCTCTTACATTAACATGCATGCATCACCAAGCCATAGTGGGATATTAAAATAATATATGCCCTTTGGCATTTATCTGATTTCAACATTTTACTCTATTGGATAAATAAGCTTTGTGAATTTTTTTTCTCTCTGTCCATCTGCTCATTAATGGCTGTCTCATGAGAGTACCGCCTACATGTCAGAATCGTAGACTGAGGATGTTGGCGTCTCTAGGGATGAGAGTGCTGTGTGCCTGCACTTTGCTTGTTAATTGCTGCATTTATGGCAAGGGAAGGTCTTGTAAATGTGTCAGATTAGAGAATGCAAATTAAGGGCCTGAGTCTCCCCCCTGAACACAGAGGATGAACTCTAAATAGGACATCACCAGTATGCTGCAGTTTTCCCTGCCTAAATGAGCCAATTGATTAGCTCCAATAGGTCTCATCCTCCATCCAGAATCCCTTTCCAGATTGTGTTTCATTGCCATCAGATGAGATTCCAGGACAACCTCGGCTTGGCCAGCTAATGACCGTTTATCATATTCAATAGCTCATGAATAAATCCTTTCTATACTAAAATGTGTGTGTTTCCTCCTCAATTTGTCCTTCAGTTGGAAGAGCAGGTCAGCCGTCTCCAGAGGGAGAAGAATGACCTGCAGTCTCGTATGGAGGAGGATCAGGAGGACATGAATGAGCTGATGAAGAAACACAAAGCTGCAGTTGCCCAGGTAACCCAACATGCCTAACACCTTGGTGATCAGTTTGGAAGCCTTGAATATATATGATGGATTGTACGAATTCCTCTGGCAACCATGCTCAGACCAAGATCAGACAAAAATAGTGGAATACCTGTCATTATTTATATTTGGTTAATTGCATTTAGTTTGAGAAGTTGTCTTTAACGCAGACATTAACATTCAGTTCTTTTCTGCATGTTAAAGCAGAGTGGCTTTGAGGTTTGGAGGACATATTCTCCTCTAAACACAGTGTGTGCTCTGCAATCAGGGAGATGCAATCTGTTCTACAGCAGATCAAATGACAAATGATTTGGCAAGACATATTATGATCATTACTGTAAAAGGATGCTTTTTGACAGGTAATTGAAGCATACAGCGACACACCCTTTCTCTCTTTCACACACATAAACAAACCCTATTTCTTTGACTATGGATTGTATGTGTGTGTGTCTGTGTGTGTGTGTGTGCACGTGTGTGTGTGCACTAGTCTGCCAGGGACTTGAGCCACATCAGTGACCTGCAGGCCCAGCTTGAAGAGGCCACAAAGGAGAAGCAGGAGATCCAAGAAAAGGTACAAGGAAGTATTCAAAAGCACTAAAGCTGCCTGCCAGGAAGTTGCCCGCTGCCTCAGCACTTCTCTCTGATTAGACCTCAGCTTTTCACTGAGTTTCTCTGATTATTGTGACCAAAAATGCTCAGTTTCTGTGGCAGCTTTCGTCTCAAAAACTGAAATGCAATTTGCATTTAAATAGCAAGAATCAGTGAGGATTTAGACTAAGGACAGAAATTGATCTCATTAATCATATTTAAAAGAAGGGTCATGTACATAAACTATAAGCTTGTTTCCTATGGTTTAACCAATTAGTTGAATGAAAGCACTAATTCTTCAACTTTCAGCAGTAGTCTGTCTCAGTGATTTATATAATACATTTTGTTTTGTTTGTTCATAAGATGACTTAACTATTCATAATATGATGAAATGAGAAAGTTGGACATGATATCAAAACCTTGTTACTGAATGCTGATAGAATAGAAAATTACATGAAGATGCCAATTTACTTTGAAACTAAAAGCCCTCACATGATGACCACAACATAGTCATATTTGAAATGTCAAACCTCTGCTCTATGGGATTTTTGTATTTGCCTGTTGCCTTGCACACTCACACTCACCCACCACACTTTTTTGTAGAGTGGCCCTGAGACATTCTTTCACCTTTTGTGTGTTGTTCCAAGTACAGTACAGTGACTTACCTACATGAACATTTATTACACACTTAACTATTTATGAATGTGCCCTTTGCAGAATTTCTGTTTTCAAAACAAAACTTCCTGCACTGTGCTCTAAGGCACTTTAGCTCTGGCATGAGTAATAGTTAAAGCTATTTGTTTTTAAAATTTTAACAATTAGAAACAAGGTGAGGACTGAATGTTGTTTTGGTTGTGTTTCGGTGGACAAAGAATTTCTATTAGCAATGTTAGACAGCATTTTGCAGGCTTACCAGGCCATACATTGCCCCTAAATTGAGGTTGACAGTTGTAGTTCAGAGTGAAATATTTCCAACTAATGGTTAGATTGCAATGACATGTACATTCATGTAACTGTAACAATATATCTCTTAAATGTCCCATAGTATGCACATTTTCAGATTCATACTTGTATTTTGGGTTTCAACTAGAACAGATTTACATGCTTTAATGTTAAAAAAACACATTATTTTTCTTGTGCTGTAACTCTAAATATACTTCATGTCTTAAAACGCTCCGTTTTTTTAAAGCCCCCTCCCAAAAAAGCCCAATCTGCTCTGATTGGTCAACTTTTCTGGGTCCTCCGCACCATCGTTGCAGCCAGGAAATTACTGTAACGGCACATTAGCAGCACCTTCTACTATATATAGTATAGTAACATCACAACCGTATTGAAGTCCTTACCTTTTTGATTTGATTTTATTTATTTTGGATTCAACAGACAACATAATCCAAAGGATGACATGTTAAAGTGTGAACACTTATTTCCAACACGGTCCTATTGCAGGACAAAGACAATAACATTTAACACAAATCATCCAAGGTTCAAGAGCATTCTAAAAGCAGAAAATCACACATCACATAAAATAATCAGTCTACTGTAATTAAAAAGATTGGCTACTCTATTCCATAAAAATGCCTTAACCTGATGTCTAACCCCCCTGGTATTTACAATTTTGAGGGAAAGTGCATTTCTAGCTGCTTTGTTGACTCTGGCCACTTTACAAGAACAGACAGTGGGCCTAGTATTGGGATTATGCTGTGTATGAACCATTTTTATATGACAGTGTAAATATTTGGGAGCAGAGCCATTTATGACATTATACATATTATTCAACTTTAACTGCCCCACTCTAACATGTATTGGCAGTAGTCCTACCATTTTAAAAGCATCTTACCAATATGAGTCTGTGGGGGTGGGGTGGGTGGTGGGGTAGTAGCGGATACCATTATTTTGCATCACTTTCAGTCAATATGGGACCTTTCATTTTTATTCCTGCACAGAAATAGTGTACATATAATAATCCCTTTGGCTTCAGCGGTGCTGTTTAGTGCTAATTTGCAAATGTTAACATGCTTACACACTAAACTAAGATGGCTAACTTGAAGTACATTCAAACTCCTAAACACCAGCAATAATTAAATGAATCATAAACCTGGACCTACTGTACAGCATCCTTATCTAAATCAGACTATTGTTGTTTAGTTGCTCTATATGCTGTGCTTGAGTCATCAAGTAAATGATTGAGCCTCGGCATCAATGATGATTACATGGTGAAAAGGTTAATGCACCTGATTCAGGCCTATGTTGATGATAGCACTTTTATAATAATAGGGCTTTTATAATAATAGTGTTTTTTTTTCAGACGGAGCACTATTTGTTCAGAGGATAACCTCTAACACGTCATGCGTGTCATGTATTAATGCATGCCTGTTTTCTTTGTTGATGCATTTGTTTGCACAATGGATTTCCTCTGGGCTCTTAAAGCTGAATTTACCAAGTATATGGCAATCTAGTGCTTAGTTTGCATGCACATTACACACTCTGGACTTTCAGAGGGTGTCTTCTTTTAAGTCTTTATATATAGTAGACTAAACAAATTAAATCTGCCTTCAACAGAATGTTTCAAACATAATTTCACTAAAGGACAGAATGGAGCTCTTGCCACCCCCTAACAGCAGACCTTGTTTCTATTAGATTAAGCTGTATGCGTGCCAAAGCTTTGGTCCACTCAGTTATATGCACCCATCAGAAATGTTTTGGCTACACTAGAGACACATAGCAGGCTGTAAGGCATTGTTAAAACCTGCCAGAAAAGGCAGAGATAGCCATCTAAAAGCATCTGACCTTGAAGTTGTTATCTCATCCCCAGTAGGCGGGAAATCTAGCTTCTTTAGTAATATCAAAGGAGAGCTCCAAAGCCTCCTTGTCTCAGTCCCCCATTAGGTTCCATGCAGCCTTTCGGGCCGGTTTTGTTGTGACATGTCTTTCTTCTTTTTATCAGTCATGAGAAAACGATTCAGATAGAACGTGCTTTGCATGAAGCTGTGCCCTTTCCCAAAGCCTGTGAAATTACTGTGACTTAGTGTTACTAAAATGGGGGCTTATCTAGAGCTCATTATTCGGGCTGGATGCACAATATTTACATGTACCAAGATGGATTAAGTTTACACAAAAAAGGGTGAAAAAGTGAACATTAATTTACATTTAATACATACACATAAATATCAGCACAATTTCCTAGTTCTTTCTACTAGGAAGTGGAAAAGCAGAGGTCAAGAAGGAGGTGTGAAGTCAGGGCTTGCTCCTCAGACAGTTGTGTGTGTTTACATGTATGTGTGTATGTGTTTGTGTCCCTCCACCAGCTTCATTCACTGCAGAGCCAGCTAGAGTTCCAAGAGCAGTCCATGGTAGAAAAGTCTCTTGTGTGCCGTCAGGAGGCCAAGATCCGTGAGCTGGAGACCAAGCTGGAGTATGAGAGGACACAGATCAAACGCTTGGAGGTGAGATAATCCTCTTTGTCTTGTAATTATAAAAGACATGCTTAGTAAACATATGAATGCACATTTCACATTACATTTTCTATATATCAAGATGTAGAAATGATATAAAATGAGGGTATGAAGCCCATTGCATAGCTCCAGATCTTTAAGTGGCTGGTTAAGAAAAGCATCCACCATGGGACGTTTTGACATGCTTTAAAGGTCCCATGGCATGAAATTGTCACTTTATGAGTTTTTTTAACATTAATATGCGTTCCCGCAGCCTGCCTATGGTCCCCCAGTGGCTAGAAACCGTGATAGGTGTAAACCAAGCCCTGGGTATCCTGCTCTGCGTTTTAGAAAATGAATGCTCAGATGGGCTGATCTGGAAGGTTACCTCCCCTTTCTCTGCTTTGCCCGCCCAGAAAATTTGGCCCACCCTTGAGAGAGAGACATCGTGGCTTTCAAATGAGCAAAGTGGCAGTTGGTCAAGATCATACCCCCACTTTCCTCAAAAGCTACAGACTCAGAAATGGCACATACTAAGGAAAGCTAATTCTGGGACTGGCTCTAGTGGCTGTAATTCTGCACCAGTGTTAGAGGACCACTAAGGTCTAAATAAAAGCATCCAAAGAGCACCATGGGACCTTTAAGGGACAAGCATTTAAGAGTAAATACAGAACAAAGGAGATCATTGTATCACAAGAGTTGTTCACTTGTCCACTTTTGTAAGTACACGTTCTCTCACTTCACCTCAAATCCTCTCCAGAGCCTGGTGGGTCGTCTGAAGGAGAACCTCGAAAAGTTGACTGAGGAGAGAAATCAACGCATTGATGCAGAAAACAGGGAGAAGGACCAGAATAAGCGAATGCAGAGACAGATAAGAGACATGAAAGAAGAAATGGGAGAACTGTCCAAGAAGGAGGCAGAGGCCAGCCGGAAGAAGCATGAATTGGTAAGGCTTTGAGTGCTGGGAGACTTGATATGATTCACTGGGAGTTCACACTAGAGGAGGTAACACGTGCTTCTGCTATGCTGTGATCCTTTCACCAGGAAATGGACATCGCGAGCTTAGAGGCGGCAAATCAGAGTTTACAAGTGGACATCAAGCTGGCCTTCAAGAGGATAGGGGACCTGCAGGCTGCCATAGAGGACGAGATGGAGAGTGATGACAATGATGACTTAATCAACAGGTACAGCGCAGCTTTAACCTTCTCTGAAGAAAGATACAATTGCCTTTGCTTCAGTAGATCTGTAATGTGGGCTTGGTACATCAGGGGAAACGGAGTACCAGCGCAAGAAAACTTGCTGCACAAAACTTAGAAAATGAGAGCTGCTAGTTTTTTTAAGTAGCCTGTCAATCTCAACTTGCGTCTTTTCATTCTCTATTTCACACATCTTCCGACATCAATTTCTCCCTAACCTCCTTAGTACTCTGCGAGTCGTGTTACACTTTGTGTGTTCTCCAAATACACACAGTTCATTCGGCTCCCTGCTTCTAATCTTTTCTCTTTTGCGCTGGTTTCCCCTGTTTGTTAACTTATTCCCTCTTTGCAGAGGGTTTGAGGTTATACTAACTCTGAGCCCACTGTGCTAAACACTGACTGCAGTAATACAGGCCTTTAAAAAGGAAGACATTACACACAACACCTCTGTTCAAGATGAGGCCAGCTACAGCGTGAGTTGATTTATCGAGTCAGTGCTTTACAATAGTTATTTTATGTGCCTGTGTAAGTGTAAAACTATTTATTTGCTATTATCTCAGTATGTCCGCTTTTTGCACTGTATGTGTCTCACCTTCTCTTTTTTCCATGTACCCCCTTTTGGTGTTTTCCACACTTCTGGCAGTTTGCAAGACACGGTGACAAAATATCAGAAAAGAAAGAACAAAACGTGAGAACGGAAAATACATCCTTTGTTTCTGTCATTATGGGTTTTTGCACGTTTTTCTTTCTCACCCGTTTCAACCACAAGAGACAATAATGCAGTATTCCTTATCATCTCGGTTTGTGTTGTTCAAAATAACAGTGTGAGGAGAAGTCATTTAAAAAAGAATGGGAAGCTGTGTCTGTGGTGCACATCTCTGATAAAAGCTCGGCTTCAAGGATGGCCCCGGTGTTTCTTTTAGTTTTGTTTTATTTTGTGCCAAGTGTCCAGACGTGTCTGTACACATACGTTGGAGATTCCAGGGCTTGTTTTTCTAGTTATATGATAAATCTTATGGCACGCAGAATACTTTGCAGAATGCAAACTAGAATGGCAAATAGATTCAAAATGACACCGGCATTCTCCTTAAGTCTCACTGCTATAGAAAATATGAATAAAAAACAGCAAAGTGTTACAGACCTGTGGTAATACTGCATCATTGTCTCCATGAATATGTTTTTAGCATGAGACATTTGCAGCCTCATCATACACCTTCATCATGAATTAATTAGTATCTTGGTTTAAAGCTGTTTTGCACTAAACTCCACTGATTCTTACCCGTCTTCTGCTCCTCTGATGGTTTTTCATAACACATGCAACCACACACCACATCTCTCTGAGATTGTATGGAGAATACACTGTGCATTATTTTCACTTTGTATGTCCTTTTAAAAAATATAACATGTAAAAAATGTCTTATGTTTTTCCCTTTGGTTTACATATGATCTGAAGCAAGAAGAATATCAGAAATCATTACAGTAAAGGTTGAAAACAAACTAAAAATAAAAAAGAATATATGCATTTGGACAAATTTGGGCATACTGTATGCTTTTAGAATAGAACTAAATATGCTATGCATTTTCGCATAACTGTGATGCTTGTGACTGTGAAATGATTGCAGCACATTGTCTGTCCACGGCTGCACAGTCAGCAAGTGATGCATGATAGTGATGGCACGCTGCGCTACTGAAATGTTTTCACCCAAAAGCTGTTGATTTCCATGCATGCAGGTACTCCACTAATTCAATTTCATTGCATTGTGTTGAGAACCATTTAACTTTAAATACAAATGTTCACCTTGCTTGCTTGTAAAATGTGTAGTCATTGATTGTGAACGCTAATGATATTCTTTTGACTGACTGAATCCCTTTTTCTTTCAGTTTTCATACAGTGAAAGCAATCCTTGTGGCATGTTAAATCATTTAAACCTTCATCAGAGCGTAGCAAATAAATGTAGTCTTCAGTTTGTAGCGGATATACCCATCCATAATTTCCCGCTTTATCCTCTGATTGCTTCTTCCGAGAGACATGGCGTCACACTCTTTATATGCTTTTTTTTTTTTTTGTTATCCATTTTTCATCAGACAACCCGTGTGTATCAGTGCTTTTCTTTTTGTGCAACTCAAGGAAAAGAGCAATGATTTTTTCCTTGTTTACTTAATTGCATTTTTCCCTCCTTCGACATCATTGCATTAGCAGCATGGATGAACAATAACTGAGGAGGTGATTTTTCTTATAATTATGAAGTGGATTTTCCAGATGATTTACATTACTATTCAGTATTTTTGTAGTCAATGCTTCAAAATAGAGGTTACAATAGCTGGATTATTAATATTGTAGGGGGAGATAATAGAAGTAAAATAGTGTTTTTCAAGCTGGACCTCCATTACAGACTTCAGCAGACTATATTCAAGTACAGGGGTTGCATATAATGTAGGACTTAATGTGGGATTTAAGGGCTTGACTGGAATTGTTGCTTTTGTTTCACATTTTTGTACAAGAATGTGCAAGTGTGTCTTTTAAAAATAAATTGAAGTCCAATGTTGTTTTATTCATCAATATATAATTAGCTTATTAGTTAGTTACCTTTTAAACATTGTGTTGGTACCACGAGTGTTTAAGTGATAGAACCAAGCCATACGAGATTTGATGCTGAGTCTGAGTATTTGTGACAAAGATTTACAGCAAGTGCAGGCCAATTGTCAGAAGCTATTAATGTTCACTTCTAAATTCTTGGGGCTTGTTTGTATCTACGAGCCTCAGGACTGGTTAGCTAGTAGTGTCGGGCCAAGGACAAATCGTTTGTGACACCATTTGCACAGCACTCAATTGCAAGCCACCTTTTATTTTGTGTGTGTGTGCGTATGTGTGTGCGTGTGTGTGGGTGTGTGTGTGTGTGTGTGTGTGTGTGTGTGTGTGTTTGTGTGCATGTACGTGTTGGAGAGAGGAGGAAATAGGGAGATAATTTTGTTGTGGGCTGGTTTCAGTATTTTGCTGTGTGATATATCATGTTGAAAAAGTCACAGTATCACAGCAATGACAAATGGGCAGCATGTGTAATCAACTTTCTAGTATTAATGAACCTATTATCTTGTTTTGGTGGGAGTTTATCACTTGTATTTAGCATGCAGTAAAGAAGAGAGGCAGTGGAAAATAAACGCTGCTGAACTTGGACTCACAATCTTAGCTCGCCACCTTTTGATATAAAATAACATAGTCAGGCCATTTAGTCTCTCTGGGATCATCATTACCTTCCACCCAGAAAGCCTGGCTCCGTATGGTGGATGATGAGAAAGTTAAATGTGTTAATGCTCTTAGAAATCTTGAAAGCCTCAATACCATTCAGTCCAAGAATCTGAGCTCTGTGCTCACTCCCTCACAATATTCACACACCACCGGTGCCGACACCACCTCTCTTGTGTAAAAAAAAAAAAAAAAACCTAGCTTTTAGGCAGACCACCAAAAAAATAGAAGGGAGCTGAAGGGACACTTTGTTCTCTGAGGAAACATGACAGTATGTTGTCCTGCTCTGAAACCAAAAAGTATATATATATATATATATATATATATATATATATATATATATATATATATATACATACATACATACATACATACACTTTTTGGTTGGAAAATGTAATTTTTGAAAAAAAATGTAAGTTTACCCAAGCAACACATGTTAAATGTAGTTTAGGCCCGTGTGAACATATGCATCTCTGTAAATGTTTTCACACACCATGTAGGCAAGGAAACAGTGTGTGCTCAAATAAATGGAGGATTCTTCATTAAATTCAGCTCCCCAGTACATTTTGACAATGATGACAGTTTTGCCTTAGATGCTATGCCACTCTACCTTCTTTTTCCTCACCATTTCTCATCACGTTAGCCTTCTAGGACAACAGGATACATAATTCAGAAAATTTACCGTGTATTTGGAATGAATGAGGATTGACCTTATCCATGTAGGATCTGCAGAGCTTTTTCATTTGGGATCCACAGGTCTCTGTATATTGATTGTTATGTCAAACATAGGGCCACAGGGCTGTCTTCTGGCTCCACTCCAATACAATCACAAGGAGCAGGTGACATGCCACACAGATGCTAGCAGCCCTGAACCAGCTAATTATGCTTCCAATAGCTTGATTTATGTTCTGCCTCGATCACTCATCCACAACTGAAAACACAAAAACATTCTTTTTATTATTATTATTATTATCATTATTGTATCACATAATCATGCTTAACCGTGGCATGTCTGGATTGTCTTGCATCATACTGACCTTTAAATATAATAAGAAAATGATTGCAATTGTGACATGACTAACAAATCGTGATATGTGAAAACTAACAATTATTTTTGCCTGTGAAATTCCTGCGAGGGTACACTGCATAGAATATTCAGCAAGTCATTTAGTCCCATGTCTTGTCAGTAAATCTAGTTAAATTGATTGTGAACTGTTGCACAAGACAGATTAAGGCAGTTTATTTCAATAGTATCAAGAAGCTCAGAGGGGATTTAAGAAAATGTTAAAGGAGGTTGATTTGAGTTAAAAACAAGTGGAATTACCTCACTTGATTGCAAGATTGTTGCACTCAAAGATGTAAAAAGGACTTGTTAAGATGAATATCTTTGGTGTCTTGTGTTGGAGTCAAAGTCTAGCTGATTCTTTTTCTTCACAGGGGGGATGACACAGAAACTGATTCCGAGGTGGAGGACCGGGTGGATGGAGTTAAGTCTTGGCTCTCAAAGAACAAAGGCTCCACCAAGACCCTGTCAGATGAAGGAAGTCTGAAGAGCACCAGGTTAGTGCCCACATCCTTTTGCATCATGACAGATAACCATTTACATCCCTGTGGTATCGCAGTGATAAAAGTTCCCACATTCCCAGCCGTAAAAAGGCCCAGGATTACCTGGGGCAGTTTACAACAGATGGACGGGTATTTCATGTGATTAAAGGTGTCATCTCTCTCTCCCAGTAATCTGTCTAATGACAGTAGGCGGAACAGGGAAGAGGCTGCTGTCATATTTATTGACGTGGCCCGTGGCCAGTTGGCACGCCTGCTTAATGAGGCCTCTGCCACAGTTAGATAGATCTCCTCAATGGTTGACGGCCTCACTTTCTACAGTGTATACTGTACATAACAGCAATAGACTGTTGACTGGTCCCGAGGACATAATGAAATAGACAATTGTAATAGTCTGCCAAGGTTCCAGAAGTCTCAGTTACCACAAAGAATTGCGTTGCAGCCTAAAGATGCCATTACACATTTCTTCACTAAGTATGTGGAGATCTGATTTCTTTTATTTTTGTCTTCTGTTGATTGTCTCTGGTGTCCATTTTAATGTTACCCTTTAGATATTCTGCGAATGCAGATTGCAAGGAGGTAAAAGAAGGTAAGGAGAAGATGAATGACGGCAGTAAAGACGTGAAAGAGGTAGAGCAGAACAGATCAGTGTCTGTCATGAGTTCCTTAAGCTACAGAAAGCGATCCAACCTGAAAGACTCCATAGGGGGGACAGGCGATGAGAGCTCCTTGTTCAGCACTCTCAAAGAACAGCCTGACACACCAGACCAGGCCTCTATTCGCAAAGCCAAGTCGAAGTCTGGAGGGCTTCAGGAGGATTGGAAGAAGAACCAGTCACAGGATGACTTAGACGACAAAGGCTCAGTCATCTCCTTGGCCTATTCTGAAGCTACCAGCAGAGCCAGGAAGGGCCTGGAGTCCCGTTGGACCTCCCGCAGCAGCCCTGAGTTTGATAAGGACTCTATGGTGTCCTCTGTGGCTCCCAGCAGGATGTCCACCAGGAGGGGCATGTTGGACATGGATGATGACAATAAGTCAACGATCAGCAGCGTGAGCCACTCCAACCCACACTCACTGCATCGCAGCAGCTCTTGGAAAGAGGACAGACGCAGTGGCTCACGCCTTTCCCTTGCCCGCAGCTGTGGCCTTAGTGAATTTGGCCTGCATGTAGATGATGATGACGATGATGATCGTAGTGTGGCTTTTACTGAAGGTGGGACTTCATCTTTCAGTCCCCTCTCCCGGAGCTTTTCTACCCCAGCCCAGCCACGCTCCTCAGATGGCACTCTGCCAGACTCATCTGACATTAAAACAGTCACCCACCGCAACTACTTGGACCCTGACTTGGAGGCTGCCATCAATGAGGTGCTGAGCTTCAAACCCATTAAGTTCAAGCGCAGTAAACTTGATGAGTCTAGTGGTGAGGAAGAGGATGAGAAGAAGGGGCCAGGAAGCGAGGACAGTAGGAAGAGAGGAGAAGACGAGGGGCTCGGCTGCAGCACATCCAGCCTGCGTCGCTCTGCATCCGGCTCTGCTCTGGACTACAGCCATCGGCCATCCAGCACCCTGAGCACCAGCCGCTCCCGCAGTCGAAAAGATAAAAAAAGCAAAGTCTCTCTTTCCGATGACTCCTCCTCAGACGATCATCACAGCAGAAAGAGCTCAAGGGCAAAGAAGGGCAAGAAGTCCAAGAAGAGGCCGAAGAAGAAGCCAAGTGAGTCGGAGGATTCCTCTTCTTCCTCAAAGTCATCCTCTTCCTCTTCCTCTTCCTCCGACTCAACCATCTCCTACCGCAGCTCCAGCAGTGTTAAAAGGGCCCCGAAACAACCATCTGATGACGACGATGAGCCTGCAGGGCGTGGGCCATCTAGCAAGATGGAAACCAAGAAGAAGCAGAATAAGATCGATAGCTTGGTGATGAAGTACCGCTACAAGCCTGACAGTGACTGAGACTGACAGTGGAAGGTGATGCTTGGTGTGATAATAACCCAGGAGCCTGGCATAACCTAAACTGATTTGGGATCTTTCACTGAATGTACTAACTGAGTTTGCCATGTGTGAATGTTTTGTAATTCTTTTGACTCTGATACACTAATGCTGACTACTAGATAAACCCTAGCTACGTGTTTCGAAGGTCACATTGTCCAATTAGTGCATGCCACTGTTTGTTTTCCTCTGCTCTTGCCAACATGTGTCCTCATTGAAGAAGATCGCCAATTTACTGCAGCACACTGAAGTTGGTCCTCTAGTTTGCCTAACTGACAGTCACTTCAGTTTCATATTTCTATGTCATTATAAATATCTGCAGATACATTTAATCGAGAGGTATACTGCACTCCGCCACTGCAATTCATTAACGTTAATTTTCTCTGTGTTGCATTAACACTTTGCGTTTGCCTATCAGAAGCAGTGCACTGAAATACTATCATCAGACATACCACTGTTGTAAAGCAGTGTTAGTTTCCTGTTTCCATTTTGCAAAGATGGATTGCACTGTTTCTCTTGATGTTGTTTTTGATGCTTTTATAATGACATAGCGTTGAGAGAGGCTAGATGGCTGTGGCTGTTCTTAAAGCACAAACAGATGTTGGCAATTAGGCAAAACCTAAATTACAATTTCTTTCTCCTTTTAACATGTTAACTGACAAGAGTTCAAAGATGTGGGACATGACTGTTGATATTACTTGATGTGAATACTTTGCATTATAATTAAAATGCTACGTTTAGAACTATGCTTCAAAAGCCTATCTATTTTGAGAGTAATTTTAGTGACAGTTTGAGCATCTCTGCCTCCTGTGTGAATTTGAAAAATGCATGTCAGCGGCCTTTTCTTTTTTTTTTTCTTTGTCCTTGAACATGTTTGCCTCTCTAGTCAGTTAACACTGTCTCTTTCTACGTATTTAATCACTGTAGGGCAAATTAAGACAGTTCAGTTGGACTGAATATCATAAAGGCACATACAGTACATGTGGCCATGTCAACAATATAATAATAATAATGTTTTCATGACCGTACAAAATTACAGTTTATGACTCAAAACAGTGCTTTAGTTTGGAGTCACTGATTCTTTTGTGCACTCACACTGTGAGTGTGTTCAAAATTGAATCTGTAACACCACTAGAGAGCTCCCACACTACCACTTTGCCAAGATCACTGTGCAGCAACAGCTAAACCCAAAAAATGATTACAACACCTCATTATTACAAAGTGTTACTTTCACTGTAGACAAACATGCTTGTAAGTAATGTCAGTTCTCATTCATAGCACTCGTTTTAATGTCTTAATATGGGAAACGTCATGCTTGTTTTGACTAATTAAACATCTTGAAACACCGACATGCAGCAGTTTTTATGGCAAGGCTGGACCACTGGGTAATTAACCCTTTTTCAAATATGCAATCCTTCAAAATACATAGCTATTATATTGTGGATAATTGTGGATAGAGTGACTGCAGTTCAGCTTGCTCACTGATGGTGTTATTGTGCTGAAAGGACATGTTTTAGTTGTTTGTTTATGGATTAAAGGGCAGTGGTCATGGCAGTGTGGATATATAAAAGCTCTATAGTTGGTATTCAAGTAATGCACTGAGTGCTTGTCATGCCATATGTTGTCATGACAGCATAATCAAAGAATGTAAAGCCCCAGTTTTAAATTACCTTTAATATGTTTGGTGGATGACGGCACCGGACATTTACCTTATGAAGTGCACAGACTATTTACTAAAATAAAAAATAAAAAAATAATCTTTGTGATGCATGTTTACTATGTGCTAATTAAAAATATAAAAAAACAACCATGGTAACAATGTGCACATATGCTATACACACCTCAAGGGATGTGTTGTTTACTGCCTGGGGAAGAGTGTAATCTTGCAGCCTAAATTGCTTGTGGTTTCCATGCCATATTTTTACAACAGCTCCCCCCCTCCCACTTCTCTACACCTTTCAGTTTTGTTTCTACTGTAAGTAGCCAAGTAATGATATAATGGTGTGTCTGTGTGTGTGTTGACCCCTATAGCCCTCCTGTGTGCCGCAGACACCTGAGTCTTGGCAGGTCTGATGAAGAGGATGAGGTGGACAGAGACTCCAGCAGGCAGTCGCTGAGACAGAGCGACAGCGAAGGAACATTGGCAGAGAGCGCATCGTAGCCCAAACTCAGGTCACCTCGTGTTTTCAGTGACATCCAACACACAGGAGGGACACAATTCTTTCCCCACAACTTTACCAGAACTTCTCAGCCAGCAGGAGAGCGGCATGGACAGAGAAAGAACACTGTTTTCAGATAGTTTAACCGGGGCTTTATTATAGTATTTTACTAATTATGGCACACTAATTCACATCATACAATGATGTTGCTTCTATGATAAATAAGTGCTTTTTCTGTTTTATTTAACACAACATATTGAATAAGTTAGTTAATACAGAACAGGGAAGTTGAGAACTATCAAAAGAAGTTCTGCTTTATTTATAAGAGCTGCTTTTCAGGCACATTTAAGCTGTCCTCTGCACTCTCTTCTGACTATTCAGATAGCTTTGCCAGGAGGATTTAGATAAGCCAGCTCTGGCTACATTTCTCCAAGAAGTTCTGACCAGCCATTAAGACCGGTCTTATCTCTTCCCCATTAATGTGGACTAGCGCGTTGGGAGGAATTAACCCATTTTGAATTAATTATCTTGCTGTACGTTTACATGTGGCGCTTGTTCCAAGTTGAGATATTCATCATTTGAACAAAGTGATGCTAGGCTATGATTGCTGACATCAAATTAAAAATAATTTCGGAAAATACATTTCTATTTGAACTAAGCTGTTAGATATGATGCATATGTTTGCGTACGGATTTAAAGCAACGTCTGATCTAAATGTGTATAAATAGTATGCATAGATATATAATAGCATATGTGGAATCACAGCCTTTACATTAAGTCTTTTATTAAGATAAGGTTAATGTTGTGTCGCTGATTTATTCTTATCTTCTGGTGGCGTTCATGACGTAATACGTTTGGTTTGGCTTTCTTGAGGCTTAGTCATGCTTTTGTCCACTTGTGTCATATGTATTAAGGATCAAAGGATTGCATTTCCTTGCTATTATACGGGAGCTTTCTCTAGAGCCTTTGAGGCCTTGCAGATGCAGAAATGCAGAGATGTGTGGTGTTTTTTAGGATGCACAAACACTGGATTTCTACTGCATATCATAAATTACAGCTCCTTCTCATGTTGAATCCTGCAGAATAATATTCCAGTATAATGAACTCTATTTTAATGTTTCAAATGCATTTTGAAGTTACTTGTTAAATGTGTACAGTGCAGATTGTCTTGAAAAGAGGGATTTTTTTGGTCCATATTGGTAAGCAGAAAAATAATTACATCATTTTCATCACCACATTGTCCTCTCATTTTAAGGTGCCAAAGACTATGTTCAATAAACTGGTGATATTTAGCAAATGATAAAATTTGGGATTGGGACTTGTCGAGGTTATTTGTGACTGTCACTGAGCAGCACTCATATTTTAATATTGAGTTATTCCCAGGCAGTGTTTTCGAAGGGTTCCCATGTCAGATTCCTGTTTATTTGTACTCCATCTGACATGACTGGACAGCAGTGATGCCTGTGGACTCTCTAGTAGACAGTTAAAATACTGCCAAAAATTTCCCTTAAAATTAAAGCCAGTCTGCTCTTATATGTCAATACCTATATTTGATTTGTTGCTGTCCAGACACATGAATCTTGCTAGTTATTTCTATATTTGGCCTTAAAGAACTATAAAAATTTCCTAAGACCTTATGAATTTTAAACTCTATTTAAAATACATGTTGGTAGATTTGAATATAAAAGCTATATACAGCATATGTTCATGTGGACTGTCTGCTCATGTGCAAAGAAAAGATTCAAGTGTCTGGATTGTTATTTGCATATCTTCTCAGAAGAGGCTAATCTGCATTTCATGTCTTATTTTCTTTGCTTCGCACATGAATATTAATGTGGATCGCAGGAAACTTTGATGTCAGTGATTCAGAATAGACTGGTTAAATGAAAAAATATATATTTCAACTGTCATTGCCTCTAAGTTGGAGTTGCTTGGCATTACACAAAATGTTTCAAATGTTTGTTCATACTTTTCATTTTAGCATCTTTTGAAAAGGCATGTCTATTTTCATTATTGAACAGATAATTTGTGATAGGAGTGATTTTTGGATTTCTTTTTCCAGGAGATTCTTTTTAGTAAATATATTCAGCTGTTTGTTTACAGAATCAGTGTTTGCTTGCTGTAATTGCAAAGATATATAATTTGGATGCTTATTTGTTTCACATTCACCACCGTCAGACAGCTGGAGAAAAGGAGGCAGGTTGGGTTTTTTCCGCAAAACAAGCCATTGATGTGTTTGATTAATTTTAGCTCATTCACCTCAGAGTAACTTCTCATCATACCCATCCACTTTTCCCACGAGACTACAGAGGAAACAAACAATTCATTGAAATTATTAATTCTGAGCCGTTGGAATACTGAATTGCTCGCACAACCTTGCAACACATGGGTTGTTAAAATGCACAACTACACAGTTCAAAACCTTGCTTGGGGCGAATTCAGGAAGATCAAAAACCGAGAGCAAGCACAGTCTTCCTCTCTTTCTTTATTTTACATAGGTGAAGCTTACAGACATTTTAAAGGATTGATGGTTTTAGATTACCACCTTGGTTGACATTCACACACTGTGTGTTTTGCCCTATTCATCCAACCAATCTCTAGTCCTCAGTCATTCCTGTACACAACCTGTTCTGGCGCTTCACTATGTGCCAGGGAGCTTTTGCTGTAATTTCACTTTACTTGAGTGCACCCTCTGGGTGGCTGCATGTTTCTGCTTAAAGGCTTTCCATTGAGTGACAGATTAAATTCTGCTCCTGATTTTAGTTATTTTGGCTCTAACACTGTTTCACAAGCCACTGGAGCAGCAAGTCATTAGCTTGACAAAGCCAAGCAAGACTGTGTTTACTGTGCCACCCTCCCTGTTATTTAGACAGAAGGTTTTGGCCACTGACATTTGCTGCACTGGATGTCTATCCATAGCCAGGGCTACCATATGTAGAATGCCACTAGTCATAACATTACTGCACATATGTTTTTTTTTGTTTATCGAGGAGAGCATCAGCATATATTGTGTCCTCATTTCTTTTACATTTCATCCAGAAAATTGTTTTCTTGATATTTTCATGGAAACCACTTGCCTCTTTAAACTAAATTCTAGGCAAGTATGGACACATATGCACCTTTTAAAGGTACAAAGCAGATGGAGAATAGCCAAACAAAGTCAGAACTGACTCTTAAATCAAATTGTGTGCCATTTTATTTATTTTTTACATAAGCTGCTCTGTTTGCTAAACAGCTGCACATTTTGACCTTGGTTAGAGGCCACCCTGCCAGGCAGTAAAATATGTGGGGGCAGCAGTTAGAGGGGAAAATGTGTTTATCAGGCATCATCTTCTACTATTAGTGCTCCCAGTTTTCTGCTGGATGCCTGCTGTCAATAAAGCACTGATTGGAGGCACTGGGACACTGCCTGCCGGGACCAGGTGAGGCTGCATTCATTTGCAATTCTGAGATGAAAAGACGCAGCAGTGTGCTGCTTGGGAGCCTCTCTTTGTTTGCACATATCATTTCCACTCTAATGAACACTGCACAGTAGTTGGCCCTTGTAACAAGGCTCAAAGGTAGGCTCAAACATTGTTTACATTTTGCATAGGTCTTTGCTGGGAACTGGGGAACAATAAAAGCACTTTTTTTCTCTCCCTGTACCATAAAGTGAATCAGTTTTAGCACCCACAGCAATGGGAAATCTTTGATTTATTTTGTTTAATGCGACTCCTTGTACCTAAGCACAGTTTAAACCTGCAAAACAAATTTGCTGACATCTTTGGAGGGGGAATGGAAGTGATGTAATGTCTATCACCAATTTCAGTTTTGGATGTGTCTCTCTATCTCCACTCCACAGTATGCAGGTGGCCAAAGTCTCCTGCTGTGCTCAGAGCTGTTCAGTTCTTAGTGTTCCTGCCAAAGGAGAGTTGCTGCTCCTGTCGTTGGGGTGTGTGTGTGTGTGTGTGTGTGTTAAATGGATGTATGGATGTACTCTACAGCAGTCCACTACATCAGAAGAATTTAAAATGGCTGCAAATGGTCCTTCCACCCATCCTCTCAGTGGGAAAGTGTTGCAGAGATCATTTACCTGTTTCCCAAATGCCTTAGAAACTTGCTTCCACACTGTGGTGTGATTTAATTTCGACCGTCTTTAGCATGCATTGCTTATATTATGTTTTTAGCCCTGCAAATGTAGAAACCTGTTCAAATGTAAACACAAGATACAGGGGCACCCTGGAAGCTCGGCGTGTTAAGGCTGTACCATATAACAACAATGTCCTATCTGGCCAGGGACCTCTTTTGCATGTAGTTTCCCTTTCTCTCTATCCTGGCAGTCTACTGTTCACTATACAGTAAATGGGAATCGGTAAATTACAAACATTTCCAGGTGTAAAGTCTGACCTCCAAAACTGACATTTAATGGCTAAAGAGGTCTAGTGGTGACAAAAAAACATAAATTCCTTATATACAGAGGGGACCTAGGGTGTGCTGTAACCTACACACTTCAGCATGACACTGAACATTTAAAGAGGCAAAATATACCTGCTCTGTGCATATGATTGGTGATTAATTGCTTCACAATGTGCTGAGATTTATGACTTGTAATCAAATGTGATTACTTTGAGATTTGGAATGACACCTACCCACCTGTTATTATTTCAAAATATAAACCTACTGTTTGGCCTACTTTTGTTTTCAGCTGCTGAGTTATGGAGAACAGTGCTGAGAGAGAGAGAGAGAGAGAGAGAGAGAGAGAAATTTCTGTTGCAAAACCTAAAAAGCTTTATTGTCAAGCACAAATGGCCCATGACAAAGCACTTTTATTGCATCAGTTTTTTTAATCTTATTTCTTATTAGCTCATTCTCATCAAAATGTGACTCGATTGTCCATTTTTATTTGTGGCCAAACAGATGTGAGGATTGACACGGGTGGGGGTGGTGACATAGTTTTGTAGGAGGCTGCGGCTGTTGGTCTTCACTCTTGCGCTCATCAATGGAGTGATAGCAGTTGAATATCTCTTTGACTAGAAGAGGCAATGGGAAGCAGCGAGTAAGTATTATGCCATATTCCCATTCAAAGCAGATTTTTTTTAATCGACTGAGGTGCTAAGTTATTGTACAGTTCCCTATTTTCTCTGCAGCTACATTCATGTATTGAGGTCTATTTCTAATGATCCCATGTCCAAACAGGAGGCCCTGCTGCTTCCTCAGAGCTGCTGCCAAGCTGTCCAGTTCCACTTCATGGTCATCACATTCTGCACAGGAGCCTGTCTCTTAGACATTTTCTTGACAATCCCATACAGTGCAATAATGTTTTTCTTGATGAAACTTGAAACTAATTGAGTTTTTTTTTATTGATCACAAATAAAACGAGTGAAGTTTGAAAGTATGTGTGGAAACATTCAGCGTGGTGACTTCACCAGACACATAAATTCTTCAGCTCTGTCACTGCACAAGTCATTGCACAGAGATAAAATGTTCTCGACTGGGTGCCAGCACTTGACTGCCTGGTGGTCTTTGCCACCAAACTCACAAGCTATAAACGGATAGATATCAGGAATTAACTATGCATCTAATTGCAGATTTCACAAGCATAACTCACTGAGCAGATGGAAGTCATTGGTGTGTTTGGAGTCCCTTTATTCAAACCCCAGGATATTGCACTGCATCACAGTCCAGAGGAACATATTCCTCTCCAAAGTGGGATTTATTTAAACTAACACAAAAGCCTAGTGGCCATTTGGCTCTTGCCGGTTTTTGTGTCATTGAGTTTTGGCATGTGCAGAGTGAAAATGACACAGCTCTGCTGGAATCTATACCAGATCTGGATGGCTGTGATAGACAATATGCATATCAGTGTCAGGGGGGGTGGACTCAGTGGACTGTACTGTATAATCCTGAATAATAAATAATTGAAATTTTAAACAACCTTTAGTAGAAAGGATCCTCAAATGTTACAGTTTAGTACGGCATCACAGTACACAATTAAACACAATTACATGTTTCATATATTTTAATGAAAAGTGACTTCACTGGATCATTAATTTAGACACTAATATCAATGAAATTATCAATTCTGATAAATATTCACATAAATTATAGTGTAAAAGAGTAAAAGACTAGATCCATATCCAAATCAGTCATCTGTATTGTGTTTTGGTTTTCAAAGACAGCTTCTATATGTCAAGATGTCTGATATTTGCGCAGTAATGATGTCTTTCAAAAGGTTTAACTCTTCAATTCTGTGTGATTGGAAATAAAGATTGCATTCCTGAATCCCGGACATCCTTTATTTTCCATTTCAGCTTACATCCCCACTGAAA
Organism: Percina caprodes; assembly: GCA_013375575.1. NCBI lineage: Eukaryota > Metazoa > Chordata > Actinopteri > Perciformes > Percidae > Percina > Percina caprodes. The sequence goes on along the minus strand of JABXJD010000009.1, from coordinate 164,025 downwards.
TTGGGAAAAGAAATGTGAACCTACAGCCAATTGGAAGACCTCAAGCAGCCATTCAAGGACGAGAACCAATCAACATCCAGCAGTGAGGAATTGAATGGTGATAATGAAGCACTGAATAGAAATACGGAAATGCATAAAATGCTAAAGTAGCGCCTCAAACATATCTGGAGATTGACAGATAGCCACTGAGTGAGTCAGACAGGATACTAATGTCCCGTCATTCAGTATTCCTTTTTAGCGGGCTCCATCTCACTGCCCATGTGGGACTGAGTCTGCGTGACAAGCCACTGACATTTACAATCCCTTAGTCTCAAAGTGTGGGCTGGCATGCTTGTATCAAAATGTGATGGCAGTGGATGGTCTGAGTCCTCATTAGTGAATTTTATATATTGTGGACATACATCCCTATATTACTACTTCATCATTATTCTCTGTTGATAATGTGTGCACTCGTTTTGTCCCATCTGCTTTCAGAAGAACGAATATTTCTCCATATCGCTGGAAGTAATCGTTCATGTCACATATTTACAGGTATACACGCCAATAGTAAAGTAATGTTCTAATGGCAGAAGTCTAAAAGTCACGTCATACAAGTTTTTCTTAGAATATCTTACCATTGTTACCTCTGATGTGCTTAAATTACAGGCTTCAGTCTGGAACTACATACTGCGTGGTAACTGTTTAATGTGTGCCGCTACCTGCAGAGTTTTTATGACAAAACACCGGAAGTCTGCCAATGTTGCTAGGAGACTTTATGTCCAGGCAAATGCTAGACTAATATGCATTGAATTATTCAGTATCACTGCTTGAGGTGATGCTGTTAAGGAAGGTTATGTCAGTGTAAAAATGGGCTGCATGACTGGAAGTTCAGGGGGATCCATCTACTGTATGTACAATATTTCCTCACAGTAATCCTTTGCTTCGCTTAATGAAGGGCATTTAGTGAGAAGGGCTTCTGTGTTCTGTGTTCTTTCTGCTCTCTTTCTCTTTTCTATACGGCTGCTCAAGCTTCATACAGTACAGTACTGTGTCTGCATGGAGCATCGGCCAGTGGCACAAATTAGTCTACACCACCTGTCCACCTGCAACAGATCTTATACAGTACATGGACACAGGCATTTATTTTACTTCTTCCTACGGGCCAAATATACAGAAACATATCATTTAGAGCTGTCTCTTGCTATCTGCTGTTTCTTTGGCTAAACAATACAGAGTTTCAATGTGAAGTAAGCCTTCGACCGTACTATTGACGCCTTAAAGGCTGGTTTCCCAAAGAGATGAGAAATGTGACTATAAATCTCTAGCGTTAGATATAATTAATTGCAAACCTCCTATTGGAATCTGCGGCAGGTACTATGGTGGTGTAGTCTGTAATTCTAAGAACTGACTGTTGTACAGTATTAGCTGTGATGCAGCACTTACAAACCGCTGTTTCTATCACTAGGAACTAAAAGGAAATTGCATGTAACATTTTTCCAGGCTAATAACAGATTGCAGACACGTTGAAACATACAGTGCTAGGACTTCTTTGAAGTTCAATCCAAGTCATTATGTTTAGTCAGCTACATTGTGCAGTGAAGGTGAAACTACAGTGTATATAGAGAGGTGGAGACATATGATATTATTACATCTGTGACAAAGATGCATTTGACACCACAGCGCCATTTATTTACGCCATTTATTTATGCCATTTATTTACGCATTTACTTTATTTTTATTTACAAAAAAGATAATAGAATTTTATTTGTGCTTTTTATGTCATCCAATATGTATATATATATATATATATATTATATATATATATATATATATATATATTTGCAAATCATAGCAATGTCAGCTAACTTATGAAACTGATTTAGTTCTGTGCTTGTTGGTGAATTGTAGCCGATATTAGATCCTTTCCTAGGAAAGGCGGTGTTGAGTAAATTTAATATCACATTGTGCGGTTGAAAATGGCTTCTTACAGTAGGCTGCATGTTGAATAAATCATTAACAAAAAACAATTTGAGACAAAATTATACTAAAGAAAATGAAATCATTGCTGAGACAGTTGGCAGAATTTTTATATTGTGTGGCATCTATTGGATTGGATTTTGCAGAAAGCCTTGTGTAACAACACAAAACAGAAAAAATGCTGTTGAACCAGCACAAACGTGAAGCATTCACAGTGTCTGGCTTTGGCAAAATCCTCTTTGTGGCAGAAAAAGAAACAATAGCACTAACAATAGGATTGCAACAAATTAGAAGCTTAAAATCAGTTCTAAAGTATCATTATAGATTAAACAACGATTTACTGATGTTTAAAATACACAGGCGCCTTGAATGTTGGCAGTTGGAAGAATTTCTTCTCGTTTTCAAGATAATGCTTTTTGGGAAACCGCTTTAATCATGGATTAATTTTCATTCATCCAAAAATACCAGTTGTTGTAGAACTAGACTACATATGTGTAACCACGGCAGATCCCTTCTGATTGCACCATACAAATAGAATTTGCCATGTTGTGGATCAGACTCTATTTAGGCATGGGTTTCTCTCAACCACAAAACACCAAGATCTTTTCATCTGCTAGAAGACAATCAATAACACCTTTCTGAGTGTAAGTTAAAAGTTTCATGGAAAAGTTACAACAACCCAAAAAAACTATGAGAACCAAAATCATCTCAATTGAATATGTTTGACAGTTCACCTCCTGACACAGACCTGCGTATATAGTGTTGAGCATACGAGAGGTATATAGTGTATATATGTAGCAGGCTCTGTCATCAGCTTGTCCCTAAAGGGCCGATGGCTGCAGCAATTCTCAAAGTGCCTGCCTGAAATCGAACGGCCTGGGTGACGGATTGCCTCCAGCATGATGTATGGCTGCTGCTTTCTTCCTACAGGCCTGCATGGGTTGTGTTTGGTCAAGTGACCTCCGCATCCAGTGCAACCCATCAAGTCCCTGCAGCCCTGATCTGCTTAGTGAGTGTAAATATGATCCATGGTACTACATGACAGACGCTGATTGATGAGCCTCATTGTCTGTGCGACGGAAATCAGATTCTCCTAGGTTTGTTACAGCAGCCTTTGCACTGAGGCACACTTCTCGACAGAGTTGGGACTCACTTTCCTTACAAGAAACAGAACTCAGAGTCAGGTAATGCAGAACTAGTGTTGTGCAGATTTCATGCACTCTAGTCTTTACAGGATCAAGAGAAGAAAGAGATACAGTGATTATACTAATTTAATAATCAAAGTCATTAAAAAGTGAAAAGATAACATGCAACTCTATATGGGACTATGCATTCAAGTCTTGGTTTAATATTTCTAGCAGTAGGATGTGCACACAGAGTTATAAGAATGTTCAGATCTGTTAGATAACAAAACATGTGCCTAAACAGTACATCTGGGAATAGTACATCCTATAGCACAGCATGACCTTTTTTTGTGTCCAAACCTTTAATCCGCCAGCCTGTGAAATACTAGAGTCAAATGTGTGTAATTTATTATTTCTCAGTATACCATCAAGTCATTTTACGATTCTTACTTTTGTTGCCATGCACTGCAGTGCACACCACACCACTAAATAATGGGTCACTGAACTTCAATAACAGAGAGAAGTGCCAGGCGCTGACACAATACATTTTCCCCTGCAATAGCGACTCTGGTAAATACACACACTGAGAAATTAGATTTGGCAGGTCATTCAACTCTCCCCCCGGGGATCTGCAACTTTGCGATTGCAATGTTTTTTTGCAGCTCAAAATAAACAGTTCACCTCAACTGCTCCAAGTGTTTTGCAGATTTGACCATTTCCTTTAACCTCTCGAAATCTTTCAAGGCAGTGACAAGAACTGACAAAAAATATCTCACCAACTAATCAAAAAGCATGTAACGGTAGAATTACAATTTCATCCTTGACCTTTAACCATTTTGAAACTCTACACTTTTACTGCGAGTAAACAGAGCGAATGAATTGGCTTGCCAGAGGCAAATAACTGCAGAAGGATGAATTTTGATTCATCATGATCATTTCTATCAGATTTTTATCACATCACCTTGGCTGAGCAACAGAAATAAAGAGAGAAACAAGAAAAGTGAAGGTTTCAAAGCTGATGTTAGCTCCGTCTAATATAATGATTGAAAAGCTGCTGCTTCTTTTGCTCCACTGCTCAAGTACATTTCAGCGGCATTAGCCTCACCTCTAACTTTGCCAAGAGCTGGTGGCACTGCTGGAGGATAAAATCCTGCTCACAGATCTTTCAGAGTATTCATGGATGTCCACTGCAGCTCCCTTGGCAACAGTGAAGGAAAGGACTGCGGCCATTCAACACATTCTGCTCTTAATGCTGAGGTCTCAAAACAACATGCACGTATACATTCATTTTAGTTTCTTTATTTGAAGGTCCTGCACCCGGAGTGTGTGCTTCGAAACATTCTGTCCCTTGGAAAAATGTAGTTGACAACCCTTGCACTACAGTGATGAATGATCAGCATCTAAGCTGCCTGCCAGTCCGCAAAACAACATGTTTTGTGGCATTGCTATTTTTTGTCCAGTACTAACAACCCGTAGGACAACGTATGTAAGACACAGGCTAAATTAATACATCTAATTAGCTCATACGGCTGCTTAGGTGTGTAGAAGCTAGTCTGGGCTGGAAACATTAAATCAGCAGTGTGAATGGTGAAGGGAGAGCTCAGTTTTTTTTTTGGAGAGGATTGTAGGATGAAATGTCATGTATGACATGTGTTATGTTGTTATTACATGTGAATGCATTTGTATAGATGTGTATACATTTGTATTAAATTGATTTTTCTTTAAATAATACAAAATAGATTTGGATTTATAACCCCTTGATCTATTTTCACTACATGGGATATATCCCCCCCTGCCCTGTTTTTACAGGTTTTTAAATGTAACTAAGTAACTTTTACTTAAAGTACATTTTAAATGAACTACTTATTACTTGTACTTGAGTAAAGTATTGGCAATTTTACTTGAGTACAATATTTGAGTACTTTTTCCACCTCTGCACTTCACTAACAGAACCACACAATTGTTCAGAATAAACGTAGTTTAATTTGGAAGGGTTGTGTTCGGCGGGATGATTAGAAAAGATGTAGTCTATATCCATGACGTTCTATATCTGCGATTGCCCTTATTCTGACAGAAATTCCGCCAAATGTCACTCTTTTTGGCCGGAGGTCACCCACCTTCTGCTTTCTTTGTGTTATAATTTCAAACTCTGGTGGATTTATGAGGACTATGGTTAACTGCTCATCAGATCTCTGCAGGATCTAGCTGGCTAGACTGACTGACAGTTTTCGGTTGCACGACTAAAACAACCTTTGAACACACACATGTTCCACCAAAACAATTTCTTTTCTTACCCTATTTTGCAGCGGCACCTTGGCTCCGCTTGGCACTTAGCCCCGCCCATGACGATTGTGATTTGTTTAAAGAAATGCCAATAACGTTGTTCTCCCATCCCGGTTTGCTGTGTGGACTAGCAGGACCCTCCTCTGCAGCGCTGTGCAGGAAGGTCTGGAAATGTGAGACTTGGAAAGGGGTAAAAAAGGGGGTGAGAGGATGAATGGAGTCAAACAACACTGGAACGTCTGGGAAGACACAGTGTTGGGTACACCTCAATGTGCTGGTTTAAGTCCAGTATCTTCTTGTTGTAAGGCAATAGTGTTAACCGCCGAGCTGCCATGGTGCCCTACTGGGGGGGGAGACAGGAGTGAAAAAGGGTTTATGCGGGAGGGTTGTGAGAACTGAGACGTACGGGACAGAAAGAGGGTTATGCTACCTAACGTTGACGTTAGCTAGCGTAAGCTATCGCTTGCTGATACTAGCAATTTCTAGTATACGACATATTGTGGGCTTCCTTTAATAAACATAACCTTTAGCAGTACACAATCGTATGTGTATTGTTTTGATTACAATCTGCTTAATTACTTTATGTTGCCTATTTATTTCTATTTTTTGTATATGTTCATCACCTGCGTCTGTACAGCATCAACAGGGGACACCATATTTGTTTATGTGTGTGTGACGTCAAAAACTAACTGGGAGTACAACAATCCAGCACAAGTTCATGGGTAGTAAGTTATGGGTTTGATTGCTGTTCCACAGCGCACTTCACGGGTTACTGGTGACCTGAAACACAGCATTAGACACATATATAGGTCCGAACAGGTGATTGCATTAGTGAGGAGAAGCAGGTGATTTGAATTACTGGGAGAGAAAAGAAGAGGCAATGCGTGATACTTAACCTAATTTCAAATAACTCCATAATGAGAGGGTGAGGAATTATTCCATTTAAAAAATCTAAAGATGGAACTGTTGATCCAGTCATCATTAATACATACTCTGATTCATTAATGCTACTATTGTGAGCCATAGACTACCGTTGTCAAGACAAAGCACAAACAGAAGCATTGCCATCTGACATTTGCTGTTTCCACAATTCCACCTCCCTGGTTTGTTTATCCTGTGTAGCAAAAGGCTTTAACCCTGCTGACATGACAGGAGCAGTTGGACTGTCTGCCTGATTAAATACACTGTTTTCATTTGTTACTTTCTCTGTTTTTTTAATAGATTACAATTTTCTCATACTTTTCCCATTTCTAGTTGACCCAAGCTGAATGAAGGGTTGACATTTCCGTTGCCATTTTCATACCTAGGGCAACTAAAACCCAGAGAAAATCCACTGAACCTGAAAATGTAAGTGTTATACATGAATATACACATTGACATTGTTACCTACAAATCACTTTCACAGTTGAGTCATGATGAATAATGTCATGATAATCATCTTCATTAACCCCACTATCACTGCTGAGTGGTTTAAAGGGGCCCTCTTCCAATTTTACACATTAAGGTCAACCACTTTGGTTCTCTAACTACTGGACAGACAGAGAGGAAATGTTATACATAGATTCATGTTCCAGAGAGGATGAATCTTTCAGACTTTGGCAATCACCTTACTTTTTCTCCATTATTGAAACATTTCAACAACTATTGTGTGGATTGCCATGGGACTTTTTACAGATATTCATGGTGCACAGAGGATGAACTACACAGACCCTGATGCAGGTCAAAGCAGGTCAAAGATTTCACTTATCCCGTTAAATATCTCAACATCTATTTAATGTACTGACACATAATTGTGTACAGACATTCATGGTTCACGGAAGATGCATCCTGCAGATGTGAACAAAATCAGTACATGTAATTGCAATTGCTGTAAAAGTCTGCCGGCAATAAAACTAAAATCTTTTTACATTTTTTCAATACTGTTTTATCTGTGATTATTATGTTTTTCTCCATGCTCTTTCAGTCTCCAAAGGTCTCCATTTATAGAAATGAACCTGACTGAGTGGAAGTGACGACCTCCTGCTTCTTTTCTAGGTAAAAAGAAACGGCAGATGTAAATTATATGAACTAGTCGGTAATCATTTTGTTTCAACTCTGCCAAATGAAACCCTTAATGTAAGTTCCTTGTCAGTGTTATGCACATAAGAACAGTCAAGGATAAGAAGTTGAAAATGGATGGAGCTTTTGAGCTTGCAACCCTGCCATCTAATCTCCAAAATAACTTTGATGCTAATGTTACTACTAGTGACTATGCTCTGGAGCCATTTCTTGCTTATTTGCTCTCTGACGTGTTAACCCAAACTTAAAAAAAAATGACATCATCTAGGTCCAAGTAAAATGCTATTTCCACTTTTATTGCATGAAACATTACTCTATTATATGTAAAAACTGCTCAGTTTCAAACTAAACTGGCATGAGTAGGATATTTGTTTTGTACAGGGGAGAAAAGGGAATAAAAGATCTCACGCAGTCTCTCACACACACACACACACACACACACACACACACACACACACACACACACACACACACACACAGAAAAAGCCAGTGTGATTTGTGTATGAGGTGGAAGGCACATCCTGCTGCTCTTTTAAAATTACATTCTGGCATGTGTAAAGATTTGCTCTCCGAGGTTGATTGTACACCTGCTTGGTTAGTTTACAGGTCCTATTTGTGCTAGCAAAGACGGCAGCTTCCTCTGAGGATTTCTCCCATGTCTCAAACCGACAAGTTCTGTGCTTACCAGCATAATTCAAAAGCTCACCGAATCAGCCGTAGAATTGTATTTCTACCAGAAAGTTGAGCTTCATTAACTTTTATTTCCAGTTCTGTTGCACTATACTATCATTTTGCTCTCCCTGAAATGCAGTGAATAATTAAACTGGCCGGTTATAATATTGAGTTTAGACTTCCCAGAGACACATAACTATTTATGTAACATTCACATAGAACATAAGAACACATAGCTGCTGCAGCAATATCAGTTCGAACTTATCTGCTGATTTATCCTCTCGATAGTATCACTATATCTGCATGTGTGACAGAGCTGAGCACATAAATGAATTACAAGCTAAAAGGAGAGATTGGCCAGGATGTTTTAGATGGAAGATAATTAATAAGTATTCCTGGACTGAGATTACTTATCTTTCATGCCTCAACAAATAGAATTCAGGTGCCATCAACACCAACAGAGGAGGGTGGTTGTACAATTGTGTCTACAAAGCATGGATTTGTTTTTAAATGCAATAAGCTTTCATTTATTAGAAACATATTTACTTTGCTCCCCCTCCTCTGTACTCCTTGTCTCTTTTGATAATTTTTTATTTATTACTTTTATTTTACTTCAATGCATTCATTTTTGGCTTTGTTTGTCACCTTTTAAACTGCACTTCAACTCACATGCATGGTATCCTTTTTAAGTGTAACTTATCTTTATGGTAATTAAATAAACTATAAAGATGCCAGGAACCCAAAATACATGAAAATTACTGAGGTGCCTGTAAAAATGTACAACTCTTGTGTGTACTATTGGGTGTTAATCACTTAAAATAGTATGCTTATATGCTCAGTGTAATCACTGATGACTTGACTGTTTCTAGAGCAAGCAACAACTTCAGTGCCAGAAAAGTGAAGCCAATGCAGGGAGCGTTGCCACTGACTCTAAAAAGGAGTCCTGTTTCTATAGTCTATGGGAAAATGACCCTACTTTTGCCTTGATTTATTACCTCAAATGGAACACATAGCTCGCCTAGAAATGTCTTGTTCAGCCTTCTGCCAACCAAGCTAGCTAGTTAGAGCTAGCATTTGCTGGTAATTTAAGAGAAAGTCTGCAGATTTTAATCCAGCTCTGTGTACTGCCGTACATAGCAGACTTTCCCTTTTTTTAGTCATTAAAACCACACGCAACACTGGTCATCTTCCCTAGCTCCGGTCTTATGTCCAGATATGGTTACTTCTGGTTCCAAAATACCAAGATGGCAAACTCCTGTGGCCTCATTTATAAAATGATCGGAGATTCTGTCAATTCTGTCCATATCAATCAATCAATATATTCAATAATAAAAAAACAATATTCCAGCCTTGTAAAGGAGGCCTTGATGACCAATCATGAAACGGATAAATGGGGAAAAAAAACACAATTCAGTGATTGTGAGATCGAGGTGCTTTTGCTAAAATTTGCCATGCTGTTAATTGGTTGCAATACACAGGCCATTGGGAACGTAGGGCTATTTATTTTATTGTCCCAATAGGTTAATTAAGTCCAATAAACTGGTAGTGGATTGGAGACACATTGGCTTCATCAGGGTAATTACATGGCGCAGGTGTTCTGAATGTAGGCCGTGCGCTCTGCATCCAGAGTACTTTATCCATGTGATATTTTGTGTTACCATGAGGACACTAAAACACAGTCTACAAAGCCTTGGAAGCGTTACACACCATCACATGCATGGTCAAAAGTTGCAGAAAACTGGACACATTTTTACGCATTGAAATTCTTTATAAATCACGACTTTTGCGAGGAATTTTGCAACTGCAAATTTCACTCTACTTCACGCAACTTTGTCTTGCCTAACAGGTTTTATAAATAAGGTCCTTGGCTTCAAAACAGCAGTCCACACACCAATGGGTATCGTCATCGATGCTATATCCGTTTTTTTATATACAGTCTATGCTACAGAGGTAAAAAAAGTCATATCGGTGACATATGTATTTCAAACATGGATGCAAATTTAGTGCAAGAATATAAATAATGGCTTACTTTTAGTGATTATACCGAATGTGTGGCTAAAGGACCACCAGTCTTAATTACCAGTCACAAGCATATAGAAGTTACACCATTTATTTTTGGACCTGTTCAAACGGCTATCTGCTGAATATTAATAGTGCTCTCTGGGTTGTGCACAGGTTAATTCAAATCCTTTCTGATGAATAAGGGATAATGTATAATGCATAAGACTGGCTGTTCCCTGCTCGGGGCTTTGCCGTTGTCTCAGGTGTCTATGTTGGAAGGTGTTGGAAGTCACCATCAGGGGGAATTGTTTCTGAATGTCAACTATACTGTAAGTAGAATAAAGACATACTCAGTTTACATTGGTTATAATTGTGTTGAATAATTCATAATCATCATGTTTTCACAGTAATTCTTTAGCATTTTGTAGCTTTGAAATAAAGAAAAGCAACTGCTTCTGAGGTTATCGTTGTGAAACAGATTTCAGCTAAGAAAACCAGTGCTATAAATTGTGTATAGCTGTTACTGGCAATCCCATAAACTAGTAGTTATGCTGTAGGCATTTGATGTCAAGCCTAAAACTCCCACTACCATGGATATACTCATGGATATATAAGTGCATTTCTCAGTGTTTTTTAGGGGACTCTAAACCAACACATGCCTCCCCTAATAGTGCTCTATGACAGTCTCATCACAGGACACTGTTTTTTAACAGCGATGGTAGATTAAGAGGCAGACGCTGGTGATATAATGGAGAGAATATATGAGAATGGCCAGAGGCACTGGATTGTTAGCTGGCTGAGTGAAGCTGCTTTGCTGTACTTGTTTGCAGACCCCTGGGCATCCAGTTCATGTAAACAGAATATTTATTTAATCGTCTTCTTGGGATGTGGGACTGTTTCAACTCAAGTAAAATGCTGCACATGATTTATATTACTGTCTTCACTCACTGAGCTAGGCTTCCCATAGCATGTAAACCTTTTCCTGCGTATTGATTGCTTGGTGTATCGATTCAAAGGAGCATGTCAGCGGAAGATGCTGTTGTTAGTTTGTTGATGAAAGCATTTTCTATTCAGGTATTCAACATAAATGAACAATTTGAAATGTGTTTTTTTTTCTAAATTCTGGGGGAAAATGCTTTGTTGTGTGTGTGTACACGCGTGTGTATGTTTTTGTTCAGTCCTATCTTGTGAAGGCACATGTCGTTCTCCCACTGAGCTGTAATAACACACCTCACTGCTGTCTGAAATATTCATGGCCAGGTAAGCCCATCATTCTGAGTCAGTCACATGGATTCCTTATTATCACCCCCACTCCTCTATCCAGCTCCCAGGTCACTTTATTCCACCTGGCTTTTGCTGCATCCCACTCACCTCGCAGCTTTACCCAGTTTTGAGCAATGGGCTCAGCATGCCAAGGTCCTGCTCCTCATTGATTTCTTTGTTTTGGTTTTCCTATACAGTAGGATTAGCAGGATTCAGAATAGTATTCAATGAGTATTTTATTTTTAAGCGAAAATCTCTTAGTTTCTGAAAATATTATACATTATATGTATATTGGAGATACAGGATTTTTATGACTACCGTGGAAATCAGTGTTGCTCAGACAAGCACAGGTTAAAGATTTCACATAGAAATCAAACCCCATTTTTGACACTCACAATCACCATTCACTGGATATTCTTTTAGTGAATAATAATGTATAATCATTTTTGTCTGCCATTTTCACCCTGGATGCAAATTGCCTACCAACACACAGTTTGTTTACTTGATAAACTGATAAACCAGTCACTCTTCTGTATTTCTGACAAGGTAGCTGGACTTGCTGTAATACAGTGTGTTACATGTTGAATAATATAAAATAATCCAGTTAGCATGACCCATGCTGCACTTACAGTGTTGTGATCCTGTTTGAATACTCTCACATGGCTTAAACAATACCATAAGAGAACATATTGGATCCCTTGTTTGAGAGCAGATAAAAGCAAATATTCATAAATTCGTATTGGACAAATCTTGCCAAAGTGCAGTAAGGTCAAGGCTCCATAAGCTCCAACCATTCCAGCAGACATGAGGCCAGACAGGAGCAGTGCAGTTGCTTGTAAGCAGCTTTTCCTGGCCAAACTGCACTGATCACCGCTCCACAGCTGATGCGATTCAGCGAGGTCAAAGTCAACCTGCACCAGGTCATGGCCTCAGCCAGGCACAATCAGTTAGATACAGGCACAGGGGCAGCTGTGGCTCAGGAGGTATAGTGTCCTTTAATCACAAGGTTGGAAGTTCGGTCACCTTTGGAATTAAAATAACCCCACATCATCACATATCCTTCACTGTACCTAGAGATTGGCATGGTTTTATTTCAGTTAGCTTAATAGCTGGTTTCTTTTGCATTAAGAGATGATTTTATGGAAAGTTCCCCATGCCTATCTCTATGTGTGGTGAAGGGTATGTGATGATGTGGAGCTATTTTAATTCCAAAGGCCAAGGGAACTTTATTAGGATTTAACAATAAAAATGTGCCTGCCTCTATGAGAATTTAACATAGGGGTGTGGTACTCATGCCCCCTGTATTTTAAGGAAGAACATTTATTTATTTACGATACATTATTCATTCACAAAGAAAATTGGTGTCCTTAAATGTTGGGTTTTTCCTCATTTTTAAATTAAGGCAATAAGATCAATTTCCAATTCTTCTTTTTAGTCAACTTAAGCAGGGGTTCCTATGCTCTTGACCAGCACTGTAAATACCATTTACAACTTTGAATAGAATAGCATACTTTGAGCCTTTTACAATGTTTGTTTACAAGCATTCCTCTACTAGGGAAGATTTACAGAGCCCTGCTGTTTCTTTTTTTTAACAACACCAAGATTCAGTCAAACCTGGTAGCCTCTTACAACAGCAATCACGAGATGAATGGTGTGGTTTCAAACCTAGACCAATGTGCCTCCTATGAAAATAGAAACTAATCACTTACAAGTGATCTGTGTAATGTCATGTATTTAGCAATGAGACACAGACCTTTGAGGAAATCAACAAGGCAGAACTAAAAATAAATCAATCACTGGAAATGTAACGTCTCAGGTCACAATCACAAATGAATCACGGTTGGTTTTTATTGTTAAGGTTAGTGTTGGTATTGTTTGTACAGCCAGTGGTTTATTCAGGATGATAGATTACACAAAAACAGGAAAGTTGTGAAAGTTGTGTATAGAAGTGTATGAAATACATATTATGTGATATTTTCATCTTTGTATGGTGCATATAAAATTGAATCTCCTGTGTTAACATGTCACACTTAATTTTAGAATGTTAATTACTTTCCAAAGCAATATAATAATTTACACTGTGACACACAGGCTTTATACCAGTTAGAGAAAACTCTTTGTATCCATATTTCATTGGCCAAAAGTTAGTTTTTTTTTTTTTTTGTCTCAGCTTTTAAATCTGCTTGCTGCAATTGGAAGAAAGGCTTTCTTTCATGATATTGTAAATCTTACCACCATGTCAATGTATTGAGTACAGTGATGGAGCCTAACACCGTCATGGAAGCCAACCCAGCGTTACTTTATGCTTTGAATAAGAAGAGGAAAAAAAAGAGGAAACAAAAGCAGAAAAATAGGTCCAGATTGTGCTCCTGTTGACTGTTACATCTAGCCTAACATAACGAGGCCATTAAGACTCCAAGTCCTCACACAGTGAAGGAACATTAAAGGAAATTGTAAAGCATGAAACAAATACTAAATGTAGCTGTCAATGCAAAGTGCACAACCCCACCACACGGAATGAGATATTTTCTGCCGAGATGTAGGGAGAAACTTATCAGAGAGTTCATACTGTGACCTATACAGTGGATAAAACTGAAAACATGAACTGATGTTAAAGCTGAAAGTATAAAGAAAGCACTGCATTGGTCACCAGTGTTGATATGTTGCTGTGTGGAGCTCTTGAGAATTTTTGCAGTCTTTGATTCAGCAGACAGTTCACATGCAACAGGACTGACAAAGGTGAGAGTTAAGCATCTACGGAGAGATATGATCTGGAATACTGAACAACCTTACGAGAAGAGAAAATGCTGTGACAGAGCAGTACTGGAAAGCTGTGAGAGTCTGTGTGTATAAGGAGGTGCAACCTGGCACACATGAACTCAACATACTAAAATTTCAGCTTAGTGTTTTGTGGAATGCAAAAGAACAATTTGTAGTGTTGAGGATTTCTGGTTATGTGATTTAATATTTGGCTTCAAGTGGGCATTATTATTTATGGTTTAAAGTGACCATAGAGCTCTGGTGTCCTTTAATTGGACAGATCCAGTAGATAGTGGTCACATAATTAGAAACATTGCTACAGAAAGAAAGCCTTTTTTCATGGCTACGGTGAAGAGATCCAAGAGCTTGAAAATTAATTAAATGTAGGAGTGCAACTATTACATAAAAGACTACAGGGGACAATCTCCACAATTATCTTTGATTACCTGAGCAGTTCTTTGAATGAACGGAAGTCATTGAGACAAAAAAGGTCCTAATCGACCTTACAGTTAAGTTCCTGGGTATAAAATCTATAGTCAAGCTTTTAAAACAGTAGCTGTAAATAATGTATAAATCACAGCCGTCAGTCGAACCCCAGCACACGATGTTCACGATGTTTGTTAACCCGGCAGCTCCAGGTGAAGATGAAAAATGTAATAGAATGACCAGCCATCCTCCTTCTTGACATTTGATATTTCAGGAACACTTCAAAGAGGTCCTCTATTACCTGTGTGTAGCCACCATCACAACCCTTCAACAGTGTGCACTACTATGATTCTATACAAGAAGACGTGGAAGAATCAGCCATCTCAAAACTCCTTGAAGCTCAAGCAATTCCCCTTCCCTGCACTTACTGTAGATAGCTCTAATTATAGAGTTTCAGGACGGTTCGTAGAAGCGAAATGTGTGCTCTTTCTTGCCAGAAATGTATTTATTAGACTTGATATTGATTTAAAAGATGGAAACTATGCTTTGTTTATTTTTTATTGTACAAGAGAAGGATTTCCTGCACTTGCAACTGACTTTCTTTGCACACGTACATACAAAAGAAAAATGATCCGCTGAATCATAAATTGTATTTCAGTCTATGACTTTCTCCCTAAAACTAAATATTAGTATGTGTGTGTGCGTGCGGGTGAGTATGAGAGAGAGAGAGCCCAAGACAAAGAAAGGCAGAGCGAGAAGCACATTTTAGCTGGAAGGAACAAAAGAAATCAAACTCTGTGGCAATAAAGTAAAATTGCCTTTTGAGCCTTTTCATTAAAAAATGACTCTCCATGAACAATATACCTTTTGATTCTAATTGAACATGCATTTTAATAGAAAAATGACATCCAAATGTAATTAAATGGTGAATAGAAAAGAGCAGCAAGAAGAAAAATAAACCTTTCCAATTCTCCCACTGCCTCCCATTAGAGCAATTGCTAATACCTTTTGAAGAGAATAACATAACTTCCAGTTTTCTCAGTTGTCCGTTTAAGTCTGAGAGCTGAACAGTGATTGTCGGCTGGAGCCCCTGCTCTCCCAAGGCAGACAGCACCTTTATGGCTGAGAGTGGAAAGAGCCATTGAATTGAGGAAAGTGAGCTGAGCGGCGGGCAAAGATGAAAGCTGAAGTTAAAAGTGGCAAGACTCG
The DNA here is from genome assembly GCA_013375575.1 of Percina caprodes. Classification (NCBI taxonomy): domain Eukaryota; kingdom Metazoa; phylum Chordata; class Actinopteri; order Perciformes; family Percidae; genus Percina; species Percina caprodes. The sequence continues at coordinate 148,273 of JABXJD010000009.1, read as the reverse complement.
CATTTCTGTGACTCAGGGCCTGCGTGGTTTAACAGGATGTTGCTGAACTCCAGACACACAGCACAACGAACGTGTGAGTGCTGTGAGCTGTTTGTGTATGGAGGGAAAGTGTGTGTGTGTGTGTGCGCATGAGGAGGCGGCGGCAGAATCATTGTCTTGTGCAGTCACCCGCCTTCATCTGCACTTAACTTCTCATTAGGGGCTCGTGTGACATAAAGCAACAACCTGTGACCAACTAAGCATGGTATATGACCAAGGAGAGTGGGAGGGGAAGATCGGGGGGGTTGGAGGTGGAGCTGGTTGTGTGACTTGTTGTCACTTGTCAGGTATTGCAGCCACTAGCCTTGAGATACTTGGCTGTTGTCTCAGAGTGCTTTATCATCTTGATAAATGCAGCCTTGGAGCAGTGCACTATCAGCATGCTCAGGGGCATGAGACACACTCTGACTAATGAAAAGAGAAGGTCAAGGAGAGGGAGGGGTACACAGAAAAGAGGAAATTGTGAACAGAGATGTGGAAAAGTATGGGACAACATGTCACACACGCCATGAAATGTTTGTGTGGGAGAAAATGTTAATTTCTTGTGTGTTCCTGTTGGCCATAACATCATGCATGGTGGCAGTGTGTGTGTAGTGTTTGTTTTGCCTTTGTTGTCATGTAAATGAATCAGTGTTTGGTAGTACACAAACCCTTCTAGCCAAGCACTCTATTATACGTTATGGACAGAAAACTCCATTTTAACATACGCCTCTTCTAAGTCACAGGGAGTACTGTTATCTGGACGAAATAGAGTTTCTTACTGCAGCAATAATTCCATTCTTTCAAAAACATTCATTGCGCCATATCTGTGCCACTATGGTTCCAATTACATTTGACAAGAGGGGTTACATTCATTTTCTTTTACCTGTTTTACAGAAGACAGATTCCTTCTATCTTGAATGTTATTACAGCAGGTGTTGAGAATTTCTAACACAGAGTTAATTTTGGAGTTGTCAAAGTGACAGCACTGAGCTTGGGAATCCTTTTGGGCTCATTACCATAGTCTGCTGAATCTATTGGCAGGGCCTCGCATGACTGGGCAGACACTGCTCCAGCCTTGCCGTCAGATAGAAGCAATGATCAGGGGGTTAACAGATGCTGCTCAGTCTTTGGGGTCACATCCACTCTAGTCCCACTGTTGGGACTGAGCAGAGTGAGGACAACAACCATCCACACTGCTCACACACAGCTTGGAAACAAGAAAATGGGCAGCTAAGAGAGTTGTTTCCCACTACAGACTCGCCAAACGTGTATTTACCCAACAGTTACAAATCCACAAGGCAGTTGGTGAAATTCATAATTTGAGATCAAAGGTCAGGTGGAGCTTGTAATCCCCCACCCTGTTCCTTATTCTCCTGCAAACAATGGATGTGTACAGAGCGCTTTGAAAAACTGTCTACTGCGCAGTTGACTTACTCAGAGGGACATCTTTTCCGATACATGGTAACGAGGAGTGTGCAATTAACTGGGCTCTACCAGGAGGAAGTGCACAACAAAAGGGAAGGGGGAAGAAGAAAGAAGATGCTACAAACTGCACAGATCTATTTATGCAACACAGACATCTGCAAGTTTAGAGAATTTTATATATGGATATTTTTAGGTAAATTGGCTCATTGTTGTAGCAAGGACCAGGATAAAGAATGGCTAAGACAGCAAGAGAAACTCTACATTAATGATAACACATACAATATATCCATGGCTCTTTACAGTGGCTGTTAGATTCACATCAGTAAACATAAAATTGTCTATTATTTACTGGAACGGATCTATTACAGATATGTTCTCCTGTAATGGATTTTTTTTTCAATTGAGGAGCATTAATAGTTTGTGTTGCAGACAACAGGGGAAGCACTATATGGGTATAGATAACACATATGGTATGTGTGTATGAAGCTAATGTGTATGTTTTGGCAAGGGCATAAGCTGATCACAGACATAAAACTCTAATAAATCTCTAATTAATAAATTAAATATATATGTTTTTGAACCTTTACATATTTAGGGATGCATTTTGTTAAGCAGTTAGTCCGATTTTCTTAGTTCAGATGGCTATATGTCAAACCTGGACACAGGTGTAATTACCAGCAATACTGTGATATGTAAAAACATTTTGGTTGCTTTTCCTCATTGAGCATCATCATCATTTTGCCAATGATGCCTAGTTAATGTGTCAAAGCTGTGAAGAAAAATGTTTTAACATTAAAATGTCAGTTCTAGTGGAGGTGAGGAGCATCAGAATGAACAGAATTAGTAAACCCTGCTTTGTATTTGCCTGCATCTCCCCATCAGGGATATAGATTATACACTCCAGCCTATTTATCCCATTGTGTCTGTTTAGCCATTCTGAGGTGACGGTTTACAGATTGAAATAAAAAAAAAAAGTGTTATCAAATCAAATATTTAAAAAAGGAAAATCCTGTCAAAAACAAATTCAGTCAAACCACTAAAATCAGTAACAGGAAATGTTTTCATTATATACAGGACATGCACATTTGTTAGAAATGACACATTGTACAAAAAATGAAAAAAATAAAGAGAATGAAAGAGAGGTTTTCTGTTTTCTCTTACTATTCCATGGGTATCATGCTCTGACAGGTTTCCCTGCATTATTCTGTGGATGAAGGCTTGTGCTTGTGGTTAAATGAAAACACACAAATCCAGTTACAACACTGACATAAACTTCAAAATGTTTGCTGTTGCAACAACATTTAAAAAGAAAAATCCATTATCAGCTTGTGTGCATGTGAAAATATATGAAAAGAATCATTTTACTATTGTGAAAAATGTGTAATCTGTTCCTTTAAGTGGTGTTTTTATATAGAAAATTGCGTAAAAAAATAAAATATAACAGGTTCCAGCAATCATAAAAATGAATCAATACTGTTAGATATTCCCGTCCCTGTCAGTCTTGCACAGATGAAATGCACACACTAGATGTTCTGTTTTCTAGGACCAGACTTCTCTAACTGTTTAGTATTGGTAAATAATTTATACTGATGGTAGCACTGTAATTATACATCTTTTTCTAACTCCTAATAATGGAAACAATTAAAAACACAACACAAGTCAAGGTCTAGGCTAAGGTATTGAGCTGCATCATTTGAGGAAATTACTAACTGTACTGATGCAGGTACATATTATTTTCTCTGATATTATCCCTCTTCCAAACCCTAAATTGCTCACATTTTGCTGCCCTCTCACAGCTGAAGTCTGATTGGCACAACCTAATGCAAGACAAATAGCAGTAAATTACAGTGAACAGATATTTGTGCGAGATACTCTAATTGCGATTGTTGGCTGAAAGGGGTCACGGTTCTGCACTGTAAATGTAATGCACGATGATTAGCCCTGTATGCATTTCTGAGTTCTTTGACTGTGATATTGTTGCTGTTACTGACTGTAATATGGGCTGTAATTTGTAGGTTGTAATGATATGTGGGCAGCGACTCATTGATAGCATTTGGCACACAGCCTTGCTTTGATAAAGCACTTAGCCAAGCTAGTCAATCTGAACATCACAGACAGTGCTCTGGGTCAGTGGGAGTGTTTGTTAGCTGAACACGCTGCGTTATATAGTCAGTCAGTCCTTTGCAATCTGATGAATGTCATCATGCAATGTTTTTTTACATAATCCTGCCATCTAAGATTACCTTAATGCATGTAAAGGCATGCCGTCGATGTGTGCTTCATTACCTTGGTACATTGGTCATTTCATTTCAAGGGTCTGATTTTCATTAACTGCTCTGCCCCCCTTACCCATTAGCAGAATGAAAGCTCGGCTGAAACCATCTGGCAGCCAACTAGACCTCAGGGCTGCTTTATGGCTCCACCGAGCTTCACTAAAGGGAAAGTTGCACTATTAGAGCCTTTTCTGAGTCAGGCCAGAGGGACTGAAGGAGTGATGCAAGGATCATCCCATGCTTGGGGATGGGGGGGGCAGAGAGATAAATTTAGAAGGAAAAGAGAGATGTTGACAAAGTGATAGAGCAGACAGAAGGAGGCAAAGTGAGACAAAGTCAAATCAAACCTGAAAGAAAAGTCAACATGAAACTCACAAAAATAGGATGCAGTGAGAATAAAGGAGAGTACAAAATGAGCTTAAGTGCAATGACACAATATTTCGAAAATGAAAATATCTAAAAGGCAGTTCTTAAATGCCAGGGATGTGACAGAAAGGAGGAATATTCATCCAGCGCCTGATGATAACAACTCACACTTGGAATGTGCACATGTAGACCTCAGAGAACAGATGTAGGCCTACATACATACACTGTTCCACCTTTTATTTTTAGAACGAGTGGTCTTGTTTTGAAATAGCATCTGCTACCTTAATGCCTTCAATGAAGTCTGACTCTGGTTATCTTCCTGTGCTTTTCTTTCTTTCTCCCATCTCCATCTCTATTCTTGCCTTCTAATTGCTTTTATTTTGATACTATTTTGCTCTCGTCTCGCACAACAGACTGCCTGTGACTGCTTGTCAACCTGCTGTATCTTCCTCTGTTCAGGTGAAAACCATCTTGAAAAGTCAAATGTTTTGTTGCTTGTTGTGAAGCATTTCTGAATTTTACCAATTATTGTTCATGCAACACTTACATAGAAGTCAGTGACTGGATGACAGAATGCCAGCACATAGCAATTATTTGATCTGGCTAAATTAAGCCTTAAATGACCTAGATAACTAATGGGGGTGTAATGATAAGCATAGTAGACATTATCCAGGAATACTTTGAATACTTGTGATTGTTTTGATGTCATCAGGGGAAAGCTTATTTCAACAAATTTACAGATTATTATTTTTGATTAATTACTTCCTCATACTCAGACTGGATAATCAGATTTTTAATGAATGATAGTTGTTAAGGACAAAGAGAATCCATGAGGGCTTACCGTACTCGGATAAAATGCTGTTCCAAGAACAATGATGCAATACTGTATTGATCCTTTCGCTTGCTCTGACTCCACAGGGAGGTCAGAGGTCAACCACACAGCAGCAAACCTTTAGAGCTTGTAGGAGTTCGATGTCTTGCTAATGCTCCAGTTTGGTAACTCTCTGCCTACACAGGTCTCCTTGAATGATTTGTTTCATTGCATGTTACATCTTTGTCACCGATTTGGCTCTTGCTGCTACACTGGTGAAAATACTGTATATACTAGTTGTGCTTTACCCACAGTAACCAATTCAGGTACCTCACTTTATGTATTAGGGTAGAGTTCTCCTGCAAGCGCTGGGCAGAAATATACATCACTGGCAAATAGAAACAGCCCTGGGACATGAAGAAACCTAAAAAAATGACCAAAAGGGTGACCTCAGAGACCCAGAGCATGGCATGCTTATTTCCAGCACCTGAGGACCGTCTCACCTCAGGGTTGGTCATGCACAGCAGGGTCTGAGCTTTACCGGGGATGGGACTTAAAAAAAAAAAAAAAAAAACCACTACGCTTCTGCTCTGACTTGTGTGGGCTGAAAAATTGTCAGATTGGTGTATGCTAAATTTAGGATCAGAAATTAAAAGCAATGCAATCTAATGCTGCTATGGACAATGGTATACACCTATTACAAATATTTAGGTATCTGGCTAGATAGACACTCACACTGACTGGAAAAATGGAATTTGTTTGTAGAAACAAATCATGTTTTCTCCTGTAAGTTAAATGAATATCGTTATGGTAATAGTGTCCAAATACAGCACGTGGCTATTGTATCACAAGGCACTGCGCTTTATCACAGATGATACATTCCTCTCGCAGCATGAAAAGATGGGCCGGTCTTCATGACAGAGGGGAGTTGCCTTGTATATTATTTATCTTCAAAGCTCTACATCAAAGCTCTCTGATCACATCTACTGTAAACACATTTATTCTAATGTAACAGGACATTTTAAAATGCTGTGTACACTACATGTTCAAATGGAGCTTGGAAAAACTGGCATCGAATACTAGCCTATATTCCTCATGAATGGAATGAGCTATTAGGAGTTTTGAAATGAAAATCTCTAATTCCTTTTGAGCATTTTAAAATATTATTTGCAAGCAATTTGAGTGTTACTTGTAATTGCTTTCCTAAATGTGTAACCACTGGTGTGTATGTGTGCATGTTTGTGTGTGTGTGTCTCTGTGTGTGTGTGTGTGTGTGTGTGTAAACTGTGTGTTTGCTGTGAATGTCTTGTTGTTCTTGTCCATATTATGTTCTATTCAGCACAGGTCCATCTTAAAAAAAAGACATTCTGATCTAAATGAGACTAAACATTAAAAACGTTAAAAATTAAAAAAAAAAAAAAAGTTTGTTGAAGCTTATCATAAGTAAGCCACTACAGCAGCAATATATTGGTACAAAAAAAAAAAATGTATTACATATTTCAACCTGATAATGATAAAATGAAATGCTAATGGGAATAGAAAAATGTGTGATAAGAAAATGTATATTTAAAAGATGACCGTGCTCTTCAAAATAACTCAAAGAATGGAAAGGATTCAAATTCAAAGAAAATGCAGGGAGCTTTATTTTATCTGAACCCCCCCCCCCCGACCAACAATTGACTTCGAGGAGGCTGTTCCAGCAGCTGACGCTAGGAGCTGTCCGCGGTGCTGAAGCCTCGGCTGCCGACTGCTCACACAGACAGGAATCCGCTTACAGAGCGTCCAAATTAAAAAGGGACCTTCGCATTTCACTTGATAATTCTCGACTGTCTTCACTCCGCAAATTACAGAGGAAGTGCAACAGCAAACCGCACTGCTCTGTTTGTGTTTCGCAGACGTTTGAATTCTCGCTTTGTTTTGTTTCTTTTTTCCTTGGAAGTATTCTTTTCAACACAAGGACGTGTTCTGTAGCGACGCGAAGCACGACCTCGACTTTAGTAGACATGTGTATGAGACAAGACGGCCAATGGAAGACCCTCTTCGCGGTTTTGGTTCTCGGGGCTGCCGTGGTCAACATACATGGACAAGGTAAGGACTTGGGTTTTGAACGCACTTTGTGGGGATTGTTCCGTTGCACTTCTTCTTTTCCTCATGTCAAACTGTACGACGCGAGGGAAGAGCTGAGTGCCGGGCAATGACACCAGGTTCACCTCTGTCAAATCTACAAGTGTGTATGGAGCGGTGTGAGCACAGTGGAGTGTTTGCAGAACGATATTATATTTCATGTTAAGTTTACAATTAGTTGTGAAAATAATATTCACAATCAAGCTAAAGAAGCCACAATATTGCTGGTTTAAAAGTTGCAGACTACAAACACAGCCCCATTAATTATCTACACACATCATAAACTGCTACTTCTTTTTGTCTTAAACTACAGAAATAACTTAAATATTAAAATAAAATGATCTTCCCAGTGGCTCCATACTGCACACAGAGTATAGCTAATTAGAAGTTATAGATACTCACATTTTGTCCCCTGGAGAAAATATGTTTACCAATCAGTTACATAACACTTTTACTGTCAATCACAACTTACAGAACCTTTTTAGATTGCTCTAACTACATGACACACACACACACACACACACACACACACACACTACACACACACACACACACACACACACACACACACACACACACACACACACACACACTTTTGGCATTACAACTTCAAAATACATTAACTAATTAACACTATTCTGAATCATATTCAACCTAATGTCATAGATTTCACAGTGAGATGTATCTTATTTGTTGAAATCCGGAGTAAACTGTCAGGAAGTGACTTATTGTGGGCACCGAGGTCTGTGTGACAGACGGTGCTCAGTAATAAGACTCTAATCCGCAGGAATTGCTGAAGATTATTGACCAAGCTGTTTGACACAGTTGAGTGCTTGTGGGAAGCTGCAACAGATTCATGCACAATGGCCTTGTCCTAATTATTTCTCTATTGTGCGTCTCCCCTCTTTATCATTCTAACTATGCATGCTGTTGGTCTACCTGTGTTTCAGCATGTCTGCACAGTTTTACTTTCACCCCGGCACCCCCATCCATCTGTGGTGTGGGATCTATAGCTCTTCTTTGTCAACCAGTTGGACATAGACGTTAGCCTAGTAGTGCATGCATAGACAGTTTGTTCAGTATGCAGCATACCAGTAATGACTTTCCAATAAGGCAAACTAAATCAGCAACCACTGAAAATGCTCAGCATTGAGACATACATAAATATTTGCAACTGTACTTATTTATCTGAGCAGGATGTTGATTATATAGGAAAAGTAAAATAAGAATTTGCTGTTTTTCTATGAACAGGACAGAGAACACAAACACAACACAAACACACACACACACACACACACACACACACACACACACACACACACACACACACACACACACACACAGTTAATTCAGCCAGTCATTGAGCATTATGTAGAATACATGACAAAAAACTGAATTATTTTCTACATCCTCTTTTGATGAAGCGTTATATGAAAGCTGTCTGTTTTATACTGAAAATGAATACATTTATGAGGGAAAAGTGATTACTAAACAATGCAATAATTGTGAAATGAATTCACATTGCCTGGGCTGTTTCAGTTATTACATCTCAGCCCATCCAAAACCAATTCTGGACCAGTGCCTGAAACAATATTTTACACTATCAACAAAACATCTGCTGATGGATCTCTTGTGGAGGAAAGGTTCGGCGTGCCTTCAATACATAATTTCACAACCAAATAAGCAGATTGTGAATCTAGTTATTTGTGGTATAACCCAGCACCCTCTGAAAACAATTTTTGATTCACTTGTTTGAGTAAACAAACACTGTACAGTAGTGCTTATAAGTGGAGAGATGCATGTATTTTTAAATGGGTTTTTCAGAGTCACAATTGAACACATCCCAAGAACACACCTGCACTGCTCGCTCGCTGCTGGGGGAGATGAAAAATGCACAATGTGCTATTTTTAGAACAAAATAAAATTTAACAGCTTCCATTAGTCAATTCTCTGCCGTCACTTCGCCAGCAAATGTTCACGTCGTAGTAAATTCTCCAAGGCTGGCTGTTTCAATTTGTAATTCTTGTGCTGTGATGTTTTGCCATTGTTGGAAGTTTTGAATGTGCACACATGTACGGAACGGGTGAGGTTTTATTCAGGAGAGGTCTTAATCCTTCATTTGTTGCACATCCTGTTGTTGTGAACTTGTTTCAGTCTATTACCAGGGAATAGACCCATCCATGTCACTGTCATAAGCACAGGAACTCGACATTTTGCAAAACTGGGAAATCATTTTCCATCTGCGGTGTGCAAATTCACATTTTTGTGTAATAAAATGCAATTATCAGTAATAAATGTAGCTTAATTATCGGTGTAGGGTCATCAAAGTAATACGCTAATAATAATAATAATAATAACAACTAATGGGGTATTTTCCTTACACTTTCTATTTACTGTGCAAATTCAGTAAATAAATACATAGATAGTGACTAGCACTAATTTCTAATAGCTGATTATGTTTGTTTTTGTTTTTATTAATCTCTACCCTGTGCTGTGCAGGTCATGTGTAGGTTGTCACAGTATATCTACATTTATGGATATCTCCATGAATGTTGACATCCAGAGCGAAAAACATCACTCTGTTTAATTTCCTTTATTGTATGTAGAATTCATTCTTTATATCTCTTTGAATTGGTTTCCCCCATTAATAAGAGGTCATTTGGGAAAACGGTTTGAAGGAGGATCATAAAAACATGACCAGAACCTCTTTGTTCTTGATGTACACCTTTAATAAAATGAACAGCCCTTAAATCGGTCCCATGCTTTTCATGAGGCATTTTTATTTAGTTTGTCCTCCAGCCTTTACCTATGTTCTGAGGAACAGGAATATTGACTCAGGAGTTCTGTGTGGAGTTTGCATGGTCTCCTCACATTTACATTTCCGACATGCCAAACATACAGGTCAAGTGCTTTGTGACTCTGAAAATCAGTTATGTTTTCCATCTTTATCCTGGGATAGAATTTGTCTCACATTCTAAATAAAATAAAATAAATACATATAAAAAAATATATGCATTCATTAAAATTTAATCTAATGGAAATACAAATGGAGCTCACTCAATGTGTAGTGTGATAAATGGAGCTGTCAATGCACAGCAACCAGCAAGTGTTTTGAGGATATGGTTACCAAATTGCAACAAGTGCTTAACATAAGAACGCTACAGGCCTTCAATTATCTCAGTGCGAATCTCCGAGCAACAACGTGACACAACTTGTTATGAACATTCACTTGGATAGACATCCTAAAGGCAACAGCTTGAACTTGTCAGAAAAGGTATCAATCAAATGTTATAATACCTCTCTATTTCTACTATAAAGCATGTTGAAATAATGTAACTATTACTTTTATAGCCCTGGGTTGAGTCAGAAATTGATCTATCTTCACAGTTTCTACAAGAAACATTGTAGAAACATTACTAACCATGGTGAAAAAAATCAGTGCACTGAATCTACGTACTTTGGTTTAAAAATCTCTCACCGTGGTATTTATGCTCATTTCTGATTCATTCTTTTACAAAGCAAATAAATAATAATTACATTTTGGTATTTAAATGAGTATGTCTGATAAAATCCTGACAGTTGGATAGTCAGATAGTTAATAGCTAATCACGCATCCATTCAGTGTGGAGAGTTTTTGTTGGCCTCCATGCGGAAATTGAAGTTTTACACAATATAATGTCATTCAGCTGAGCCTATTATCTTTATGCTTACACATTATCTCCGCCTGTTAAAAATGATCTGCAGCGATCTGGGAGTCGGAGAAAGGGATGTTTTATGTATCCTAATGCTCATTAAAACGAGTTATGATCTCCTCCTGGTTGACAGAGCCTTCCTTGACATGCCACTATTGGTTTCAACAATGCGTCTTGTAAATTTTGTCAGTCTTTGTTGTTTCTTAACACAACATCATTTGTCAGTGCTCATATTGGATTGTACATCAGTAGATTGACAATATCTGACATGTTATTTATTATTATGGCACATTGCAATTTGGATTGTATAAAACAACCATGTTGCATCCAGTTCTTATGGAGACATTACCCTTTTTAAGTCCATGACCCTAACATGAACAGGACTAAACAAACTAATATCATGCTGTATTATTCTTGACTTGAGGTTATTATTGGAAGAGGTGTATATGAAAACTGCACGACTAATATTAATTGAGATACTGAACACAGTGTGAACATTTCTGAGGCCTGCTTTTGTATTGTCACCTGCTACTACAGTGGAATGTTAATTTCATGTTTCAAAAAAACATTTTGTGTGTGCTCATTCAACTCAATACTGAATGTCCCTGTTTGACACTAGTTTTCTGTTTTCCAGCATTAGGAGGTGTTGTTCATATTCATAAATGGCCATGAAATGGGCCAGGATCATAGGAATAATACAGCACACTTTAGGGTATATTGTTGCTTTGAGCGATGCGCTTGAAAAATTGGATCATCCCATAATTCCAGGGGTGGTAACAGAAATCATTCAACACCTGTTTGTTGGATTGCCAGTGATTAACTTCATCAAGGGCTATTCAGCATCTGTGTGCTGTCATAATTAGTTTAACTTTCCCAAGGCCTGTCAATGGTAAATGAGAGTCATTATGCCAGAATGCCCCTCTTCAAGGCTTGGCGCCTGCCTGCCTTAGCCCCACTCTGTGCCTGTCTCGGTCTCTTTCACTGCCTCCTAGGTGGAGCTCACAGCTTGGCTGAATGTGACTCATTTTCAACTCTTCATGTGCAAATGCCTCTCTCGCTCCGTGAGAATGTTCTATGCATCCTAATTTGAGTCATTGCCTCATATATTTTCTTCCTTAAAAATCTGGAGCTTTATTTGTCAAAAGAAAGGAATGTTTTTGCAAGGATCTTTTTGGATTTCATCACTGTTTTTCTTGGACTGATTCTCCAACAGCTGGTTTTACCCTATAGAAAATGAAGTCTGGTGCTCTCACTAAATCAGGCTGTACTTCAGCTAAATCTTCAGTTCAGTTTTAAAATTCAGATGTGGAGAACATAAAGTGGTCAGACACATGGTTTCTTACTGTGTGGTCAAAATGCAGCATCAGCTTTAAAAAATGAGGGCAGCCAGCTATGTTTTATGAATAGTAAAATAGGTATTTTTATAAGCAGCTTCTTTGTCAGGTTCTCTTTCCTCCTTCCTGTTTTATTGAACGTTTTGCATTTTATTCTATCTTCGGGGAGAATCCGAAATGAGTGTGGTTGGCATTTGTTTGCCCCAGAGTAATTTAACATTTTAGTGTCCTTGTTTTGGGGTAAACTAATTAGCTAAGCTTATCCTGTTCTCCAGCATTGAGAACATGTAAATAGGCTTTTTCATTTTTTTTTTCCTAATAGAATGCTGTGTTATCATACTGTATATTTATTATTCATTTCTACATACAGTACAATCTCTGAATAAAAACCATCAACACCGACAACATACTCACTGGTGTAATATGTACTCAGAAGTCAGTGACAGGATTGGCTACATGGCCATTAATCAAAGAAGCAATATTCCATGACCACTAATCAATGAAGTGTCACTTTCTAATTCCTATACAAGGAAATTACTGTTTACACTCTGACATACAATATTTAATGATTGTAGAGAGTTTTAAGTAACATAGTTTGCATTTTGTTTGGCGATTTGCCCAAGCTCTCATCCCGGGTAAATTTGAGCCTATTCATGCAGGTGATGTATAAAATAAAAAATAAAATACAGTAATAGTTACAACAAGAAGTATACAGTATATAAAATTACGAGTAGTTACTTAAAACCAAATGAGCAATGATCAGGAACGACCTGAGATTAGGATTCTTAGAGTTCAGAGACACAATAGCCAATTTAATAGCCAAAAAAACACAACAATGCAACAAGAAATAAAACAATCTTTTTTTGTATCCTGAAAGCATTTTCCAACCTGAATATTCGTTTTGACAGATTTGATAGACTTGAAATGGGCTATTGTGTTTAGAAAATAATGTGAGAGGTTTCTCCAACAGCCTGTGTTCTGTCTCCATGCAATCATCTCTTCAGAGACTTAAAATAACACATTTACAATGAAATTGTCAACACGTATCCTCGACAAAGGAGAGAAATTTCCTCTGGATCGGAGGCAGGCACCCAGAGCCGCTCCATTGCAGAGGACTGAGGCAGGGCTTCCAGTCGAGAGGGCAATGGACTCTGGGAAACTGGGCGAGGGCATACACATTTAATTTATACCAAGTGAAGAGTACCCCTCTAGCAAAACTCTTAATGTTGCGATGTCTACCACCTTGTCAAGGCAGTACATCGCTGGCTTACTACTACCTGCTGTGCCTTTGGCCTTGAACCTAATCAATCCCACCAGTCGTCCGCTGAAAACAGAGTTGTGGTTTGCCTCCCTTAGGCCAAGCCACCTTTCACGCTCTGCCTGGCCATGTACACACCTCTCTAATAAGGACTGGCGTGTTTCACGGCAGCAGTGGGGATGGCTCTCTGAAACGATTAGGGCTAGGGACAGCTCCAGCTCTCTTCCCCTCTTCTCTACGCCACATCCCATCTAGAAAGCATTTCATCTGTGGCCGTGGGAAGGCTTATGTAGGGTCGGAGAGTGCTGGGTAAAAAGCAGCAGGTAATAGGCTGTGTAATGTGTTTGGGGGAGTAGTTTTAGTATTCACAGTTAGTGCTGACCTCTGGCAGGCTGAGCCAACCCCGCAGTAATTTCCTCTGAAAAAATGTAATTGAATTCATCAGGATGAGTAAACATATTATAAGTAGCAGTGAAAGATAACAATGTTGTGGATAGATCACGGAAGGGGATAGTAGCTCCATGAGTAATTGGAAATAGTCAAAGACAAACATATGTGAAGAAAGTGTGCAGGACGCTGCCAGTAAACCATTAAATTTATTGTTGAAGCTTGTCTGCTTTCCACTTGTCTCTCATGATTTTATTTCCAGAGATTTTTGATTTTCAGTATCAGTGCTAAGCTATGTCCAGCAGATCATAAGATCACTAAAAACATTAAATCCTTGCAGTGGACATAAAATCCCACTGAACTGAGTTTGAAACACTGAACTGAGTTTGAAACAAAGTCTTACAGATATTCATTCATTAACAAAGGTTTTGTACAGCTGACGTCCAGTCAGTACAGCCATAGAGCAGAGGGATGCGATATAACCCTGAGCCTCGTGCTCTCTAGTGATATGTATTGAAGTGATGCCCCAGAGGACATTGCGTATCATTTAGAGCAGGGGTGTCAAACTCATTTTCACCGAGGGCCACATCAGCATAATGGCTGTCCTCAAAGGGCCAGATGTAACTTATAAATGTAACTAAATGTAATCAAATGTAATGTCAAATAAATGTAACTACTCCTTAATGTTAAATAACTCATTATTTATTATAACTTATTCAAGTGACAATTACAGTTGCATAGAAAACATATGTTTTGCTTGTTGCTCTAACATAAATCCTTTTAAATTTTGTCAGCTTATGAAAACCCACATAACTCCATTAATGAAGGACCAAACTGTCCAAGTGAATAAAGAAAAATAAGATAAAACTGAGCTGCAAAGAACATGTATGACACATGTAGCATTTTACAAAAAAAGGTTGCACACAGCTTGGCATCCAACTGATGGTATGATGACAACAATTTGTCTGCATACACACATAAGACCTGGAAACATTAAATAATTACAACAGCAGCTACACATAAATAATATGTAATCAACTAAAAATACCAAAATAAAGGTTGACTCAGTTCACAACTATATTGGTCAAGTTTTCGGTTAGTCTTTGATGAGGAGATGCTGCCTGTCCTTGAACACACCAAGTGGATTCTCCGACTTTACACCTCTAATAAAAATTGATAACTGCGCTGTGTCCGTGTTATCTGAGCTTTCATCAACAGCTAATGAAAAGCTGTGTAGCTGCGTGTCTCCTCGGCCAGCTGTGTTGTAAGATTTTCTGCTAGTTCCTTCACTCGGTCGGCGATGGTGTTTCTTGATAAACTGACATTTTTAAAAGTCTGTAACTGGTCGGGACACGCCTGCTCACAGACCTTCAGCATGCACTGGTTCAAAATGCTCCCTCTGAAAAAGACTTGGAAGCGTGGGCGATTTCTTCAGCCACAATGAAGCTAGCTTTCACCGCGGCCTCGTTTTTGGCTGTGGATTTCATGAACAAACTCTGCTGCGACCGCAGTTTGCCTTTTAATTCTTGGGCAATTTGTTGCTTTTCTTGAAGGCTAGCTTTAGCGTACTTAGCTCCGTGTTTGGTGTCAAAATGTCGACGCAGATTGTACTCTTTGACAACCGACACCGCCTCGTAACACAAAAGACATACCGGTCTTTCTCCTTGAAGCACAAACAAGTATTCGCCTTCCCATCTTTCTTGAAACAGTCTTCCGTCTGCATCAACTTTTCTCTTTCTGGACATTTTGGGATCATTATTTATATCTCAATTCCACTCGTTGGCATGGACACTGCCGCGGCTAGCGTAGTCGAAAGGCATTGTGGGAAATGTAGTTTTTGGTCAAAGCACGCTCTTAATTTATTTTTTGGTATTTATTTTTAGACACTTAAAACTTTTAAGCTCTCGCGGGCCACATAAAATGACATGGCGGGCCACATCTGGCCCGCGGGCCTTGAGTTTGACACATGTGATTTAGAGGTTCTAACATCAACCGCCATCTTTAAAATATCGAACATTGTCCGTCCAAGCAACTGCCTGGTGGTCGGGCAATTGTCTGTCAGTTATAAGGCAGTCCTCTGCCTCCGCTTCTCTCCTGGTGATGGAGAGCCAGCTCATTGTGGCCATTCTCATCTGTCAAAGCAGCGAGCAGCCTTTAAAAGAATACTCCTCCTTAAGAATGGATTACTTGGTAGGGAACAGCTGGAGCTCTGTTAGACCACATCATTGATTGCTGGACTATAGCTTTTAGTAGTAAAAGCTGCTCCATTCTCCATTTCTGATAATTCCTTAAGATGATGGAGTATAGATTGAGGCGTGATGTTTACCAGCTTCCTATTGATAGAAGAAAAGCTTTGACAGCCAAACAATACCTTTGGCAGGAACAGAATGTGACTAATTCTGTTTGTGTTCCTTCTCTTTTTACATTCCACCTTGTGAAAACAGGCTGACATCTAAAATATCTTAACAGCTATTAGATAGATTGTCATGCCATTTAGTGTCATTCATGATCCCCAGAGGATGAAACCTTCCGACTTTTGTACTGCCCTAGAATTTTTTCTAGTACCGCCATGAGGTTGACTTTTTTTTTTAGTGAAATATCTTGACAACTATTGGATGGATCTATTCTTTTTGGTACAGATAGCTATGGTCTCCAGAGAATATATCGTCATAATTTTGGTGATGCCCTGACCTCAAGTGCCATCAGCAGGTCCCAATTTAAATTTCTCCAATACCTGCAAAGTGGAAATTCCTGTTAACCTGAGCAAAATGTTGTTTTACTATTAGCCAGTGTTAGTATGCTAACTAAACTAAGACATTGAACAAGGTGAACATTATATCCTCTAAAAATCAGCATGTTAGCATGGTCGATGTGAAAAAAAAAAAAAATATCAGAATTTGTCTAGTTACTATCTTTACAACTTTGTATTATGGGAGAATCACTTTAATGGAAAGGTCTGGCAGACATTATGCTGTCAAACTCTTACATGTATTAATTGATTAAATGGCATGTTGGAAATACAGTAGATGTATGCAGTGTGTGTTTAGAGGCCTGTGTGTGCATATATTGTCTGTTGTTAAGTTTGCTGATGCACGTTTATATTTATTAGCAACAAATAGAATAATTAACAGCTCAGTTAGCAGACATTTTCAACTGACGTCATGGTGACGTCAATCCCTAAATTCCCTTTTTTTTGCCTCTGCTTCTGTCTCTTCCTGTGTATGCGTAGCCTACTTGTATCAATCATGTTGTTGGGATAATTCAGTTCACAAAGTTACATTATGGAGGGAAAAGACAGTCCCTACAAGCAAACCATTTCATTTTACGGTCGGGGTAAAACATTATTTTGCTTTGCTGCGTGTAAGGCATATTTACATTTATGCTTGTGTACAGATTGAACAAAGGAGATATAGCATGTCAATCAGAAAGCTGTAATTCAATTCAATTTCATTCAATTGCATTTTATTTACAGTGTCAAATTTAGAGGTGACTTTTGACAGAGCCAGGCTAGCTGTCAACCTTAGTCTATATGCTAATGTAAGCTAACTTTCTCCAAGCTGTAGCTTCATATTTGGCATTACACATACAGGCATGAGAGTGTTAGTTAAAGCTTGACATTCATCGCCTCCCCGTATACTTTTCACTGCAACCCTGGTCTCCAAACCATGTTTCTTACCATAACACAGGTGAAAAGTGATACAGGAAAATGCACAAGGCCGCACGAGATATGAGTTATTTTCTCCAAAAATGAATGTCTGCATGAAGCTAGCGATCCACTACTTTTCAGTGAAAAACCAAGGTAAAAGAAACAAAGAATACAGAGGACATTATGTTTGGGGTGACAAAAAGCACTAAGGATTGTCTTTTCTGCAGAGAGAGTTGGAGGTAAATAAATCCTTTTTTAACAAACACAGGTGATGTTCTGACACTTTGTATTTGTCTATCTCTCATTGGCTTTATGTCTTTGCTGCTGTCATTGACGGTCAAAACTATTTTCACACTGCTGGATTTGGACTTGCAGTAAGGTCCACAAATTTAACCTGCTGGATATCTCTTGGCGCATCTCAGATTGCGTTATTGAAAATTCACACATATTCAGACGTGGCGAGCAACGATTTGACTTGGCTCTGGGGCTTTTGGCTGGGATCTCCACAAACTGATGGCGAGTGAAAAATCAGGGCTAAAATGTGTGACAGTGGGCCAGAATGCACAATACCAAGACCCTGAAACTGAAGCAGGTAAAAAGTCACCATTAATTTTATTTTTTAAACCTGTGCTTTTCCTACTGTGACAGGCAAAAATGTCTCCTATGAAAAAACTCCTATCTTCTCCATTGTCCAGTATGGAGTTTATATAGGCTTGATGTTATTTGGATTACAGTAAATATACCCTAAATATACCAATTATGGCTGACTGTTCTCATATTTCCATCAAAGGAATGTCATAGGAATGGGAAAGGAATGCCATAGGAGATACATTGTTATAGGAATATTATAAATCATTAGGCCTATTCCCACCCATTCTTTTCCTGAATACTTCCAGTTTACTTTGCACATACTGTGTAAAAGGCTGTAAAAGGTCTGGTCTCTTGCAAGGATCATCCCCTACTGTCAGATTTCCTTTTTCGCTGTTCAGACTTAATCTTTTGAAGCACACCCAGCCGGGTCTATACACGTGCTTCTTCCCCAAGCAGCTGACTTTGAATCATCGCAATCAAAAAGATCTCTTTCAGAGGTTTGAGTAATAATCTATTTAGAAGTATTTTAAGTCTGTACTATTCTCTATGAATGTGTGGTCCAATGGTATTCAGCACATCAGCTAAAAACAACCAAAAGGCAACCAGGAGGTGTTTAATGGTGATATTTGTGTCTCATTTATTGGATAATGGCTAATCACATCACTGATTTATGTAAGTGATGTAAACAGATGCTTCAACTGAAACCATCTTTAATCACGTGACCCAATTAGGTATTCATTTGTTTCTCTTAACCCTTAGGTCCTCCCGGGTCAAAAACGGACAAATATTTGACATTTTTGTCCCTTTTTCAGACTTTTTTTTTTAGTTTTCACTAACACCACCTTACTACTTTTTGGAATTTATGGAAAATAAACCTCATTTATATAGAATTATATCTAATATTTGAGATGAAAAAGCAGACATTATGAATTATTTTGACTAATAATTAAGATCAGAGGAACATACAGATGAGTTTAGTCAGGAATGAAAGTGATCAACTGTATTTGCAAAGAGCGTTGTATGGAATCCAATCCATTTTTGTGGTAATTTGGTTAAAAAGAAACCCATATTTCAGATATAGACAGTTTTTAAAGGGGTCAAATTTGTCCCATGGACAACAATAAACTGACTTTAGGTTCAGCTATAGTGGACACACCGTCATTTTTGTGTAAATTTTTGGGTTAATTTCTTTACTGCAATAAGGCAAGCACATAAGGGGCTGTATAGGCAGCACATGTGGTCAAGGGAAGCATCTACAAAGGAAAACAAATTCAGATTCAGCTAGTTGAGAAACGTTGTGCCATACAGTGCAAACATGAATGCAGAAAGTTTCAAAGAACTGATGATTTGCTATTCATCCTCTTTTTTTTTTATAAGAGACAACACTTAAATGGCACCATGGAAACATGGCAACACCATGCATCTGTCCTTAACAGGGAAATGTAAATTGTAACAATTAGTGGTTTTAAGAGGAAGTCTGAATTAAACCAAATAAATGTATCGATTTATTGTTTTTATCAGATGACCTCTAAGCAGGCCATTTCACTACAACATGCATAGCATCATAAACACATCGCTGGTTTCTTTTAATGGAGCTTCTTCTGCAGGAGCAAAAAAACAAACATGTTTTTCAGCAAGCACCCTTAGAAAAATAAGAGAAAATAGTATGTGTAAGTATCATCTGAGAGCATTTTTTTACTAAGTGTCCATGCTTCTACAAACCACTCTCACACTTTCTCAGGATTTCTTTCTATTTCTATCTTCTACATCCTGTGCTTTTTATGAGAAAAAAAGTGAGTAAAACTGAATTAGCAATGTGTGAGGACAGCTGTTGAATCAATGAGTGGGTTAGACTCTTCAGTACACAGTGTCTGTGTCTTATTATCTCCGCACACAAGGCGACACTGATTTACTTGGCATTGGCGTTTTTTTTTCCATTTTTCCACACTAAATTCAGAGTAAGACTGAAGAACAGGTACATATGATATAGAATTAGATTTGGCATTGAGAGGAGTAGAACATCTCTGATGAGATCACAGCTGTGAGGGTATATCATGTGTTTTCATGGCATGAATTGTGCCTCGGCTTGACTAAGGTAGCATGTTATAAACAATTTGACAAGAAGGGTGCGAAAGTAAGAGTTACAGAGACATGGGAGGGAAATGAAAGCAAAGTAGCAGGGAATCTTCTCCCCTTCTATTTATATTAGGGAAAACATTAGACACACCACTTGGTCAATGATTTTATCTATAGTGCTTTAAAAAAAACATGAGAGCATACTAGTCGGGATCGAAAACCCTACCCCTGAAAAAGTTAATATTCATCAGTGTTTTCTTACGAAGCATCTTAAGCGATTGTGAGCAAACAAGTTTTATGTGATTTCATGACTACATGTAGGCGTACACAATAAGGACTGTCGGCCTGTCAATATCCAGAGCTATGGCTGTGTTTAGCTGAACTGAAATAAAAGTCCCTGTCAAAGTAATTTCATCCAGCTAGTAAACAAATCTAGACAAGGTTCTATCAAAGCTGGAAAAAAGAAATCCCATCACAAAAGTGCACCACTTGGCTCCAGTGCAATTACCTTCTGTAAATGAAGCTCAGTCAGTCCTGTGAGTCGTTCACACTGTGCAGGCGCTTTGCACATACACTGTGTCAACAAAGCAGCGCGGGCCTCTGTTTGGAAGGTGCGAGGCTGTTTACCGTTGCTCCTTTGGATTGATGAGGTGGCTGTGGTAGAGGCAGGGGCATGATGTGAATAGTTGAAGTGTTACTGTGGAAAGAGGTGTTTCCCCCCTCGGAGGCGGCTAACTGAGTTTGACAAAGCTGTTTCTGCTGAGAGGCTGTAGGGACGCTCCTTGGCCCCGCTCCAGAGAGCTCCATGTGTGAATGCACATTTGGGGGTAGTGATGAAAGTTAATGCGGAGACGGGAGGGAGGAGTAACATAGTTTAAGTAGTGTAAGTCAGCCTATAGTGTGTTTAATGTTTCAGTAGCATGGAAAGAATACCAAAATGAAATAAAGCATAGCTCAACTTCCATGGAGATTTAAAGGTTTGTGTCTGTGATATTTTCTAAATCGATCTTTTTGTCTAAGCCAGAATCATAATTTTAGACAAAATATTGTTATTGATTTTATTCAAAATGCTTCACAAATATGATAAAAAAATCTTCAGCTATTAGCTCACAGTCAACCCTGTTTTCACTCTGGAATGCTAATTTCTACTTCTGTCCTTTTTGCTGTAATAGATTATCTTGGAAGCTCTCTTTCTCTTGTTAGATTGTTGATCAATTCTGCTTTTGGTGTCTTGGGATTGCTAATTTGTATAGCATATATTCCCATCCCTATGGCTCTTATACGGGACACAACACTATGCGATCTTTACACAGCTCCAACTGCCAAGCAAATTGGATTAAATGTCTGCAGTGATTTTGGAGTAATTTTATTCTGCAGCCTTTTCGTTTCATTGTCTGCATGTGCACTCTCTATCTCGTCATCTCTTTGCCATTAGTGTGGGTGCTGTGTGCTCTCTCCCCCATGGTTAACTCTGACCAACTTCACTTTTTTAATATTTACTGCACTCATTTGTAAATGAAAGTAGAGATAAGAGAAAGGTTTAAAGTCAACTGGATTTGTAACCCTATAATCCAATGGGATTTCCGAGCTCACATTTCATTGCACAGCACAATCCAGTCTGTCCAAACTGATTATGATGGCAAATATGAGGAAATTTAAAGGCCCAAGATCAAACAAATTCTAAATGTTTTATAGGTTATTCATACTCATTTGCCTTTACATGCCACCGCTAGGAAAGGGGGGGGAAGAAATCCAAGAAAGAAATGCAACAATAATTATGGAAACTAATAAAATGTAATATGTTGTATCATCTGGGTAATAAACATTATTATATTAGTGTTGCACATTTATTAAGTATCAATAGCATTGAGTATCAATTTTTATGACCTTATTGCAAGAAAGACAATAGCTTTGTTCAAATTCATTTTCATTGATTCTATCTCAGAGAACAATGCCCCTTTATTGTTTTCTCTTGCATGGTGAAATATATAAACATACTTATATTGTATTTTGTTGCTACTTTAGTCTTATTTAAACATTTTTATTTATTTAATTGAATGATGATCCAATATCTAAAGATCTGTAATTACTTAACTGATTTGCCAGAGCGTCTTTAATGTTGATTTGAGGTTTGGTATTTTGTCATCGTAGTTACTGAGTAAACATAAATACTGAACATTACCCATATTCATTATAACGTACCGGAACAACTGTACTTTCTTTATTTTTGTTCCTACATTCCTTTATGTTATTGGGGACATAGTAGAGACAAATGTAGCTTTCTTAAGAAGCTAAACATGCAGAATAAACCACAATATTCTTTTTTAACCCGATCCCCTTTTTAATTTTAAAAAATATACTTTAACCAAAACAGACCATCTCTCCTTAAGTTATTGCTTGCTTGAAACAAACATTATTGACCAAGACACACACTGACAGTAGAAGCATAGAGGTGTCATATTCATCCTTTTCATTGACTCATGAATGAATCCTCAGAATAGAACTGTTTTAATAGATCCTCTGGGAAGAAAAATCTTGTTGTTTCCATGGTAATGGGTGAGGATTGTTCACTTGCACAGAGTAATTTCACAAAGAAACTTTACCTAAAATAAGGTAAATACAGACAAACGCAATATTCCTTCAATTTAGATGTCTCATCAAGGCTGAAAAACATAGTGGAATAATAATAATAATAATAACAACAATAATCAACCACAAAAAGAAGTGTGTAATGATTGTGGAATGAAGTGGCACAATGGTGTAAAAAAGAAAAGGGTCAACGCACGGACATGCACACACTAAGAGACAGCTCTGCCATTACGCAAATGGGTCTGAAAAGGCCTTTCAGCATGTTTGCTCTTTGTCTCTGGCCATCTGAGGATTTGATAAGCTTGAAGACAAACCACCCCTTGATCTGAAAACCCAGAATCACATAGAAAACAGATCAAAGCTTGTGCTTTCTCCCGAGATGCTTCTGTTAGAGTCTGTGAAAGATTGGGGGAAGGAAGGAGAGATAAAGGAGGCGAAGAGAGGGCAAAGTTTGTGCGTGTGTGCCTGTGTACTCAGTGGGTGTAATTAGGACAGTTTTCTGGTAAACGTGTAGGATGGGAAATGGATTTGGCTGGGAAGAGCAGCAGAAGAAAATCCTTTTGTCTTGGCCTTGGACACCCAAGCATCGTGGCTCAGATACCGTGAGACGAAACAGGGCCTGCTAAATGAAATGTAGAAGCAACCACCTGGGAATTGTAGTGTAATCGTGGAGTAGGCAGTTCCGTTCCTTGCTCACGTTATTGTGGATTATGTGGAAATACAGTATAAGAGCTTGCATTGGAAGGCATTTCTAGCTGTATCAGCTGAACTAATAAAACCGTTGCAGTGCATTTTTGCATAAGGCCTCAACTTTTCAGCAGCTGTAAAATACAGTTGGCACAGATTGAGACTTCTATTCAATAAAACATTCAGACGCTTACAGGTTTCTTGGCTGTCTTCTGTTTTCAGTTAATGATTAAGCAGAAAGCTGTCCTTCTGGCCTTTATTTGAAACACTTCCTGTGAGAGAAGCTTCTTAAATTAATTATGTTTGCCTAATGAATAATAAAGTCAGGGAAAGATAATTTGGTGTTACGCAGCGAGCCAGACCATTGTGCATGTAGAGGAACCCGTGCTCTGTGTGCCTGGCTGATTTCACATTGGGAGTGTGAAATGAGAATTAGCAAACAATTTGCCTCCTGTTCCATCCTTCGCCATGACTAAAACATCACTGCTGATTATGTCTTGACAAGTGTCAATACGCGCCTGTTTGTTAACTGTACCAGAGACAGGTTGCTTATGAGGTTCCATTGTTGTGGTTTTAAATTGTGGAGTTATTGTTTCACATTTTGAATGAAAGCAGATAATAAAGGCAATTGTGTTGGGGTGTATTGTCACAGAAGTTAAAAAGAAGTTTAAGTACAGCCCTACTAACAAGAGACATAAACAGACGTTAAAGGGGCGCTATGCAGTTTTGGCTATTTCTTCGCTGTTTTCTCTCTTTTTACTCGCAGGTTTCTCCGTAGTGCTCCCCCTACTGCTTTGGAATAAATATTCGGCTGCTCCTGTGTTTACTTGTGTCTGACTCCTCGCTTGGTCAGTCTTTTTCTCTGTTCCTCCTGCAATGCTTTCCTAAGTTTCTGGGGTTTTTTGCCGGCTCAGCCATGACAATAGTGTGAAAAACTCCATCGCTACCTTGTAGCCCTACCTGTTATGCACAGGAGGCAGACATCATGTACTTTTTCGTTCTGTTTGTTTCGTAAAGTAAAAAAAAAAAAAAAAACTTGCTTGTTTACTTGTATCTCTTGGGAGAAAGTCCTGTGTTTGTTTGACCCATCCCTTAAACAGAACTTGGCGCTCTTATACTTTCTCAAATCACTTTCTGCTTTGCTCCCAACATTATAACTATGGCCACTAGAGGGCACTGCCACTATTAATGTAAATATGACTCGTAATTGCTCCTTGAACAAAGGGCTGACGTGGGCAATTTTCAGGGAGGCCAGTCTGTTTTATTGAATTCAACTGTGTTTGAGTGTCTTCTCACTAATATACACACCTTGCTTAGATACATTGCAACAGGACAGACACCACTGACAGTTTCAGTTATGCTGCCTCCAGTGATTTATAGGCTCTATAAGTCACTCAGAAACGCACACACGCGCACATGCACACACACACCCACCCATACACCCACCCACCCACCCACATATACACACACACACAATCCCCCTTTCCATCTCCTTTCTATCTTCCTCTCCCCCTCTTTGTCCCTCCCTGGTTATAAAGACTTGCCAAGAAATCATTGGCTCAACAGGGAAAGGGCAAATCGTCTTCAGCCAATTTAAATTCTCCTGAGCACATGGTGCCGACTATTCCAAACTAATTAATAGACATGTCATGAATAAAAACACTTTGATTATGAAAAGAGGTTGCCCTATGCCTCCTTTTAGGCTTGTCATTAGTATGAGGACACATGTGGTGAAAAGCTGGAGTGTTGGTAGCAGCAGCCCTAGACAGCCGCAGATGCCCCCTCTTGATTAAATCTTTCGTTCCATGTTTTATTCAGGGCCGGCTGCATGGAGCCAATGCCACAGTCTATGATTAGCTATACCTGTGCCGACAGGAGAGCCAGGGATAGCAGGACCAGAAGGGCAAGGCCCATTCAAAGGCCAAGACACAAAGACATGTGACCCTGTAACCCTCACTCACACAAGTGCTCCACTCCATCACACACTAACCCCCTGCTCTCTTTGTCAAATTGACATACAGCACAGATCTTCCTATTCTATAGCACCACTATAACCTGCACTTAATCAGTGTTCTTTATGGGGCTGCCCTGCAACATGAGGATATGGCCGCGCAATTCAGTGGTACCCCTAGGGTTGGATGTAGTATATCAATTCTTCTGAGGAAGAGGAATAAGTAGTGTATGTAACATGACTAAATTATTTATTCTTTTTTATTATATTTAGCTTTTGTTTATATTATTTGCTTTCACGTTAACAATGATTACTTCCTTTGCTGTGGCAATAGCTAAACCTGATCCAACAATGATCCTCGAAATGTATAGTTCTGTTTAGAATAAGCCTTTTAAATTCTTCGTTATCACAGACTTATGCTTATAAACTATTGTAATGGTTTATAGATTATGCATGTTGTAATAGACCAGCAAGTTATAATAATCTAAAAATGCATTTAACAAAAATGTTATGTTCATAATGTGTTCCTTATTACCAAGGCTGATATATCTTATTATTATTATTCTTCTTATCTTATTATAATTATTTGTAAATTATTTATAGTTGATTAGTTAATAATTTACAAATGCATATAAATGATTTGTTAATAATTAGTTCTTAAAACTAACTAAACTAAAACTAACGTAACCCAATTTCCAATGTTTTTTTAAAGCATCTGTTATTCAATTTTTAAAGTGAAATTATATTTAGCATTTTAGCAATAGGGCAATAAAACACACACACACACACACACACACACACACACACACACACACACACACACACACACACACACACACACACACACACACACACACACACACACACACACACACTTTTAATTTTATAATTATGTGCACATGACTATGCACAGTCAAGAATGGCTAACACATATTCTGGAGCTGTTAGTGTTGCACTCTGCTGCTTTATTGATCCTGCTAGTGCAGCATCTCAGAGATGTACATGGTCTCCAAGCAGTTATAGATGGCTCTGTGGTGCCTTATGTTACACTGCAAAGAGGTTCTGGCTGTCAACATGTGGTCCTCAGCCCAGCTGATTCGTCCCAAAGGGAAGCTGGACTCCCTGCAGGAGCCATCTGTATCCCCGACAAGGCTATCCATCATCCTCACTGCAGCGCTCAATTTAGGGTTCTTCTGCAGACAGCTTCAGGCAGCAGTGAACAGCTTTACATGTACATGTCAGTAATGAGAGCCCTTGAAACCTGGCTAGTGGCTCTCAAAGCCAGCCTCAAGGGCTGAAGAGAATCAATGAATCAATCCCTGAGGCTAAACCCACGCCCATGTTCCAGGGTTGGTCCAAATGTTGGTTTATTCTCGAAATGTCTCATTGTGGAGACAGCAACACTAAATTAAGTGAAGAAAAAGTGATTGGTGTGTCCAACAACACACAGCTGTAACTCAAACATTCTCAAAGAGGGAGTGCTGACGGATCCTTTAAAGGGTTCAAAGGAACATTTAACGCCAATGTTTCACCATTCAGTAGTGATGGCCAATTGAAGCTTCGTGAACCAGTGTCTTTATTTTCTGAGCCCACTAGCTGGCGCTCTTTGTTCAACAATTGGTTGAGAATACACTGAATTACAATGCCTTAGGCCTTTCTCTTAAAACCAAGAGTGCCATCTTCTTTATCACAGATGATCTTACTCTTTTTTTTTTTTACTTTTTTCAAGTACAAATGTTATCTGCATGGACAGATGCAGCAGCAATGTGTATGGAATGATTCAATCATTCACTACTATACACCTACACACTATATTGGGAAATTCATTTAGAGGACTGTATGGTGAGCACATCGGCAAAATGAAAAACACGTTATTGACGTCATTATAGACGCATAATTAAGTTGTGTAATGTCAGATCAATGTGGACCATCCATTATAATCCCGACATGCATTTTTGTGACAAATACAAATTATGCTGAGCATATTTTTCCAAGTTAATAAATTATAAATACATAAAAATGTATATAATAAATACAATCACAATTAATCTTCACAATTAATCTTTATTAAACAGCTTTAAGAGCAGCTCTGCGCAAATGCCACACAATATCAATGTTGTTTTTTGTGATAATTCAAATTTTTAATTGGAGAGAAACTTGCTACACTTGCAAGATGTCGTTAACTTGTAAATGAAAAAATAAAGATGATGCTAGGCCTTTACATTTGTATTTATAAATGCATAGCCCACTTAGTTCACATCACCCACTCACCGTTGTTGGTCCCTGAAGAGGTTATTAACAATCGATATTTCTCTAATACTTGACACTCCAATATAATCTCGCTACTAACAAAAAAACGTAGCCCAACTAGTTTTATCTTCTCGGTGCTGCCAATGGGTAGCTAACATTAGCAAAATGGGTTGCTATAGCCTTGGTTTGTGCCGTAATGGAATGGCATGACACATTAAATTCACAATTTATTACATGGCTAATAAATGGTTAAACCAAACTGCTCTCTCTCTCTCTCTTCTCTCATATTCAGTATCAAAATTCTCAACCATAAATTCGGACAGCACTACAAAATGGCGAGCTAGTGTATAGTTTTGAACATAGCTTGTGAAAGTGGAAAAAGGAAAACATTTGGAAATTACGACTTTAAACATCGCTGAAACTGTATGTGGTCACCCTGTGGCCTTGAGTGAAACAAATGGAACAACAACACTGGTTTAAACATTAATTTGTGCTCTTGAGTATTTTGATCGTAGTGCACCTCTCCTCAAGGCACCCCAGCATTATATTCATGGCACTAATGGTTGATGTTGTGGGTTTTTTGTGAAGTTTACACTTTATTTTTACCATGTGGATTGCCTTAAAGCTCACAGTCATTTACATCCTTGGGGCAAAGGTTGCAGGGAAAGGAGGATTATTTGCGATTAATGAAATTGCGTTCACTCAGGCTTGAGGGCTTGCCTGCTGTAAACACAGGAAAGTGCTTTTAATTAATTTCTACAGCTCAGACTTTCTAAGCAACCTCCAGTCACCTCCAGTTTTTTAGCCCTAGGCCACTGCCCCACTGCTAGGAAACACGTCAAACATCCAACCCTGACTTTAATGTAGTGCAGAAACAAGAAATCTTGGAGCCTCGGAGAACTTATGCCAGTGTTGAGGCTTATTATCTTTTACAGTCGGCCCAGTTCTTTTTAATGTCGCACTGAGAATGTGTTTTATTCTAATGGCTGTCTGAGTCACTGCATCCCTGCATCCTATTGAAAGATTTTATTGGACACACTCTTGCATTGCCTGGATCTAAAGTCTGTTAGTGACGTGTTCATCTGTCCAGCAGGTTGAGTAAGGAGAATTCATTTTGTGTCAGTTAATTTAATCAGCCTCAGCTGACTGCAGCATGCTGACGGTGCTCTCAGAGGCCACAGGGGCTTTGGAGAGAGAAGATAGAAGAATGATCCTCTTGGCAGGGGGGTGAAATGTCATCCCCACTGCCCTGGCCAGATGAGGCTGTGTTACACACCAACTTGGCAGCTCAAGATATGATTGTTGCAGCTTATCATATGTAAGCTTAGGGAAGAAGGCCAGTGGGCATTCCCACATTTTGTGTTGTCGTATTGAGTCCACATCTCTACTTTACAAATCTCATTCTTCATGCTGGTGTGCTGAGCTCTCACGCAGTTTCTCATCAATGGCATAGGCTGGTTGGCGACACATCTAAATCCCTCTCCTACAAGTTCCCAATTCCACATGAGACTTTTTGTGATGTTGTCTGAGCCACATACGAAAAATGTAAGCAGAAAACAACCTCAGAAGTATGCTAAAGGCATGGCAAGACAGTAGCTCCGGCAGGATTCTATTTCCTATTACGCACCATAAGACCACCCACTCGCTATTAGGTAGGTTCCCACACGTACACATAGTCAGTCTACTACCAGCCAACAGGTTGGGTGTACACAATTCCAATTGCAGCTCTCATACAGTAGCTCATGTTTGCTGAAGAGTCATGCAGAAGGCTAAATACACCACACACAGCCAGCTACGGACACAAAAACACCTACACATAAACATTCTCACACAAAATGTATACTTTACACATGGTCAAAATGATGTAGTCATATCTGTAGTGACTTTCAACAAAACTAATATATCTAAATAAGCCATCTCCAACAACCACCACCGGGCCAGACCTGCCCCGCCAACAACCAGCACACACACTGACCATGCATGTACCATGGCATTCGCGTGATTGAGACAGTAGATGAAAGACTGGCTCTGCTAATCCAGAACTGTACAAAATCAATTTGAAAAAAAAGATATGCAGGTTGTGTACAGGATTAGGGCTGCCAGCGCCACTGGCCAGACAGGCATAATACCTAATCATCTTTCCATGCGCAAGATCAGCCGGTGCTCTTCCACCAAGGAAACTTAAATTGTAAGATGCAAGATCGGGGGAATGAGTGTAACCTAGTAATTGAAACCTTAAAGCACAAAGCTGAATTGCTTGCATCCTACTTGATAACTTTGGGATTGTGGGAGAGTGTGAGGCGAAGTAAACATAAACCTCTTGTGCCTGCAGTCATTGCATAAACATGAACATACTTGTATCACTTTGGGGAATTGGAAGAGTAATCTGGATTTTGAGTATGAGAATAAATCATATAAAGTCAGGATTAATTCCATATCTAGTCACTAATGTTGTAACACACAGTTCATCCGTATCAGTGTGTTTAACTTTCAGCGATGTCCAACCGTATCTCTCTTCTTCTTATCTATTTGGGTTAGGGATATGGTGCGACAAAAGTCCACAGTTCTTTTCAATGTTCTCTGTGTCTTTGGGGCTATGCTGTGCACAGCTGCAAAATCCCTTCTACTTCCATACACTAGTGACGTCACTGGAATTCATTTCAACGCAGGCAGGATTTGTTGGATGCTGTCGCCGATGACAGCTCTCAAAGGGTTGTACAGTATGTTCATGTTACTGCATGTTTTACTCCTCACTCAGACAGAGTTGTGCCGGAGACCTTCTCCAGGATCCCAAATATAAACTGGAAAACACATCCAAGACCAGGGCAATTTTGGGGCAGTTTTAGTCATTAGCTAATTTATTGGTCTGCCTGTGAAGACGGAGTGAGAGCCACGAACAAGCTAACAAAGTAATACATCTCGTCTTGGTTCAGTGAAAGAGAGAAAATTGTTGAAATGTTGGTACAAACATTTCCTTTCTTGACATTTTGCAACGTTATTTTGTTTCCTAAAAGTTAAGGCAGCTAGGCCAAGTCGCCACTCGTGTGTAATGCATCCTGGTGCACGTAAGCACAGCTGCCACGGCTCAGCAAACAGAAGAACTCACTTTTTTTCAGTCAATATAGCACACACTGGGGGATTTATTTCTTAAATGGACTACATATACCATCAGGTACCACATTGGTAGATACAATAGGACGATTATCTGCGAAACCAGTTCTGTTGGATTTTGTTCACTGCGTTAAGTTCTGAAGATTTGTGTGTTGATGCTTTTCTTTCTATTCATAGACAAGCCTCCAGAGGGGCCCTGGCTTTCATTTGATCACACAAAAATGTATCCTGTATTTCTCCAGTAATGATCCCCATCCTCCCCATCTGCGAGATTGGCAGCAAGACTCCCTATAGACATACAGATAGTCAAAATGTAAGAAATTAAAGGGAACATCTCAACAATATGTGGAACGCTTTGGGAATTAATCATACCTTAATTTAAGTGTTCTGTTTAAACCCATCAGCTCTCTTTTAAAGGAAAATACTAAACGTTATGTGCACTATGCAATTATGCACTATGTTATACAAAGTACCATTCCACCTTATTGCTCAACACAAAGTCACAATATCCTTTTGCTGCTCATAGAACCATCTTAAAACTGAATGTCAATCCAAAGTCATCAGCGCCCTGTTTTTAAAAGAACTGTTTTCTTTTCAGACTGCTCTTTTTAATATCAGCCTGCAATTTCCTATACACAGCGATTATTACATTAAAGCAATCTGAATTCATTCAAGATATTTTCTATAACACTTAAACCTCGTAGGTGTATATGCGTTCATTCAGTGTATGTCTGAGTCTGTGTGGAAATGTGTGTCGTGTTCATGGCGTGTGTGTGTGAGCATGTGGTCAAAGGACTGTCACTAATTACAGAAATTACATTTCTGTAGATTAACATATGGAGATTGCAGGCTGTGAAATTGACTTGAGGCTGTGAAATTACAGGCAAGCAGGCACTGAGGTGATAGCTCCGGTTGTTTGGGGGTGGTGCATTCTGCACTGTACGTGTGTATACTGCAATTCAATTAGTGCCCTTGATCATCTTTTTCAGCAAGTCTGATGTGGTGTGACTTTGCGATCCAGGTGGTGAGACACCGGCTCAATCTCAGAGAGATGTTTGATTTATTTGTTCATTAGGAACTCTCTCTGCGGACTCAGACCTCTCATCAATCCCTGTTCACCCTCAACAAGCACAATCAACTGACGTTCCATTTCATAGCCAAAGGGAAATAAGAGAAAAATTGCCATGCATCACAACCATTGATAAGACTGTCCCTCTGCCAACATTTCCAACCAACCCATAGCTTGATAATCCCATCTAAAGTGGATTAAATATGAAATAGTTGGGTGTGTGAGGAAGGGAAGCAGGCTAGTGAAATGCCAGGAGGATTAAATCAGAGCGGATATAGTGCGGCAATAGTAGCATGCCATCCTAGAGTTGCTGTTTCTCAATAATAGAAATGTCAGGAGGGGCAAAGAGAAATGAAAAGGAGGGGTGAGGGGGGTGTACTAACTGCAAGCATTAGAAAGCACAGCTAGTGTAGAATTCATCATTACTGCTTCCCTCTCACGTCAGAGTTAAAATGGCATTAACCTTTGCTGATGAGGAAAGTCACACTAGTGATACTTAAATCACACTGAAAGACATTTATTCAAGTTTGATTAGAACAAACATGCTCAATAGGTCAGTGTAATACATTCTTTCCAAATTAAATCAAATGTTTCATTAAGCCTTTATGCACAAACACACACTTATTCTTACCAAATGTTATAATCCATAGTGATCTGTTAATGAGCAATTGAGTTTAATGAAACAAACATTAAAACAACCTTGCCTTGAGGAGGAAGTGTTATTCATATCCATTTTCACGCTTTATTTTGAAATGTTTTATCTCTCCCTGAGCGATCACTGTCAGCATCAGAAATGCCTATAAATCCTACTGTGGAGGAGATTAGTCTGCGAGAAGTGCTGCCGCCTGCAGTAATTAAAATTCTGCTGGATAGCCCGGGTTTCTCCTGCCATCATCATCTCCTCCGAACATTGCTGTCTGTCTGTCTCACAGATGCTCTTTGTCCTCTTGTCCGTCTCAATACTTTTAATCAATTACAAAAAAGCTTCACGCTTAAGTGGATGATAAACGGAAGCAACAAAGGACCTTTTTAAAAGTACAACTTGCCAATGACAGCCATCTGCTTCTGTGGCAGTCTCAGTATATGGTATTATCTGAAAATGAAAACAATATCAGACGTTTATTAATTTTTTGTGTCCATTCAAAACAAAACACCTGACAGAGAGTAACTGATGTGTGATAAAGATATAAAATGCAAGATATATTTAAATTCTCAACATATAAAATTCAGGCACAAAAAGTCCACTGACTGTTGATTTGCCATTATAATTCAGTTTTAATACCAATTATACCACAACAAGCCAAATCTGCTGCGGCAGATTGATTGTTGCAAGATGTGGGCTCGCCTGTCCATTTAGTCGATAATTTCTACATAAAATTGCTCTCTTTTGATTTAGTCATGTGGTCTTCTGCTGTTGCTGTCTAGAATTGATCTTACAAACTACACCTGTCTGAGATTGGCTGTCTTGCTCAATAAACATGAATTTTATGACACTCCTGCTCGTAGCCTGACAATTGCACTCAATCACAAATGGAATGAAACGCCATTGTGCATCTCTTTGCTGCATCAGCTGTATGCAAAGTCAATGTAAATTTCTGGTCTCAATGTCTGACAAACAGCTTCATCATTTCTCATTTTCACAACCAAACTTGTGACTCCATCAATTTGGACCTCACTGCACTGGAGTAATAGAGAGACTTGCATGATCTATGGATATTCTTCATCAATCTATCATCATTGTGGTTATCTCAGGGAAAAGTAAGTCTTCATGTGACAAAGACACTTAACTAGACGTCACAAACTCATACTGGACTTATTACAGAATTGTAATGGTTCCTTTACCTTTATTGCTACTTTTGTTGTCCCTGTTTTTACAAACATTACAGTACACTGTTGCATTATAGACAACATTAGATATAGACAATATTAGATGTGTTTTTTTCAGATAAAAGTATTTCCCCTGTTTCTTCCAAAATCTCAGTTTGCTAAAATAAATCCATATGCTGCCCTACACCTCAGAATGGGGAACAATCATGTTGATTCATTGCCATTAGTTACATATTCATAACTAAATTATAGATGCTCGTTGACAGATAGATGCGACCCTTGCCATGTTTTCAGAATGAAAACATACAAAGAAATAACATACATAAAATACTGTAAGGCAATCAATTTTTTTAATCTAAATCTGTCAGAAATCAATGCTGCCAACTCAGTCAAGCTCAGAAGTCTGCACATGCACTCAAAGATCTTTGATGACGGTAATCTACACTGTATCGCATGCTGTGCAAGAGCAACCGACCGCATTTCAGAATGTTGGTTTTATTTTTTCTTGATTCTAGTTTCACTACTTGTTGCCTTAAATGTCAGCTGTTTATCTGCTTTATCACCTTATTGAACTACCCTTTGTGTCTGAGTTATACTAATGGTGCAATTGGTCGATAAGACCATGTCTCATTTATAAGTTCTCCAAAGAGTTATGAGCAAAATTCTGCAGTTATAATCAACAACCTTGCCTTGCTCAGTCGACACCTGATTTTGTTTATGGCTTCAGTGACCTTTTCTGGGCCATAAAACTCTGCCTGTGCCAATCTCTGTGACGTTATAGGGTCATCGCTTCATCAGTTATCTCTATACTATAACAGCAACATGACCTAAACTCTCTGTCCTCAGCCATCAGGCAGCGAGAGATAGATGGTTTTATCTGTAAATGTAGCTATTGCACTACACATGCTGACATAAATTCCCAGCTGATAAGAGGAGCACTTTA
Organism: Percina caprodes; assembly: GCA_013375575.1. Lineage (NCBI taxonomy): Eukaryota > Metazoa > Chordata > Actinopteri > Perciformes > Percidae > Percina > Percina caprodes. The sequence continues at coordinate 113,842 of JABXJD010000009.1, read as the reverse complement.
CATGCCAGGTGGCAGGTCATGGCTGCTGTTGTTATGCAGCATGTAACAGAGCAGAAATGAAACTACCTGGCAGTTTCATTTCATTTCATTTAGTATTTGGTAGTAAATTATTTGCTGAGAGCCAAGCCACTGAATAAGTAATTTATTTTAAATCAATATAATAGAACATATATACACACACACACGCATATACACATATATATATATATATATATACACACACACATATATATATATATATATATATATATACACACACACATAAACACACACATATATATATATATATATATATATATATATATATATATATATATATATATATATATATATATATATATATATATATATATATATATACATATATATATATATATACTGTATATGTGTTACATATTTGTTCATGGTACTGACAAAAATACACAAAATAATGCCAATCTGAAGTTTTAAATAATAAGCAACAGAAGGCATTTGTAGTAAGTATTGTATGTTTAATATCCCAATCAGAACGTCTGCTTCCTGGGTGAACCTTGTCACGAGTAGTTGATTGCCGGTCTGGCACTTTGCAACATGCCCCTCATTCACAAACCTCGATCCAGGGAGTCCGCCATCAGCACTATTGATGCTAAACTTGATGGATACGGCATGGCAGAGATCATCGACTGAAGAATGTGCAAGTGTAGTGCAGTGAATGGTTGTGTGGCTTAGAAAAGTGCCACAGAAAATCTTAAAATCCTTAAGCAAATACTCCAAGACCAGCTCCACAGGAGATTTGATTAATCCCGATGGGGAAAAAAAAAAAAAAAAAAACTTTTAATGAGAACGATTTCTGTAAGAGAAAAATATCTCAGATTTATAGGTGCATCAATCGTTATTTCATTACTTACTGTATGTTGACACCTAAAGATTGAAGACTATTGAATAATAAATATGGGAACCCGGTAGGCATATTTAACTTTTTGTTTTTTTAAACATGCACAGACTTTTGCTTATTTATATTTAATTTAGATTCATCATCCTTCCTGCCAAAGTGGCATATTTGCATGCTGATTTTTAATGTTATTTTTCTCGAAAAAACATCTACCTCAAAACATTGCCTTTGGGGTTGAGGGATGTGTGTTTGTGTTTTGGGTCCAGAATACTGACATTAAGGTGACAAAGTGTCAGGCTCTAAGTCAGATCTCTGATTTAGTTTTTAGTTTTTTTTCCCCCAGGAGAAGCTATGAAACCATGATGATATGTTGCTATAAAATAAAAATAAAAAAACTCTTTCAGACTCAGTTAAGATCAAAATTAGCATAACCTCTCTGCAAACATAAAGACGTATATCAAGGTTGGCATCTTTTTAACCTTGTAGTTCGCACCGCTCGCAGCACTGACACTGAAGTGTCGGACCGCTTGCTTATTCACTTCCCTCAGGGACAGAACAGACAGGTAGCTGGAGCTTTGTGAGGTTGTTGGCTGACTTTGCAATGACGACAAGGGATTCTGTAACAAGCTCTAAACAGTGACTCTCTCTAATTTAAGTATTTAAGTCACAGACTGCTGGTGCCACTAAGACCTCAGGCCACTCTGAAGAGTGGCTGAAAAGTCACTGGTCAAAAATTGTAAAACAGTGAGCATTCATTTTTGCAATCACACTGAAATTAATTGAAACATTCAACCACATACACATCCAAATGTTATCTCCAGAACAGTTAAATATAGGGGCATTAGGATGATTTAAATGGTGGTTGCAATTATTTGGGTACTTCATTTGATTTATCCCTGCCAAAGATGTGACAAATATCAGGTAACCTAATGGAAGAGCTTTTTACTGAGCTAATCAAAAATTTAACAATGGGACAATGTGTATCACATCGTATCTGTTTCCAGTAATGCTGGCTGAAATGTTTTCCCCCCGGGGTACTAGACCTGCCAAGATTTAAGGGATTAGACCGGGGTTGTATTTTCTATGGTGCTACAGGCCGCTTAACCTTGCTCCACTGTGACAACCGTTTCCCATTCAGATTAAGCAGCAAATGTACATATTCACCAGATTTACTTTGGGACATGTAGCATTTACTGCCCCACTCTTTGGTAAATGAAAATGCTGTACTGATACCGGAGGGAAAAAAGATGCCAGATTTTGATCATGAATGTCAAGGCCCATACATGACTATATGACAAACATACACTCAGTGATGCAGTTTCTCAATTTAACATTCATTAAATTCCCATAAAAAATAACTTGTGGTAGAAAAAAAGCTTGGAGTGCAGGGGAGACCTTAAATGCATGTGATTGAGTTAAAATCAGCATGAAAAAATTCAGACTGAATGTCTCACACTTCAAACATGATGAAACAAAGCACTAAGTGGCATTGCTGCTAATTGAAAGGGTTTGTTCCAGAATGTTATGTATTCATTATGAAAAGAGCTGCCTCCATGGAATTCAATCAGGGACTCAAGACAAATAATTTGAGCCACAAGATAATGGCTCTTTCATAATCCAGGCTCTTGAGATGACTCCTTACACTTAATTAGAACCTGATGTACTCTGTGTTATATCGTGCCAGAGATCATTTTGATTTGTTAGGTGTCTAGATTGCACTGTTATTGCCCACTGGGCAACAGCAACAGTAATGTTTTAAGTTAAAATGACTGGAAGAAAATCAGTGTAGTGACAAGTGAAAAAACTCTGTGTGTCAGGCATTTGTGCTTTTTCTGAGCTGTTAGCAGAGCCGCACTGATTCACATTGTTCAAAGGAAGAAGGTTCAAATTGGGTTGAGGTTTTCATGGAAGAGCTAAAGCTATGATGGTAGGTCTAAATACAGCATAACAACTGTTATTTTGTGTTAAATATACTTTCTCTTACTCTTTATCAAGGCCACTCACGCACACACACACACACACACACACACACACACACACACACACACACACACACACACACACACACACACACAGTCTTTCACTCTTTTCACACCATGCGGTAATCCCAAACAAATCACCACAGCACACTTGAACAAGACTTGTATAATTGGGTTTTGAACATGAAGTTTTGTACTACATGGACATGGAAAACAGCTCATATCATAATAGCACTTATGCAGATGGTTTATTGCTTTTGGAGTGCACTTTGTTACTTTGTTTACAACATCTGATGAACTACTTTATCTGACCTGACTACTCCATCTGATGAACTAACTTCATCTCCAGCACTTTCCATTTTACTGGTCTTTATCCAGAACTTTCCTATATATTTCATAATGTGGGGGATGTGGTGGGTCTACAACTCAGCAGTGATGAAGGATGACATTTGTGATAAATGCACTGACCATAAAGTGTCAAATCAGAGCAGAACCTGCCTCTTGGCCGCTCCCTTGGTTACGCTCTGCCCCCTTTCCCTCCTGTCTTGTACGTGTAACTCCCCTTCAGCCCTGCGCATGGCTGCCATGTTGGACACACTTGGTCAGAGTTCACTTTGACGGGAGCTAAAGTGAGTCACATTGTGGCCGAAGGCATTAGCAGCCAACGTTAGTCACCATTAAACAACTCTTCACCTCTCTCTCCATGACTCTTTTTGAACTAGAAATCCCTGCGTTGGTTTCATCTTCTATGTTCTCTGACATACAGCGACTGAAAAATGTACATACAGAAATCTGTGTGCTCCTTTTTTAGAAACACAATGATAAAAAGAGGAAGGGTAGAGGTATAAACACATATGAAAGGACACTGCAGGAAAAGTATATGGCACTGGGTTACCCACGTCTGCTGGCGCACTTTTATTTTCTTCATCTGTTATTCATTCGCCCAGTTTATCTCCCGCTGACAAGTTGTCACTCTGCCCAAGTCTTTTGTCCTTTTAAAAATACATTGAATTATTCACCCTGCTTCATGCATGATACTGCTGCTGTCAGTCCATATCACTTTAAAAAAAGATAAGAGAGAAGTTTTTGGGTCATGTTTGTGAAACCTCCCAGAGGATACTGATCAGCGCGGATGAGGATTTTTATTGTTTTTATGGACATGAAGTCATATTAACAGAAAAGTTCACACCATAGCAAGAAAAAAAAAAATCTTAAACTTCAAAATTTGAAGAGAAAGGCTTGAGATGGATTCCGCATTCTTGTCATGTGGCCGTGAACTTCCAGGGGTTGTTGTGTCAAATCTGTTAGAGCTTAACCCTTGTGTTGTCTTCCCGTTAAAACTGAAAATCAACACTTTTGTTGACGCCTTTTCACAATGTTTTTAACTTTTTCTCATGTTTTTGTCCCTTTTTTCAACACATTTGATGCTTTTTTGAATGTTTGTCACTTTTTTTTGACGTTTTCAACACTACGTGACACTAACTTATTAACTTTTGTTTTACAGTTATTTTTGGAATTTATGGTCAATAAACCTCATTTATAGGAAATTATACCTAATGTTTGAGTTGGAAAAGCAGAAATTAGGAATTATTTAGACTAAAATTAAAGGAGTGTATGTTGATGGATAATCACAGACTAGAATATGTCAACTTTTACTCAAAACTATTTCAAAACCACTTTAATTATTTTTTCAAATGTTATAAAATTGAATAAGACACCCCGAAATTAATGAAAGTAGAAATGTATACTTGCCAAAGCACATTGTGTGGAATCAATTATGTTATTTGGGATAATTACAATTGGGTGGTTAAAAAGACCATTGATATAGGAAAACGGGTCAATTTGACCCAAGGAGAACATGAGGGTTAAACTGGATGGAGTTTCAAAGAATTACTGTTGATGAACCCTAAGTACAATTCACCATGGTGACACGGCAACATAGAGTTAAAAAAGCAGAAGCAGGTAAACAATAGCAAAAAAGCTATAGAGCAGCTACCTTCACAAACACCAAGGTCATCACAGAAAGATGTTATCAGTCTCACTTACTGCTCCTCATGGACACATTCACAATCTTGTAAGGAACCACAACAAGCCTAAACAGAACTTTGTATGCTGGAGCGTGTGAAATCCATAAAAAGGCTACCAAGCTGACAAGATTACATGGCAAAGAACAATGTTTTTGTGGCAAATCAGACCTTCTTGTTACGCACTACAGTGCAGTTGTGAAGATGACAAGTTTGATTTTTCAGCATAACAATAACACAACACAGATGATCACGGTGCATGAGTTGAGAGTATTTGACGTGCGTGTGTTTATAGCTGGAGAGAACTAATGTTTCCAGCATGCTAAAATCAAGGGCTGTTCATCTCCTATCTGGCTGCGTAGCTGTGGGATAAACAAACAGCTGCAGATGTGAGTATCAGCTTTGATGTATGCCTCTTACATGTGCGACGGCACATGGGTTAGTGCTGGCGTGGGTGTTGTGACCACCTGCTGTCTTTAAAGACCTTGAGGATCCATGCTAGATTCTCAAAAGGGTTGAAAGAAGAGCATATATAAAAGAGACATGAAAGAGGGAAAAGAGAGACGCATTCCCTTATACTCAGCTAAGTGTGTGTCAACGCTCACCCATCAATTAATGCTCATTCTATCACTGTTATCTCAAATTAGTTGACTTTACTAAAAAATTGCATGGAAACCCGTTGCCATGAATTATTTTTACACAAGGTGAAACTTAACAGCTCAAGTTGTATCAACACAGAGCGGTAAGTTGATGCAGATACAAATCATTACATTAGTAGTCAGTACTAAAAATCATTACTAAACATAAAAGATTTTTTTCTGAAGTCATGTTGTCTAAAATAAGCATGATAAAGTGACTACACTGTATGTAACTTTCTGTTTGTGTTGATTCTAGTGGCCAAAAGCGGTAATGTTTTAGTCGTAAAGATCTTTTCTTTACGGTGCTGTATTACTGAGTCAGCTGTAACGGGAGCTCATATTGCTGCAATGAATGTTTTGCTTTGGACAGAAAATCATTTATTTACAATAAGAGAATACGTTACAGATGCATTGTTGCATTTCAAGTGTTGCAGGCGGTAACTTAGCCTACTTTGGATGTATTGTGAGCTAAACCGGGTATCACTGTCACTGAGTCATGAGCAAAAGCATTAAGAGTTTGTTGTAGCAACCAACTTACTAGTAACTTTGATAAATATAGTGTATTTCATTAAAGCCATGGACACTTTACACAAGTATAGGGCGACAAGGGAAAAGAAATTAGCACGCCAACCCAAACATGGACTAAAAGGAATAAAATGTCTGCGATAAATGGAAGGGGGACGTCATTTAATGTAGACTACTGACCTACAACCACATTGTAAAGTTATTTAATGAATGAAGTAGACATATTACATGCCCGAGGGCCAATTTGTGGTGGGTTTTGAATCATTTACAATCCCGTAATTGTCTCCATCTGTTGAAAGTCCGACCAAAAGTTAACTTGCCGTCGTCTGTACTTTCCATTTTAGCTTAAAGTTGTTCTTTTTTTAATTTCCTTCTTTTCTGTGATGGTCCTGCCCCAATATCAGCCATAACCACAACAGCTAACTTCTAAAATACAATTAGTACTAGTTTATATAAAGAAATCCCCTTCTACCCATTACCTGGCTAGATATGCTAACACAGGCTTTTCTGGTGTTACAAAGAACATATGACATATATTTTGTTTCCCATGAGCCACAAACAACTCATGTGATTTAGTAAGGAATATGTTTTTAACAAAACATAAAAGAATAAGTAGTGACCAGTGACCACTAAAAAGTTTAATTACAACTAAACCTGGGTTTACGTGGCGTTCTTTCAGTTCCGCTGGCATCTGATCTTTAATGGTCTCTCAAATGGAAATAAGATCCATTAGATTTACGTCAAACTATATCATTTACAGCACCTGTTTTGTAACAAGGAGCGCATAGCACTGAGACTGAGATGCTTGCACATTCTGCATTACTCTATATGACCCGTTTGGGACTCAGCAGACAGTCCTGTAGACTGCATGAGGAATTTAGACACATTGCTGAAGATGATATAACTTAATATATAGTCCTCCTGGGCTGCTGTTTTAAGCTTGAGTTAGAAAACCCCAGGAGAGAGCAGTAGGACAAATACAATAAAGTGAAAAATAGGAAAATAATGCTTTATTTGGGTTGGATAGCCCTTATTTTCTGTGGATTTTGCTGAAGTGAAGATAATGTCTGTGATTTATGCTGCCATGACTCCCAGGTACATTTCAGCAATAGTCATTCAATATAAGTAATGCAGCTGCTTTCTGTATAGTTGTTTGCATCGTTTCTGATGTGATTCATGCATGTACTTTCTGCTTTAGTGTTGTTCTGCATTATAGTTGTGTTGCAGATCGCTCTTCTGACATGAAAGTAGTCTGATTGCTGCGCAGTGGTTAATGCTGCTTTTTTGAAACGGAACTAAAACTCACCTGCCATTGCCACCAGTAACCACAGGTGTCTCTAAGTAGACCAGTGCTGAAAGTGCTCATATTATGCTCATTTTCAGATTCATAATTGTATTTAGAATTTATATCAGAATAGGTTTACATGGCTTAATTTTCAAAAAACACCATATTTGTGTTGTACTACACATTGCTGCAGCTCCTCTTTTCACCCTGTGTGTTGAGCTCTCTGTTTTAGCTACAGAGCGAGGCATCTCACTTCTGTTCCATCTTTGTTGAGAGTCGCACATGCGCAGTACCTAGGTAAGGACTACTAGCCAGTCAGAAGCAGAGTATGAGGGCATGCCATGCTGCAATAAAGCTGTTTGGAGCAGTTTGTGAACAGTGCTTTCTCTGGAAGATGGTAAGTGCCTTTGAGGTGGACTTTGGGCTTTTTCACTTTGTAAACCTATAACATGCACAAAAAAAGATATATAACACAATGAAGGAAAGGGAAAAAGCCAAAAAGTATAATATGAGCACTTTAACGGCCCTGAAAACCTATTTTCTCAATTCACTTCTTTGAGGGATGTGGTCTTACGTAAACACACAAAAAACACACAAAATTTGGAAACGTTTGGGTGATTTCACATAAGAGATTTTTGTGTTTCTTTTTATTTTCGATAACAGCTCTTCTCACTGGTTTAAAGTGGGCAGGGCTCATTTGCAAAAAGTTAATGTCATGTACCTCTGAGTACCCATCAGGATTTAACAATAATCACACTCAGTTGTTGCTTATTAGTTAAGTTCAAAAAAGGATTTGCAATAATGACCTCACTCTACATTATCCCTTACATAGTTTTAAATTGACAAGCCATTGCTTGCAGTGATCTATAATTAATAGAACTGGATGAATAATGCAACAAGTTAATGCCACCCACACAACAATTTAGCTGCATGAAACAGGTGGAGAGTGAAACACCTACCGCTGACTGCCTCAAGATTTCTGCTGCGCTGGAACAGACAAACCATTACAAATGTTTATTAACAGTGATGTTACAAGGATGAATGACTGGGCACTAAAATTTCCATTCCAGACCTTTAAATCAATTTAGGCTAAACCACTTTAATTTTCACCCTTTTATTTGTTCACTCGGTGCTCTTCCACACAGCTTTGCTCTTGCACCACATGTGTTTGTAGATCCTCTTAGGGTAGCCAGGCTTGAAATCCAATTTTGGTGAAGCTATGAAGCGCAGAAATAAAGAAATAAAATTAAAAGTTTATAACCTGTAATGATTCTTTTCATTACACTGGAGCCAATGAAAAATCTACTTTGCAACTTTAGTGCTAAGATAGGTGTTTTGGGATTTTTCACATACAACTCAGCAGTGTAAAATGTCTTTCCAAAGGATAGCAGCTGCTTATTGAAAGACTTGTTCATCATCTGGGTTTTGTTTTTACCATCTGCCAGTGCTTCGACTTTATTGGTTCTACTGATGTTCTCCAATTACCTGGTATGGTAATTTACAGCGCCTCATATTAACCTGCTTCTGCACTATCAGGCAGGGCCCTCCTTTTCTCTGAGAAGTTTAAATAACATCAGAGCAGAATATTTGCAGTCTCTCAATCATGCTTGAGTACATTGCTCTCAGTCACAGTTTATTAAAGCAATAAGCTACAAGACGCTATGATTTGCAGTTATTTAAAGACTGGAAGAACTATTCTGAGATAAAAAAACAACCTCCTACTGTAAAGTAGATGATTGCTTAAATAAAATAGGAAAAAAACATTTAATAAGTAGTCAATATGATGGCTTATGATACAAAATAACTAAGCTACAGCATATTGTGAAAGTAACCTCCATTGTGTGAGCTTGCAACCCTGTCTCCTACAAAATAAAACTGTACTCTATTCTCAAGTACTTTTTGAGGTAAAATGGGTTAAAATGAGTAAGTTTGTAGCATACAGTACGCTACGTAAATTAGGTACGTTACGCAAATCAACTGACGATGTAACTTAAAATAAGTCAACATTCACTTTTGGTTTCACACGGGCCAAAAACAGGGGTCTCCTGGGGAAAAGTCTTTCCACCCAAACTCCTCTTCCCTATGCATACTTTTATTAGAAACATATTTGTGATATGTAAAAAAAAAAAAAAAGAAATGAGGGAGAAAATATAAGTGAAAATGCAGTTTAGTTGAATGGGAACATAACTTTTTACGAGACGGGGCAACAGCTTAGCATAGGAATATGGACTTAAAAACTTACAAGCGATGTAAAGAATACTACAATTACTAATATATATATATATATATAAATAAATTTGTATTAAACTACAAAATCCATCCAACAAAGACATGACAAAAATTCCAAAGTGAAAATTTAGAAATATTACAGTATGACCTCTGTTTCTGTGTCTTTTTTAATCTACATCACGGCTTAGCCAAGTCATTATATCTGTTCTTAATATCAACGACAGATGTGTTATTTTATCCTTATGTTTTAGACCTTATCTCCCTTTAACATTTTCCCAGGCTGTAAACACACAGTTAAGCTCTTTGTTGGGAAAATGTGAAGGCAATTGCTTTAAAACTAAAATGCGTCTGACTGATGTGTTGAATAGAACTGTTGTGTTGAAGAGCAACATCAATTTGAGCCCCAGAGTGTAGCAACAAAAGACTATACTGTAGATTGTATTGTTTTTGGAGTAGATGGCTCTTGATCTGCCTTTTAACTATAACTATACTTCTTATGAGAGGCCAGTAAAATATTGTTAGAACACAAGATGCTCAATGTCACCTCATTGATATTCAAAAACCCTAATATTAGTATTGGTAGTGTTACCATTCAGACGCACGTATCAAAACACCATGACAAATCATCAATGTGCCATTATATCATATTATGAGATGGCCTTGTTAAATTCTAATGTAGAATGCGGTCTGTTGTTTTCTTGATAACAGACCGCTGCTGAGTATAACACACTGTTGCCATAGACGCAATTCTGTTCACTGTAGAGGACACCTATCAATAAATCCGCTGAAATTTATCAGCGAGAGTCGTCCAAAGGTGGACACAGTGACACTAATGTGTTAGCTCAGCTAGCTACATTGCAACATGTTTAATGTTAATTTACAGGTGTGTCAACATGCAGCAGCTGTGCAAAAAGGAAAAAAGATGACTGTACTGTAAACTTTTAGTGAATTTGGGAACCACACTGGTACAATTCATCATATATTTTTAACTGAATTCAATTTCATTTATTGTATCAATTTATAACAAGATACACTTTATAGATATTGCAGGTCTAGAACACACTATAAATTTTACAAGGACCCAACAATTCCAGTAATTCCCCCCAGAGCAAGCATTTAGTGCAACAGTGGCGAGAAAAAACTCCTATTTAGGAAGAAACCTGGGACAGACCCAGGTCTTGGTAGGCGTTGTCTGATGGGGCCGGTTGGGGGTGTAATGAATAGTGGCAATAACAATCACAATAAAATTTCATTTTCTGGCTTTAACTATCACCTTTTTCTAGCAAAATAGATTATTGATCATATGCTGTAAATATCACAATTTTAGCAGAAATTTGTTATTTTGACTATGGGTTCCACTGATATTCAAAACTAAAAAAACGACAGAATTATGTTTGCTGATTCAAGCTATTAGTTTTAAGTGAAATTGAATCATCAGGAGGAGGTAGAGGTGTGGGAAAACAAAAATTGCTAGATTGCATATTAGCAATCTAGCAATTTAGCAACTTAAACAGTGGTGCCATACCTTTTTAAGATTGGACATCAACAAACATAACTGCTCAGAGGGAATGCAAGCGGTGCTGTGCAGTATGAACATGTTTTCAGGCAAATGTAACATTTACTTCAACAGTCTAAATAAACTATATACCGTAAGTCAAATATAGATGAAAAAGGCCCATCTATCTTCATTCAAATTGGTATTGTTCCATTTTCCCTTACAAATGCAGGCTTTAGTGTGAAACACATGGAATGCACCTTTTAGTAGAACATGTTGCTTTCTGGCTGTATCTATCAGACCTCTACAAGAAGCAGCATCATCCATCACTGTCAGTGTTAATATTGTTTCCCTTCACCTCCCAATAGGCAGCTTCTGTTTTGATTTACAGCATTTATGTTTTCAGACTTGTGTACTCACAGGCCCTCACCTGGCTTTGCTCTCTGGCACCCCCCTGCCACAACGCATAAAACTAATTCCAACATTACATGCAGCCAGCATATCAAAATCCCTCTGCTCAAAGATCTCTCTCTCTCTCTCTCTCTCTCTCTCTCTCTCTCTCTCTCTCTCTCTCTCTCTCTCTCTCTCTCTCTCTCTCTCTCTCTCTCTCTCTCTCTCTCTCTCTCTCTCTCTCTCTCTCATTATTGTTTGTGTTTTATATTTTGTTTTTTGTTTCCAGATTTGTTTGCTTTGTAAATGTCCTTGTGAAATTGCTGATTTGATGCAGTTAAGACTTACAAAATTTGCAATAAATTACATTTCAAATGCTTGAGATGGTTTTTTATTGTTAAAAAATTTGATGAGTGCAATACTACCACAACTAATGCAATACCACTGTGTGAATAAAATACATTGGTTAGTAGAGAAATGGAAAAAGGTTAATGACAGATGCACTGTTCTCTTTTAACACTGCTTGATACATGAATCAGATGCCAAAAACATAACTCTGTTAATGCAAAATATAGAATAGAAAGCTCTATTGTAAGAAATAAGTCAGTGGTTCCGATCAAAACAAGACCAATAGACTCTTGCCTCTTTTCTTTGGTTAGGTGATTGTCGTCACTCCACTTACGGTAGATGTAATCTTACAGCTCCAGCTGCTGTTCCAGCATATGTATCTGTCATATTTAGAGGGAAGAAAATGACATCTCCCTCGAAGAATGATAACCTAATGGTGGGTCTTTCTATCTCTCTGTGTGGCTGTCTTTCCTTTCAAGAGCTTCGACCATCATGTGTAATAAACATACAACTATTTCAAACACAGCGTATCACTGCTCCTCCTGACTTTTCTCTTTCTTTCTTTTCCCTTTGGCCACTTTATGTTGCTTGCTTGCATGAGCAGAAAGCACAGAATATACTGTACCTGCGGACAGATTTTAGGAGATGTAAGTGCCAAAGTGATTTTGGTCTGAGAGTCTGCTCGTCCACCTCCTTCGAACCAATCCTGTACATTCATAAAGGTCAAGCCTCACACTTGTATACGATAGTTTCTGCTCTGCATTCCATCTGTATTGCAGTAATCACCCTTTCCCTTCCATCCATGGACATTCACATCCACCCTTTAAAACATGAACTAGTGAAGGGAGGGAAACTGTTTGAGGATGAAATTCATAGGCAATTCCCTAAAAACCATAGATTTCCCCTTTGTCTGTTATTAGCCATATCAGAAATCATTGATGAAATACAAACTCTTCATGGCAGCATGTGAAAATGATCAGCACTGGCCCAAAGCAAGAAATCAGGAAACTAAAACTGCAATTTGAGATATCACAGCGCAAATGTTCAGCCTGATAGCATTAATCATCGTCCCTAATATCAACCTGAAAAATGACACAGCATAACCATTTTAATGGCTTTTCTTTGTCCACTTTTGGGTTGTCAAGAGTAACGTGAGTGTGATTGTGGGTTTTAAGGGATGTACAGAGTTGTGTTGAAACAGGGTTACCCAGATGTTTGTGTACTGTATGCAAGTGAGTGCACCAGGCAGCACAAATCACAGAAGTGGTAGTGTACTTTATGTCACACCATGAAAGGGGGAGACAAATTGCACAGCTGGTCAGGTAAGAAATAAGGCACAAGGTAAACTCTACTGAATCTCAAGTATGTACTTAAATAGACACAGAGACAGTTTCACTGTGAATGCCAGGAGGCCTGTATCAAAGGAAGGTGACTCTGCAGGAGAAGACTCCCACAGAGCGTAAGACTGAGGCAACACATTTCTTGTTTGCATGAGTGTTCGGGTGAGGGAAACTGTTTGGATATTTCTGTCAGAGTAAAGTCAGCTGCAGGCCTGATGCTGGATATATTTGACCAAAAATATTATACTTACCTTTAAGTATTTCTTTTAAAACTATTAAGAAATAATGGTTCTTGTTATGATTTTACTAGAAAGGAACCAGTCCATTGTGTCTATATAAACCTTATACTTGCCTTATACTGTTTAGGTTTTTACACAAGGGGAAACTTTACAGGTCAGGTTGTGTTAAGACAGAGCAGTAAATTAATGCAGTAGACAAAGTTTACCTTAGCAGTCAGTACTAAAAATCATTAGTTAAATTAATTTGCTGGAATTATGTTATGTGAAATAAGCATGTTGAGTTAACACGTTAAGCTACTTCTCACTACTAAGAAAGTAATGTGCTAACATAAATATTTTTTTCTTTGTGACAATCTAATTTTAAGAACAAGGAATTGAACACATCTTTTCCAAAATATATAAAAGGTAATTAAGGATCTTTCACACTGACAATTCTCAATGTAACGTGTTGATAAGAGGAACTCCCTGAGGAAACAGTGTCTTATTTCCAATCTGTGTATAACATGTCCTCACTTCCCAGAAGCCATCAGCCCACACCTGGGTCTCCGTCATGGTGCAACAATATATGTAGATTAACATGAACACTAAATCAACCATACAAACTAAAACACATGCATAAATGCCCACCCAAACTCCTCTTCCCTATGCATACTTTTATTAGAAACATATTTGTGATATGTAAAAAAAAAAAAAAAAGAAATGAGGGAGAAAATATAAGTGAAAATGCAGTTTAGTTGAATGGGAACATAACTTTTTACGAGACGGGGCAACAGCTTAGCATAGGAATATGGACTTAAAAACTTACAAGCGATGTAAAGAATACTACAATATATATATATATATATATATATATATATATATATATATATATATATATATATATATAAATAAATTTGTATTAAACTACAAAATCCATCCAACAAAGACATGACAAAAATTCCAAAGTGAAAATTTAGAAATATTACAGTATGACCTCTGTTTCTGTGTCTTTTTTAATCTACATCACGGCTTAGCCAAGTCATTATATCTGTTCTTAATATCAACGACAGATGTGTTATTTTATCCTTATGTTTTAGACCTTATCTCCCTTTAACATTTTCCCAGGCTGTAAACACACAGTTAAGCTCTTTGTTGGGAAAATGTGAAGGCAATTGCTTTAAAACTAAAATGCGTCTGACTGATGTGTTGAATAGAACTGTTGTGTTGAAGAGCAACATCAATTTGAGCCCCAGAGTGTAGCAACAAAAGACTATACTGTAGATTGTATTGTTTTTGGAGTAGATGGCTCTTGATCTGCCTTTTAACTATAACTATACTTCTTATGAGAGGCCAGTAAAACATTGTTAGAACACAAGATGCTCAATGTCACCTCATTGATATTCAAAAACCCTAATATTAGTATTGGTAGTCTTACCATTCAGACGCACGTATCAAAACACCATGACAAATCATCAATGTGCCATTATATCATATTATGAGATGGCCTTGTTAAATTCTAATGTAGAATGCGGTCTGTGAAATAAGCATGTTGAGTTAACACGTTAAGCTACTTCTCACTACTAAGAAAGTAATGTGCTAACATAAATATTTTTTTCTTTGTGACAATCTAATTTTAAGAACAAGGAATTGAACACATCTTTTCCAAAATATATAAAAGGTAATTAAGGATCTTTCACACTGACAATTCTCAATGTAATGTGCTGATAAGAGGAACTCCCTGAGGAAACAGTGTCTTATTTCCAATCTGCGTATAACATGTCCTCACTTCCCAGAAGCCATCAGCCCACACCTGGGTCTCCGTCATGGTGCAACAATATATGTAGATTAACATGAACACTAAATCAACCATACAAACTAAAACACATGCATAAATGCGCACCCAACATTAACATAATAATAATAAAACACACTTTAACTAGGACAGAAACCATTCAGAACATATATTTTGTTTCCCATAAGCCTTTGTATCACAGAACAGTTCAAAAGACCCCGCCCCTCCCATAAAGAAACTTAAAGCAATACTACTGTATGTAACTTTTCCCACTCCGGTCCCCCTACACATTGTCAACTACAGGTAGTTCCAATGAGACAACCTGTATGAACCCAGCAGTTAATAACACGTGTGCATAGTTGACCGTGGGATATGTTTCCATGCTGATTACCTTATAACACTAGTAGTCAGGGCATGGAGGAAGTAAAAATACCACTAACAAGGCTCAAAATAGCACCACATTAACACCAATTTACTGCTAAGCCTGACCATGCCTATTCACCAATCTTGCTCATTTATAGTAGAACTGTGTATCTCAATTGGTAAGGCTTGATAGGATCAAAATTGAGAAAGTTCTATTAATTTGACTGTTTTTCACATTATTATTATGGTCTAAGAGGCTCTTTTGTAGAGAACATTGAGCTGCACGTGTGATAAATTTCAACTTTATCAGACTACGTCCTTGCTCATATTTCTTGGGAACCGAATGCACTACATTTCCAGTCATTGGGTCAAGTTATGTATTTCTAGCTCATTCCAACTCACGGGAATTTGAGCTGTGGTGGAAGACAACAAATAATACTAAACTGGGAGAGAAACAATAGGGTTAAAACCCCCTTTGGGATTGATTTGAAAAGGGATGGATGGGAGATGGGTGACATTAATCAAGTAGCTTTTACCTTCACCACAAATGTCTGTGTTGTGAAGAGGAGAGCCAGATGTACAATCTGCATCCTCAGAGAATAATCTATTACTGTACTTATTGTGTCCTTTAAATACTGGTGTTATATAATTGCAATGTCAAAGTATTCACCTGGGATTTGATAATACTAAGTAGGGAGCCAAGTTGTAGTTAGACAATGCATCTTATGTTAATCCAGAACTTCTATCTTCACAAGTTCAAAACAAATTTTGCAAGTTTCTCTCATTACACTCTAGCAATCCACTACAGATTTGAAAGTTGTAAGTCTTGTTTCACACACAGTTCTATTCTTAATTGACTCCACCATGGAGTAAATGAGGAGAAAATGAAAAGATAAATTACTCTAATGGGAGGAAATGAAGTGTGAAAAGAGACATTCTTCCCAGTTTATTTTAGGATGCAGCACATTGGTAAATTGAAATACAACATGGATCCAGTTTCTACATAAGAAAGATTCTGCCATGATTACAGAAAATGATGTGATTTTAATACAAGGCATTTGTACAAGACATGCACTCATTCATTCCTTTGTTGGTAGAAAACAAAACAACAAACAAAAACAAAAAAGTGATCAGCAAAGAATGCACATATGTAGACAAAATGGGGAGAACTGTGGCATGAGATGATAGATAATAAAATAAATAATAACCAATTACACCACATTCAACCCTTAACCATAGAGTTCAGATTTGTTTAAGGTTGGAACATTTACCCCTTGCAGCTTTAGTGCTTTACAGTAGATTTCATGCAAATAGCGGGGCTGGGTTGTTTTTGTTCTGCTCCAGCTTAAAGGTCAGGTCTTACGAGCTTCCTAGCACCATTAAGACACAGTTTGTTTAAAGCCTGTCTGAAGGACAATACTCAATGAACCTGAACACAGACAGGCCGTGATAAATGAAAGGGAAAAGTTATGGTTCCGCTCAATGAAGTCAAAGGGCAGATGGAGGATAAGAGTGTGTCTCATTTCAATATGCTGTTATCGTCACGACTCAAAAACCAGACAGTAAAAGAAATATGTGAGGCTCAGAAATTGGAATCTCTGCACATTCATGGATGCACTATTCTGACTTTAGACTGGAAATCCCTGAGGGATTTTTGACCTTTTTCATTTTAAAGGCTTATTCTTTCAGCCAGCGCTCACTTAATTTAATTTTCTTTCTGCTACCTTTCTTTTTATTATTTATTTCCAGCTCCATGTACTTGTCACACCCACAAACCAAATTAAATTATCAATTCAGAAACTCAACTAATGGAATCATTTAACAGTTTCACCCCATTATTTCCTATAGTCTTTCCTTATGGCTGCATGCAAACAAGTATATAATCTGCACATGCTGCAGGAATTGAACTAAATGCCACTATGAGGAAATGTTCACCTTATGTTAGAATGAATTCATGAGCTCTAAGCTCCACTGAGGACCCTAAAAGGAGTCATGTAGAGTGATATGAAGGCCTCGTATCTGAGCCCAGCGGAAGCTTCTTATTGATTTGCTTGTCTAGTGGCTCTCTGTAATAATAAGGAAATAAAGCCCTTGGATATAAGAAGATTGATGTTGATCAGCAGCCTGCCTCAAGTGTGGCTTGTCCCATCTTATTAGTGCTCTCTCCATGCACTATGTTCACTGATGACTCCATTGATATGCAACTGAAGAGAGGAGGCTATGTATTTCCATCTTGAGGAGGATTACCCCATGATTGCTCTCTGTCATCTAAGTCAGTATCGACGGAGAGGTTGCCATGGATCCATGGGATATCAGGGCAAAGCATGAGCTTGTATCTCCACTCACACATAATCAGGATGGCCGGACACTCTTTATTATCTAGTTAGTAGAGATGAGACAAGAAACTGCAAGCATGCTTTATTATTTCATAAGTCAAACCACATCTGTCTTCTCTTATGCTTTCATCATTTTCATTATTTCATTTTCATTATTATAATAAAAGCAAGAAAAAGGTAAAAAATGCTAAATTATGTGAGCAATGTATCCTCTTAATTTTCATACTTTATCCAGCACGACAACCTTTAAAGATTTAGAGTAGGAACACACACACACACACACACACACACACACACACACACACACACACACACACTCAACTCACTTGACCTCAGGACATATACTAGTTTTACTGAACTATTAGTACATGCTTGTTTTGAGAAATTCATACTGTCTAGTCAGATGCATCGGTAACTAGAAACGGGTCTCATTATAATGGCTGCATATTTGATTTCAGTTTTCAGGGTTGGTGTGACATTACACAGCTAGATGTGATGGTGCATACGGACACAATTCATTTCTTTAGAAACAGGTGGAAGTTTTCCACACTCTTAGGACACCCCGGCTTCCTCTGAGACCCTGACATGTCCTAAATGTGCACACAGAGAAACATTTCACTAAGTACATTTCCCCAAAGACAATAAATGATATTTTAATGTATTTGTGACACTGCTCAGAATGAAATAACAGTAATCTCATTCTGTCACGGTAATTACCACCTTTAATTTATGAATTAGCTCAACAATAATTAACCAGCTTCAGTGTGGTGTGGTGTGGTGTGGTGTAATGCAGTAACATTCATAACCACTCAAGTGTGCAGCATGGCATCTACTTTTAGCTGTTGGATCTACAGCAGTAAATCAAGTTTAACTGAGATATATTAAATTTCACGTCAGCTGCTACATACGGCTGCTGTCACTTGCACTCTGTACCCTATAGCAAAACATTTGACAACAATGCACAACACAACTGTCACACATGTTAGCATCTATCATCTCTTTGTGATTGTATTCATTGGCTGTGACGATGCAACTTGCTACAGTTTGAATGGTTAAATATTATAGCGTGACACCCATTCTTTCTTTTGACAGTGCACATCAAGATCACTTTGTTCTGACAGTAGCCTGGTTATGCCAGCATTTTACATCTATATGTGATCCTTCAAGCAAAATAAATTGAAATGGGCTGGCAGAAGGGTGTGATTTTCTAACTGTGGATGGAATCACGTGTGAACAGGACCTGCCTGTGTTTCTATGTAAAGAAACAGGGTCTGGCAAGCGTAATTTTTGTCAATTTGGCAGTAATATACAGTTGAATTACATGTCAAAATGAACATTTCAGTGTTTGCATTTCAATAAAGCTAGTTTTTAAACAAATGTTGGTTGACAACATGAAAATAGCTGTTCTACCAAAGCCTATTTTCTCTTACTACTGTATGTAGGCTTGTGGTCTTAACTGTTAAGATGTCATTGTGCAAATATTTGTGGAAATGTGACATTTTACAATATAGTCTTCATTTCATCTTTCATCCGTCTGGCTTTTTTCAGTAGCTCGGATGTAAGGCATGTCACATCATTTACAGAAAAGATTAGCAATCAGTGACTGCCAAGCTTTATTTCTGTTTTGAATTTATTGATTTACATTACATTAATACTCAGCAATTTGCATTTAAAATTCAGGTTTGGGCTCTTTTCTGTAATACCTCTACTGTAAACATCCAATTAAGTTTGAGAAATGAGAACAGTTTGGTAGCTGTACTCGCTCCTCTAATCACCAGGGTGAGGTCTCCAACCTGTACACATTGATCCTGTATTGATCTGTGTATGAGAAACTCTGGTTTACCCAGTTCTTCATTCTCACTCTCCACTTTCAGTCAATATTCTGACTGAAGGGCAGCAACTCATCGGTCAACAGCTGACCAACACAGATAGAGACATAGAAAGAGAGACACATAAGAAATGAAGAGGCATGCCTCAGTTGCAGTTTGGTGCAGCAATAACAATAATGTCAAAAGCATAATTCTCCAGCTTTACCTTAAAATATGTTAGATATTCCTCTACACTTTGCGATTATGAGGAGAAGGGGGGACCACCTTATAAACTTCAATCAGTAAGAGTGTAAGACCTCCCCTTACACTCTTTATTCTCACTGGTTGGGAGACATGTCAAATATGCTTATTTTGCCTTTATAGTGCAGCTTTCACTGTTCTTGTTTTGACAGAATAAGGCTACAAGGACATGTTTTTCCCTCCATCTTAGAACATCAAACGATCTTTGAATTGCTTCTGTCGCCAAGAAAGATAATGTGGTGTTGTCGCATCTGCCAGTATAATGTAAAACCATGTGTCAATTTTGTCAGCCTGGGAGAGATTTTGTAACAAAATTGTTTACTCTTCGTTTTGAATGACCCGATCAAACTTTAATGCGCTAGATGGTGGTACAACAACGCTGCATCAGCGAAATGTTACACTATTTTACAGCTGCATTTTACAGCTATTTTTGAAGTTTTACGAGCAAAGCAGAGCTTCTCCTGTGGCACGGTTCATTTTTCACATCAATTCAGTCACCAATTCTCATTTAAAACCTAAATGCATGTTTCTTGTTATGGGAATCCTTATAGAATCAATAAAGACAAAGTCAGTTTTCCAGGGTGAAGTAGATTTCATCTGTTTCATATGCAGGAAAAGCAACTACTGCTTGTAATCAATACACCCAAAATGAGCCTGTCAGTTGTACAATATGCAAGCAATTGTAATCAGATGTTAAGAACTGATCACATGGGAATTTAACAAGTATAGACTGACTTTGAAACCACAAAACAGATTTTTCTGGAAATCGGATATTGAATTTCAAGGCACAACCTTTCACAAGTTCAAACACATTTGACTTGAAAAGCATTTGAGAATATTGTTTCACCCGTGACATGTTACTGTATTTTACTTGAAATTGATTGTGTGCACAAACATTGTATCACCATTCACCTGACCTCTAGAAAACATTTACATCTGTTTCGACTTCCAGCCTCTATCTTCTTGGAGGGCTGTCGTTAATAGATTCACCATGACGATATCTCACTCTTTTGCTGGCTGTGTCAACAACATCCTTTCATTTCCAAGCATGAAAAGTGTGCTGGCAGCTTTTCTGCCTCATTAAGACAAACGAATGTAAGCTAATTAAAGTTTCAAAGCTGATGGCATTGTTTCATGTACACATAAGGATTATATGAACTCCGTCAGTGTTTTTGATATTTATCTAAGTTATTTACACAATACAAAAAACACATACAATTGTTTGATGTTTAGATGAAATTGGAGATTATGTTGATGCCAAAAATAAAAGCAAGAATTCAAAGTCAGTTGTAGTGTTTTTACTCATCTCATCTCACTATCCTAAAAATATGGTGAGTGCCATAGATGTTTTCTTTTTATGTCCAGGCCTGTATTCCTACCTCTTTCTCAACAAGATAGAAACAAATTCTGCCAACACACACCTTAAAACAGCCAGTCAGCACTGGAATTGTAAAACCTAAAATATTTCCACATAAAGCCTTGAGGGAATGAGAGAAAACAATCTGTGTTGTTATTTGAGTAAGTATAACTAACAGCCGGCCTGGAGAACAGTTGATCATTTCAGGATAGTTGTCCTGTCAAAACCACATACAAAGACTTTGTCTTTGCTAGTGTTTACACTGTCTGAAGGATTTGCAGTGTTGGGAACCATCCTTTCATTAGATTGTTACCAAAAAAAAACAACTGATGGGGTAGATATGGTACTTTTGGACTTACTGTGCAATCATTTTAACTACAAAAAAAAGGAAAAACATACACACTGCATGAATGGATTGGCCTGTCTTTCTTTTTGAGCTGCTACAGATATCTTGATGTTGGAACTGGCATAGAGGGAAGTAGATAATGAGTTTTATATTGGGCTTTACTGTTCTTTTACATTTGGTTAGTCACTCTTTATAAGGAGAGAGCTAAAGCAAATTTGTTTGTGTGTCTTTCACACACTAACCCTAACAGTGATTAAGGCCGATAAGACGGGTGTGACAGACAGGTGTAGGTAACGTGCAGCTTTAATCCGTCCATTCTTTTTTTATTCAATTCTTTTCAATTTTGTGTTGCTTACCTCCCACCAGTTGTAGTAGTTTATTATGTTTGATCATTTATTAAATGCATGCATTTGTCTGTGGTTGGCGATTATTTTTTTTTGCTAAACTCAAACTGTGTTTCTATGGCTGTTTAGTTCAAACTGAAGCTCAGTCATTGGCAAAATGGCAAAATCCCTGGCCTGAGGATAACATCTTTTGTTTTTTACCCTGTAAAAGTTCCATGTTTAAACTTGTGTCAATTCAATCAAATGTCTTCTGCAACTTGCAAAAATGTATGACATGTATTTAGTGGTTTACTGACTCTTCCTAGTTTGAATGTTCTTCCTGTGGAAAATACTTGCCTCAGAAAAAAGATGTTCTTTTAAACCTTTTTATCTTACAAATAACTATACTTTTTCTGCCTAGTGTTTTTCCGCTCTGAGATTTTACTGCCTGCGGAGTGCGATTGTGGAACTAGTCTTTGATAATAAACTGGCTTTCTGCAAGGTGCTACTCAACACTGTCAGTATACTGTAAATCAGCCACATCTTGAAATGTTGAAAAAAAATTTTATTCCTGTTAGTTTAATGAAATGTACAGTATGGCATGTCAATCAATAAAAGAAACTATTAGATTTTAACACTGAAGATACCTCTGAAAACAAACTGTTTTTTCACACAGCACACTATACTATTACCCCATGTATACTGTAGGTTAGTACGTTGTGATCTACAAATGTCAACACATTCAACACATTTTTTCTTTTTTGGCTTCTATAACGGATGGTATAAGGGATTATACATACTTTGCCACACACACACACACACACACACACACACACACACACACGAACTGATTTAAATAGCAACAAAAACAAGACAGCCTCTCACCTAGGCATCATTTTGGTAGATTATAGGCTGACACAGTCTTGATGATTTTATAATGAAATTGTCAAAAAAAGATGTACTGCTCTTGTGTACTGTATGTTGCTTTTGTAAATTTACTGGCCTGTGACATTTTTCATTTCTTTTTACTCTTAGCTCCAAAGGAAAGCAATGGCATCAGTAGGAGAACACCAGACCCTGCCAGGGACTCGTCAATACAGGACACAGAGAGCGAAGCGCACTCTGTCACCACTGTCTTGCCAATGAACATCCCCAACCACCGGCCTGTTCTCGACGGCCTGCGGTTTCATGAACACCTACTTACAAGGGATTTCCACGGGGACCAACACTTTTTTAGGAGCGATGGCTCTGTGGCTGCATATTCCACCATGCCAGGCTCTGTGTCTGCCTCAGATGCAGGAGACCCTGTCACTCAGCTGGTGCCACATGCAGATGCCCCACCTTTCTCAGACGTTGCCACTACTGCCACTGAGGCTGCCACCTCCCCACTGACCACATTTACTCCCACAACACCAAGGCTGCCCATGTCTCTCCCTCAAAAGAAGTCCTCTCAGACAAGGGCTGACAAGGTAGAACCAACAACAGATTCCCTCACCACTCAAGTGACACCAAATAATATAGGTTCAATCAATGAAAACCCAGTGGCTTCCTTATCATTGCAGAGAAGTCAGCCTCAAAGTTGGAGTCCTTCTCCTGTAGAGCCCACACTTGCACCGTCCTCGATGAAGATGGAGAAAGGGGAGGCTAGGGAGACTGCACTAAAAAACAAAAGCAGCCCAGATTATCCGCTCCCCAACCTAACTTCCCGAGAAGAAGGTACCACCACGACATCCACAACCATTATCACCACCATCACCACCATGCAAACAGCAGGTAGGCCTGTTTTCTCTGACTATCAAAGATGTACTGAGCAGAACATTCAAGCAACTTGGTGAAATAAATAGAAGCAGTAGCCAAATAATTTTTTCCCCAATGGAAATTAAAAATTGAGAGTACCTTCCCCCTTAAATAAAACACATCCGTCCTAGAGGACAAGACAATAAATCATCAGGTCATCAATATTCCTGCTTTTCATTTTGCATGCTGCACACTATTCATTTCTCCACCAGGGATAACAGAGTTGCTCATGTGTCAAAAACAATCAGATTTTTCCTGATGTGTCCTGACTGTCCTTTCCACTGGCCACAGAGGGCTGACGGCCCAGATGAGCAGTGTCGGAGAGGCGATCTGCAGAGATAGTTAGAGGGTTACGGGGCCATGGTGACACAGGTGGGCTGTCAGAAAGATCAGTGGTCTGGGAAAAAGGGAATAACTTGTCTTTTCACTGTCTCCCACAGAGCCATGCAGCCTGAATTTCACTGACCCTGAGGGTAACATCGAAATCCTGCAGCAACTTGACTCTGGAGTGGAGTGTAACTATCTGGTTACGGTCTACCTGGGATATGGCATTGAGGTTCAGGTCAGTACTGGCTCTTTATTATGTGATCCAGTAGGTGATTTGAGGGGGGATGAGATCCGGTTGATAGCAAATGGATCAAAATGCATGCCGCTTGTAAACCTGCTATCCTCCCTCTACTTCCACCGGCAGCAGATAGAATGCAAGGACAGAGGGATTGTTTAGTCTAGTCCGCCTTACTCATTGGTCCTTTATCTGACTGAGGTTTGTGCAAGTTAAAATATATGGCCACCCATGGTTCTGAAATATCAGTACTGTGTATTGATAATCCATGGTACTGAAGTAGCAGACTGGTTTGTAAAAAATACAGAATCAAATGAGTCCCCCCTGTTAAAAAATGTACAAATCACCTGCTAATCTCACCCTTATTAGCAATTGTTAAACAATATACAGTATATGTAACTTTTGATAAACTGGTAAATTCAAAATTGCATCTTTAAAGTAAAATGAATAGATTATTTTGGGCACTATATGCACAACATTGACATTTACAGCTATTTACACACCATTAGACACAAAGCATGATTTGTCGTCTGGCCACCAGACCAATGAAAGTCCAATAGTTACACTCCTTTTAGCTCCCATCAATTTATAAATTATAATCTCTCTTGCTCCAATATGTCCACTAGCTTGTTGCTATTTTTTTTGCTGTTTAATGTTGGACAGTGTTTTAACTGAAAACAGCTGCCTGCATCTGCATATGAGTAAAACAATGAGCTGAAAGATGGTATATAGCTCAGTAGAGCTGAGAGGAAATGCCGTATCAGGTGACAATTGTCTAAAAGTAAAATAATATATGCAAATGATAATATGCAAAAATGGATGAAGAGCATGGACATATTTTGGTTTAGTCTTAGCTTTAACAGTATTTTCTGGTCTTGTGTGGGTTGACAGAGACAGACAGGCTACAAATTGTTGGGTTGAGTGGGTACATGGGGGCACAAGTGATGGGGTCTGTCTAAGGTTGAAATGTTTGCTTGGTAAGTCTTTTCACAAAAGGTTATAAAAATTAAACTGACAGTGTGTGTGTTCCCTGGCATTTGCAATTTCTCAAACGCCTCATTTACCACAGGAGACTTTAAAACGTGGGAGCTTTGTCTTGCTGCCTCTGGAGGGAGGAGATAAGTATTGACAGAGTATATGTTTGAGTGTGTTTTTCTCTGAAAGCTTCCTCTGGGTAACACAAGTAAATTTTGATCCACATACAGTAAGCACAGGCACACTTTCCTACACATGTGCAAGCATACACACACATATGCATTATCAGATCTCCATCTTCCATTGCTTCTCCAGAAAATTCTCAAAACAGCAATGCTAGGAAGGGACTTTATAGACATTTCATCTTCGACTCATCTACCAGTTCTTATAAAGAAATAGAAGAAAGCCATGTGTTTCAGCACCACCATGTGAACAGATGGGGCCACAGTCTCCTCCCTCCTACAGCTAAACTGATTGTGATCTGATGGCACACTGCTGGCACAACTGAAGAGAATCATGAGCCATGGTCTCTGTTTCTGGCGACGGAAGATAGAAAGATAGAAATTAAAGTCAAGTATGTGTCATACCTTCTCATCAGCAATGTGTGAAGCTCCTCTGCCTGGAGGCTATCCATGTCCCAAGGGTTTAAAGGAATGAAGGAGATCAGAAAGCAGACTTAAGAAGGAGAAGTGTGCACAGAAAATGTTATGCAAGCAGGACAGTTTTTACCCTGCATATTTAAAGTTTTTTTCCACAGTGATGATCTTTTATATAGTTCAATTAAACAGTGAGAGGATTTTATTGGGAGAATCCTACTTTTCATCATGTTTTGTGCCTTTTTAAATATACTAATACTTTTATTATTATTTAATTATAGTATCCAATAAGAAAAGAGAAATGAAACAAACTGTTGTTGTAGTGACTAAATTCATTGCTTCATTGCTCTGATGAGCTTATTTGTCATCGTCACACAGTGATTTGTGCCATTTCTCTGGTTAGATCTTGAATATTTGCTGGTTTGTAGCCAGAGATTTATTTTCCGGTATGTGTTAATAACAGAAATGCATGTCTTAGTATTTACTTTGATCAGCTGGGTTTTGATACCTTTTACAGTGCCAAGCATCAACACAGGGGAACAGCTTTTGCTCCACACTTCCGAGCAGAGCAGCCGTAGGAGGGACATTATGGTTGAAGTGCATGTTCTTGTTTTGGTAACCAGCCTTCGTCATGGAAGGGAGTCATCATTATAGCACAGACAGACAAGCAGTTTGCAAGGGCAAAGTAAGGGAATTAGGTGGAAGAAAAAAACTCTAAAGGACAACTGAGATGACTGTATAATATAATATATACACTGCATATAACTATTTATGTTGATGTAGTGTACCTAAATTTCAGTAAAACATCATATATATAGACACATAATACTCAGAGACCCCTCTGATTTCCACCAGCAATGAAAAACATCAGTGGGGAATAAATAAGCAAGATCAGACCTTTTCTGTGCTTAGTCAAAACTCCTTTCAGCATTCTGGCAGCTTCTAGGAGAGGGAGGATGAAAAATGTATCAGGAGAATTTACTGCCCTCAGCCTGACTGTTCAACACTTCTGCCACAGTTAATAGCATATAATGCATTGCCCCATCTGGTGATTTTGGCCACATTACAATTTATTTGCAGAATAATTGCACAAATATTAGGAGGCTGATGTAACACCAACTAAACTCTGAAAATATGTATTTTTAAAAAGGTCTTACACTTTAATGTACACTGCACAAGCCTAGTTAAATACGTTAAATATATGCAGGGCATTTGAACAGGTAGTGCAAACCATATTATGTTATGAGTTAATGATATAAAATATAGATTTTTGTCTGACATTCTTAGCAATTATATTAAGTTTAGCAATGATGAAGAACTCTTAAGCCAGAGAGGGTTACTGTAATTTTTACCAATGAATTGGCCATATCTTAAGCACATCTTATTTCTGTCCTCTATATCTGTCTCCTCCTTTTCGCTGCAGTCACTTTTGCAATAAGGTTTTAGAGGACAGATGGAGGTTTTCCAGAACTGGGCTGTGGCATTAAAGTGCTTAAAATCTGTGTTGGAGCTTTTTTTTTATTTGATCAAATAAATCCAGTGGGTTAGCTAGCTATCAGCTCTTTCCAGGCCATCTGTCCCACTCTGATTTCTCCGTCTCCTCTGCTCACTGATCTACCTGCCTGGGTCTAAAGGAGCTACCATGTGAGGCTCTGCACAGGTTGTTCCAGCTCTGTTTCATGGTGGCCACATCCCTGCACTCTTGCTAAAATGAATGTATTGTGTGGGGAGGACTGAGAGAGGTTGATATATTTCAGGGGTTATGAGCCCAGACATGGGCAATTTCTCCCACTGCCATAAAGGCTGATTGGGGGAGTGTTTCCATTTTCTGACAGGCTGAAGCAGTATCATTCAAAAAGATGGTGAGGGAGGATTTGAGGTCAATACTGTATATCTCATATTTTTCAGTCTTCTCCATCCCTCTCCTCAGTGCTTGAATTATGTTTTTGTCTTTAAGGGGGTCTCTCTCTCATAAAAAAAACTTGGCACACCCTGCACATAGCCTAACAAGGCTATACAATTAAATAGCCTAGGCACTATTGCTGCTTTTGCGCAGTATGCGCATGGTAGGCCTAGGCTATAACTTGACACGTGCACAACAGACAGACAGATTTAAAAAAATAATTCACAGAAATGGATTCCTTTTCATTACTTTCATACATACCGATTGTAATTGTAATATTTCATTTTAATTTTGCAATACAAAGGAATAGACGAAACAATTTAGTCTGAGTGTCATTCTCAATTTCACAATGAAATAAAACGTAACTCCTTTGAACCAGACCACCATCTCAGATATCCTCAGTATCAAACACCATAATGCATTTAGTCTTTAAATTATACACAGGGAAAATGCACTAACCGGCAGAAAGTAATAAAGCCATTGCACAGCCAAACTATGTCCTAGTCTTAGTAACACGTAGTGATAACAACACCTGGGTGTTCAGTCGTCTCCTGTGTTAAACCGTCGAAATGAATAAAGGAACAATTTGGGAATTTGCACTGAGCCTATTCGCTGAATATTCCACCATCAGAGATTGGTGAAAGGTGTTTCAAAATATTTGGGAACTTTCCAGAGTTCTGAATGGCAGAGGCTAGCTACAGATCAGTTCACACAATCATCGAAGCCGTCAGTGTTGGGCTTTACGGAGACAAAACACAACAAACTGCCTACTCAGAACCAAAACTTGTCAGGGCTGAATATGAATTTGGCACAGGTGGCCTTATATTTCGGTGGCATAACTGACAGTGATATTTCTATTTAAGTTGTATTGGTGGTATTTACCCCAAAAGCACATTAAGCTAAAAGCAAGGTGACTTCTTCAGATTTGCGAGTGCCATCAAATCGATCATCATATGATCTGTGTAGTGCAGTCATGCTGTGTTTATGAGCGTCTAGGCAACTTCCCGTAGTAGCCTATATTTTATGTTTTAATTTAACATCTTTAATGGTAAGAGACTGCACAGGGATGCCACTATATGGCAGACACCTTAAGATATGCAAGACTTTGTTGCATTTCATGATTTCCCTCTGGCTCCCACATAATTTGAGCAACCATTTTTTTTTTTACTATTTCCATCCTGCTCTCATTTATAAGTTTTTCTATTTGTCCATCCTCTACCCTGTCTCAAGCAGTGTCAGTCATTGTGGTGAACCTGGGAATAAATTAACAGGACACATGAATGAATTTACACCTCTCACTTCACCCACTTCACCTGTATATAATTGATTGTCATTAATACTTTTTATTTCATTCTTTTGATTATGTTGGTTAATTCACCAGCCACTGTCCCGTCGGCGGGACCGTTTTCTCCATTATTAGGAGAAAACGTTTTCTTAACTCAAATTGCAAGCTTATCTCTTCATGAACACGGTCATGCAGCGCATCATTAGAAAGCTTAAAGTCTCATGATTCCATTGAGCCCACACACATAAGCATAAGGTGACTTACAGCGGTTATAATCATGTTTAAAGTAAAGAAACACAGACGGATTCTGTGCAGATAGTGTCTAAATTCAGACATGAGTCCTTACCTTTCTCCTCGTGTCTCTCTTCACAGCGGTGAAAGATCTCCATAAACTTTTTTCCTGCTTTGCCAACAGTTCAAAGAATAAGTACATCCAATCCTTTTAATCCAAAACGAGCTGGTCCCCTCACAATCTTGTAGATTCTGGCCGTGTTTCCGCAAACAAAGCTGAAAAGTCCATCATTTATGGACTTTAATCGCTCCTACTGCCGGCTCTGCTAATGGTACAGTGTATCCTTCTATTCAGCAAGTTAGGTTGAATCAACAGCTTTTGATTGACAGGTTGTTTCAGCCAATCCGTCTACTCTAACCTGAGTTATCCCTTATGGAAGCCAATCAAGTCACACGATTTACAGAGGGCAAAGTGGGAAAGATTGACAGCACTTCCAACCATTTAGAATCAAAAGCTATGAAACCAGCCTCCTGTGTAGCCAATAAGAAGACGAGTTGATTGATACCAAACATGACCAGAAAACTTTAACCTTGTGATGGCTCCAGCTGTGTCAAAGCAAAAATAAGGCCTTAGTTATTGCATTTCACCATTTCATCAAATTATAATGACTTATTTCTATAAATTTATGCATGTAGTTATTTTAGATATGTGTATGAGTGATGTGGATGTGTTTTTAATTTGAGAAGTTTTTAATTTTGCACTTTTTGGGCTTTTTTCTGAGAGGAAATAAGAAAAACGCACAGACATATCTGTAGAAATAACTTCATAAAATAGCCATTTTCTGAGTCATTTTCTTCTGGATTTTTCTGTATTAAGTTCAGACATGTGGCTGGGGTACTATGTTTGTATGTAGATCATGTAATATGCTTACAGTAGTGTTTTTTAATGATTTTACATATGATTTACTTGGACGGAAATAGAAATTCTCTATTCTAACCTCTTTAGCTCTGTGTCAGTAAGACCTAGTGTCACACTGACACAAGAAACAAAAAATTTAGAGTGTTAGCTTCCTAATGACCTCGGGACCATCCCAGAGGGCCAAAGGATGGGGAAACTGTAGCAGTTTTTTTTGGAGAAAAATTTAGGCGAGAAAAACATATATTTTGAAGTGATTTGTGAAGAGGTTAAAACAGGGAGTGGCCATCATGTGAAAGACAACACAAAACTCTTATGTTGTAATTTTCTTTAATTACATTTTATAAATATCGACAAATGCCTTCGGTCTCAAATTATAGCTTCCAAGTTTTTCATCCACAAATAAATGAATATTGTTTCAGATGTTTCCAAACAAAATACAACTTCAAAATCACAAAATGTAATGAGCTCAAGGCTACATGTACAGGTACTAATGAGTTACACATCTAAGGTAGGGATAAAGCACGGTTGAGGTGGATGGTCAGTGAAAGGACCCTGATTGAGATGTTAGAGAGCATGCCAAGTGTTTATAGCCTACCTCGACTCAAGGGTTAACGATTGGTATTTGATGCTGCCTCTGCGACCACGCTCCTCTGACTCCAATCAATAGTCATGTTAATAAGCAGAAGTACTGCTTGACACACAGCCTCCTCTCTGTGCTGGGTGAATTGCTGTATTGATCATTGCACTCACATTATAATTCCAGTATTTCTTACAAAAGAAGCAAAAATGCACATGGCATTGAACCTGGTAGAGTGTGGCTGATGAGGGTGGGAATTTAATTTGTTTTGTTGGTGTTCAGTGACAGCTAGTGCGCTTATCAAACGAAAGGGCCACAAGAAAGTGTTGTGAGATTTCCACCGAAAAGCATTTCCTCTTTAAAATACAGTGATGCCTGTAGTCCTCCCCTCTTGCCTCTAATATACTAAAAGTGACATTTAAACAAGGTTATGCACATGCTTAGGTCATTCTGTGACTCCCCAGCAGCACAAAGAACGTTACACATAGCAGATATGTTGCAGAGAAACTGAGCCTTACTGAGTAACGGAGGCCAAGACAGGCTTGCTGCCTTTAATCAACTTGAGATGATACAGAGGGAAGCCTTCATCATGGTGTGCCTTGGGGGAGTAGGCAGGATATAAAGAAGGCCAGTTTGATCTTGATGAGCTTTTTAGGGTGCCAGGGCTTTTCTGAGATGAGTCTTCATGGGGCCTAGTCATCCCGAGAGGAATGACTTCAGGTGACACTAATTGCTCCTCCACCCAGCTAGCTGTCATAAAGAGAGAAAACTCTGTCTGGCAGAAAACTACGTTCTCTCCAAATCTCTCAGTGTCACGATGAGGCTGGGAAAGTAAATGTCAAACAATAAGAAGAGTAATTAGCAATGCATGAATTTAAATCTATGCAAAAATGCACACTGCAGCAAATAAACAAAGATGTCAAGGCCCAAGAGGCCCCGGAGAGAGTGACGCTGATTTATCATAGAGCAAGAGCCTCATCTTATGAGTGTGTTCCAAATGCTTAGGGCCTTAGTGCTTCTTTACTGTAATGTTCTGGAGGGAAAACAAGATCGTATTTGAGAGGATGGTCACAACTAGGCTACGTGGTGGAGGCAATTCTCAGGAAAGTAAATGTTAAATCACAATGTGACATAAGTGACAATGAGCAAGTTAGTATTGTAGTCAGCCACTGGCTCTGGCACATTCTCATTAACATTCAGCTTTCGCTGATTGGTACAGTGGCAACCATTGTTTTAGACCGCAGGGCCAACAGGAAATGGCCTTGGCTGTTTTATACAGAGATGAATGTTCAATTAAGATAATGTTTTCCATATAATGAACACTGGAAGGTTTCTTATTTATATATAAGAATTTAGCAGGAGGCAAACAAAAACTGGATATGGTGTACCAAGATGATTCAAATGTGAGTCTGAGATATGGGGTGATGAGGGAGGTACACTACCAATGTATTCTACTGCATCAGCCATAGTAATGATGACACTGCAGCTGGTGAGTCCAATGGCGGCTGATTTATTGCCCCCAGCAGCAGGGTCATTTAATTTCCATGTATAGTGGGATCATTTTGATTACATACTGCTCATTTCTCCATCAGCAATGGCTCCTGTGAGCCAGTGTAAATGTTCATTGCAGAGCACCGCCAGATGTTTTCAACAGTAAATTATCAGTGAGAGCCAGCCTCTGTGGACAGTTAATACATACTGTGTGCTTACAGATGAATTAAGAAATGAGTGAATAAAGATGACATGCCAATGTGTAAAAAGGCTAATTTGTTTGACAGATTGTTTGTTTCAAAGCACTAATAGAAATATGTTTCTTTGCCCTTATTTTAGATAGAAACTCCCTAATTGCATGAAAAAGATTCATTTGAGTTTATCTCTTGTGTGGACTGTCAGATGCCAGTGGTGACTCTGTATTACCAGATTAAAACCCATGGCAGCCCTCTTTCTGTTTGGATGCGATAAGTTGAAAATTCACCTCATTGCAGCAGCCTGGAAGTGTAAACACACTAAAATCAAGGTATTTACTCCTGCAAACATTGTTTTCATTTGAAACCTTTATTTTGCAGACCTCCCCCTATTGTATTGTGGCCTTGCAGGTTGGTTTGTTCATTATAGTGGTTTGATTGGAAGGACAGTGTTTAGGGGGACGAGAGATGGCTCTCTCTGCTCTTGTCCTCTTATTTTGATTGGGCTCAGGAAATACTTTCCTGGAACACTTGGGAGGGAGACATTAAATGCTTGAGGGTATTTGAAAGAACACATAGAGGACAGTCTTACATGTCTTGCATTGTTTAGAGCTTTTCTTTTATTAACCTGGGTAAAAACACTAAAAAGACATTCTTTCTTATCTCAACACAAATTCTCAAAATGGAACAGCACAAAGTTTAGATGGCATCCTCAGATAATGTTGTGGTTGGTGCTTGGTCAGCCAAATCCCTGGTCCCACAAATGTGTCTTCTGAGGCAGAGATTCCAGCTAGGAGTCACAATATAAGCCTGCTCTCATTACAGTCTGAGAAAGATGCATGCGTGTTTGCGCGCGCACGTGGACAGACAGGAAGAGAAAGAATTCCCTCTGGGCATTTGGCTCCAGCACTGGTGAAGATAAGGTGGTGGGATGTCTCCTGACATGGCCAATGATTCATAATTGAGGCAGGACAGCTGTTGCTGGCTGTGCTGACAGGTCCCAGGGTGGATGACAGATGATAGGGCCCTCTGGGACCAAGCTTTCTTATAGAACTGCTCACTGTCCACTATCTGCTCACTTGTCCTTTGTGAGCCTCCCTGGTATAAACCAAGTGGTCACAGACCCTCAATTTATTTGACCTCACTGGATAAGATATTATAAGTTGTTGCAATATCAGAGTGCCTACTAAATATTAGATGAACACATAATAAACACTTTTGCAATCTAGTGTTGTGTTGTAATGTTAACCATGAATGAACCATGAATAACACAGATTTTTTTCTGCTATTTGCATTCACATAAAAATCAGTATTCATGATAATAATAATAATCAAAGCCAAAACATTTTCAGTTCCACTATTGACAGAAATAGTGCACCTTTTTTAAAGTTAGGGAACCTGTCTGATCTTGATAAATAAAATGTTATAAATCATAAACCTATTTTGTATAGCATTTTACTTAACACAGTTACAACATTCTCTTGATGAAGAACAAAGAAAGGACCAAAGGGTTAATTTTATTCAAATAGAATTGAATTATTCAAATAAAAATAAATAGGTACAGACAGAATAAAAGAAATGAGGTGGTGAAACATTAAATATTTATCTTTCATAAGACATATAAAAGTGAGTAAGTTAAAGACTGTCTGATGGGTGTTCTAATGTCTGGGGACTTTATTTGCAAACGGTCATCCTTGGTTACTAGCTGAGACCTATAGAATAATAATGAGAAAATATAATAAGATTATTAGTAGAGTCCCATCCATCAATCTAAGGTGACACCAAAGCATGAGGAGTCAGCGAATCAGCGACAAACATACAGTATGTGGAGAAAAGCAATTTTGAAAATGAGCAATACATTTTATTAGCACTTCCGAACCAAAATAAGTTTGCTAGTACAGGGGTAATATGTTTATATATTTTGGTGCCAGTTATAATTCAAGCAGCAATGTTCTGCACCAATTTAATGGATGAAGCTCTGACAGATACCGATATTAAGTGCATCACACCAGTCTAGGCAGCTATATGTGAGCATGAGACAACGTTTTTTTTAGTTGAAAAAAAAAATGAAAACATAAATAGACTAAATGGCTTGTATAAATTGCAATTTAAATAAATATTGGCCCAGGGTATGATATTTTATCCCAATTAAATTGTATTAAATGTTTCTAGGTCCAGCATCTGATATCGTTGAAGATTGATACTAGACATGGATTGGGGATAGGGGAGGGTGAATTGAACAAGGATAAGAGGCTTTCCGCCAGTTCCACGGAGGGCTTTAGAAAGAAGGACATTTGATTTTTAGCCTGTTTTTTTTGGAGAGAAGCTTGACCGAAATATTTGTGAATCCTGGTGGAGGAATACCAGCCAACTCTTATCAACCTCACCATGCAGCTTTACATAACGGTGGATGCAAAAGAAACAGAATTCACAGAATAATAATTTCAGAATTAAATTCAGGGAAGAAAGAAATTATAACCTCTGGCCTTTTTTTTATATGAGTCTCCAACAAATTCAACCTTGCTTCACTGTAGACTTACAAATGTATGTACAATAACAAAGCACATAGTTTTTATTGAAGTTCCTTGACAATGTCTAGAAGTTTAAACTACATTTCACAAAACTGCAACAAAAACAACCAATTGATGTATTGTTAGAGTTGAGTCTCCATGGTTTTCAAACTTTGTTAGACAAAGTCAAACACAGTTAGTACAATTGCATTCCACGTTGTCTGCACTCTCAACTCATTCCTTCAACATATGAATACGGGTGTTAAATTGATAAGGAGAATTGCTGTGCTGTACTGTGGGGTGAATAAAGGAGTTATAACATGAGACAGCAGCTCAAGTAACCTGATTTGAAAAACATCCAAGCCCTCTATATTGACTCAGAGACAAAAAGGAAGAAGTGGGGAAAAAATAGAAATCTGCCTAAGGCTTTGTCATTGCCATTGCCCTTGAGAAACAGGGATTCTAAAACCATGTGGCATTCCTTTATTACTCACTGTGACACTGTAGTTTAAAGCTCATGCAACAACTAAACTAAGCCACAATGTCAAGATGCACAGTTTTTCTATTAAAACATACAAGGGTGATTGTGTAACATACACACATATTGTAAGAATATCGCTGTTTGCTCTCTGTGTGTTCAGTTAGTCTGAAAACATCCGGAGTGATCTTGTGTTTAATTCTGGTTGTGATAAAAAAAAAAAAAAAAAAATCAATCAGAGTGGCTGACCTCATGGATCATTCAGGAAGAAGTCACCTCTAAGCTCAGTCTCAGAGTGTCCATTAGACTCTCTGCACTCGTTGTCAGCTCTCCTTTGACTGAGTGACAGTTAGTCAACCTGCCAAATACATGTTGCTGCCGCCATTGTGCAATGTGCTCATCCTGCCCACTGTCTCAGCTTTTCCAGGCTGCTGCACTAACACTCCTACACACATATTACCTCAGGGACATTGGCCTTTTTCTGCCTCATGGCATACCTGAGACCTGAGCCCATTACCTATGACAGCATTAGCTTTCAGAACATGTTGTGAATCTCACTAAGAGCTTGAAATAGATGTGGTTGAATAGGCTTTGAAGTTGCACTTGTCATTCAAAGGGACTGTTCTTTCCCACCAAAAGAATGCTCCCGTGTTGTTTGTCCAAGCAGCAATTATTACTCATTTTTACGTTCATAGTGGCGGTGCCCTCTAATGGCCACAACTATTACAGGATTTTTAAACAAACCCAGGACTTTCACCTAAGCGCTGGAGTTTATGTCATGTTTGAAAGTAAAAAACCTTTTTTTAAATGTCCGTAACAAACGGACCTACGTCACATTCTGCGTCATGTGCAAAACCAGAAGTTAAAAGTCCCATGGCATGAACTTTGAGTTTTTTTTAACATTAATATGAGTTCCCCCAGCCTGCCTATGGTCCCCCAGTGGCTAGAAATGGCGATAGGTGTAAACCGAGCCCTGGGTATCCTGCTCTGACATTTGAGAAAATGAAACCTCAGATGGGCCGATCTGGAATCTTGCCTCTTATGAGGTCATAGGGGGCAAGATATTAGGGGACCACTAAGATCTATATAAAAGCATCCAAAGAGCACCATATCATGGGACCTTTAAGTTTTTAACCCAAACCACGATAGTTTTCCAAATTTAACTAAGTACTACATATTTTTTTGTGCCTAAACCTCACCAAACTGTGACCGTCTTTCAGAGCTAATGCGTAAAACTTTAACGGTTACATTCTCTGGTTTCGATAAGAGGAAGAAAAACACTCCTGACGGTCATGTTTCCTGCACCTATGTGCACTTATTCATGGAATGCTCCTGTGGGTTGTATTAGAGGGTAGCGATAAACAACCTATTGCCTATACCTATACTAGTTGCATTCAAGACATGAGCTGGGTCCATTTGGATCTGGTTGCAAGACGGTTTGAAATAATCAGCAGTGATATTTTGTATATAGAGTATATTTGTATTGTCTCTTCTTATAAGCACATGCCAGTGCACAAAACATTTATCTATTTATTTAGCCAATATTTAATCTATCTGACTAATTTTGAATTTTAGTTATTTGATTGCCTTTTTTTAAGGTTTAGTTTAGGACATTTCTCTGAATTAGTGAAGGCATCATTTGTATTGCACTAAAGAGTACAAAAACAAACCCCTAAACAAACTACCCAAATAAATTGATAAGTATATGATTTGTATTTGATAAAAAATAAATCCTGGATTAACCCTAATAAAATCTGTCAAAGTTATTTAAGACTGCCATGCAAACGCAAGAGACGCCTTGTCCATGCACCTTGGAAGTAGGTAAAGTCATAAATCCCTATTCTGCAAAAAAAGCTTGAAAGCTTTTTTATTTTTGTCATACAGAATAATAACCATGACCTGCGGTTGGATTAATATTCCTATTTTTTAGTTCTATGGGGAATTAATCAGATGTTGCTCCAAAATGTGTCTGTGCTCCATTATCCAGACAGTTTAACTATATGCAAACCTCTTGAGGTTCCTTCACCAGATTTAGCTGCAGATGCTGTTCAAACCTGTTGAAGACATAAAGTACTGCTGTCAGAGTGGCTTCAAGGCACAAGGCAAACACACAAAGAGGATCAGTCAGTCATGCAACAAACCATGAATGGAAAGACAGACACATTCTACAATTACTCAAGAACATGTCTACAATCTGGGAACAGGTTAACAAAAAAAAATTACTTAACCAAACATATCCCTGTGCAAGTGTGTTGGTAGACAACTGAGCAAAGTAACACAGCAGGTGACCCATTTTTCAGAGCAACATCATTAGACCAAACCTGGCTCAAAATGGATACATGACAGTGTGTGTGTGTGTGTGGGGGGGGTGAATTAAGATTCTATCTGATGTCAATTCAGACCTCATAAGTCAACAGTTAGTCACCATGTTTGTGTGTAATGTGATTTTTTTATCTTCATTTAAAAGTATAGAACTGTTGTCTTTTGGTCTTCAAAAAAGTGGATAGAAAAGTGCTTCTAACAGTGCCAAAAATACAACCCGCTGTTACCTTTCTGCAATGTGTTTCTCCAAAGACTCTTTGCAAAGGGTATGCTAGTCAGTGAACCGTTTGCTTGCATGACATCATACGGTATGTGATGCCCAGAAGTGCAGCACTAAAATGTGCAATCTTTTTTGTAGGTGTTAAATGTGAGTGTGTTGGAGGGAGAGCAGGTGACAGTGGAGGACACAGGTGGCCGAGAGCCCTTCATCCTTGCCAATGAGTCACTCTTGATGAGGGGCCTCGTACTACGCAGCTGGAGTAACCAGATCTCCATCCGATTTCGTAGTGACCGACAGCACAACTCCGGATTTCTCCTGCTGCATTACCAAGGTGAGCCAGTCTCATGTTAGATTGCTTGTCACGTCATTTAAATGGTGCATCAGTCCAACATTGCTCAGCTTAGCCCTGCTCACAATGGATTAAGTCATTTTATTATTATGCAGTACAGCATATATAGATATATCTATATATATATATATATATATATATCTCTATCCATCTATCTATCTATCTATCTATATATATATATACATATATATATATATATATCTCTATATCTATATCTAGATATATATAGATATATATAGATATATCTATCTATCTATCTATCTATCTATCTATCTATATATATATATATATATATATATCTCTATCTATCTATCTATCTATCTATCTATCTATATATATATATATATATATATATATATATATATAGATAGATAGATAGATAGATAGATAGATATATATATTATATATTTTATATATTAAAAAGTAGTTTGTCACAAAGTAGACATTTCAGGGCCTGTACATGCCCAGTTTGGATACATACACAGCCATTTTGTATTTTTTAATAGTCAGCAGCAAATGTACACATTTTCTTTTAGTCGAAAAATTTAAGAGGGCAAGCTTTAAAAACTTCTTTAAGATAAAAAACACTGCCCAGACTCTTTAGTCAGTATGGGGAGAGAGCGCTCCTCATGGTCTGACACCCTGCTTCTCCTATGGAGTCAGGCTGCATCCATTCAGCCCTCCTGTGTGTCATCCTACATGTCAGAAGCGCGTCTCTCCGCTGTCCTCCACAGTCGTCTACCCCGTCCCACATCTCAGTGCATCTGAATGCCTCAATCTCCAATCCTGTGCTCTCACCCTAGCAGAGCGCTTATCAGTCCTGTCCAATCACACATAAAGTATCTTCCTTGATTAGGTAAGATCAGGTGTGTTCAAATAGTGTCTTTATTGCATGTGCTAGGCAAACAGAAAAAAATAAAAATAAAAAAACCCAAAGGAAACACCACACACCTGCAAAAAAACATGCAGAACACTAGCTTTCTGGCTTCACTTTGCAACAGTAACATAGCTATGTTCATATAAAATACTCTGTTATATGACATATGACCCACACTGTGTACATGCAA
Source organism: Percina caprodes (assembly GCA_013375575.1). NCBI lineage: Eukaryota > Metazoa > Chordata > Actinopteri > Perciformes > Percidae > Percina > Percina caprodes. Next base: position 74,438 of record JABXJD010000009.1, on the reverse strand, counting down.
CTGTCCATGATTATCAGTCAGAAGTCTAGGAGGGAAAACAGCTGGAATTAACAGTTTTGTAAGAGCTGACTTACTTTGGCCACTGCAGAGATTAAACTCTACAGAATGAATTATTAAATATGATCAAATAACTACATGAGAAGACTGTGCATCAGCCGCAAAATCTGTCAGCAGTTAGTTACTGTATCTCTTCGGTGAACATGATGGCCCATAAATTTCTCCCTCTCTCGCGCGCTTGTTTTGCGTGTGACATTTATCTTCCATGTCTGCAACAATGTCTGTTTATCTCAGCAATCGCACAAAGTGGCCAGCAATTACATGCTCCATCGATTTGAGTTGATGGCGGAAGCCAGTGACCAAAACATTCATCCCACCACATTACTGTGGCACTTTCACCAGATCAAACATGAAAGCAAGCATCAAAACAGTGGCACTGACATGAAATAAATCAGCCTGCTGCTGTTGGATGTGTGAATATTTCTGTGTGGTCAGGCTGAATGATGACTACGAGGGGTCAGTGCAGATCACACAGGGTGATGCACATAGTAGCTGGGGACAGATGGTGACAAATAGTTGAAATATATTACACTGTTAGTAGCTGCACTTTTCTCCTTCACTTCTCCTTTTTGCATTTTAGAAGATCTTATTCAGCATTATTTGGTGTTCAGTATTTTCCAGGTTTATTGTTAAAATATATAGACACCCTAGCCATCACCACGCTATAGCTATCCATCTATTCACTGTCAACAACCCAACAATCAAACTGCACTGTGCACCTGATGCTGACCGGGGTCTGCAGGAAGACTCGGTGACACTATACTGGTTGCTGATGCCCATCATATTATTATTAATTAAAACTGCTGGCTGCTCTTTATTTTGTGACCCGTGCTGCATTTGCTCACACAGCTTCATAAGACATATGAATAATCAAGTGGTTTCTTCTGTTCCATGTAAACCTCATATCCTAAATAGGATCAAAACCAAATGAGACTTGTAACCAGGATATTATGCATGCATGTGTGCAGGTGCAGTGCGCCATCCCCATCAGTACTTATCAGTTAAAGAAAATGTATAATGATAAAAGCTATAATGATGTATACCATGAAATTAAGTGAAATCAAGGATTTCTTGAACTAAGAATAATTGACATTTGTGATGAATATAGCCAAAGTTTTGGAGATAATGGCAGATGTTTGCTCCTGGAATGTAAGCTCTCAAAAAAACACCCACTCCATTAAACAGAGCTTTCTTAACAGGGGAGAAAAAAAGCATGTCAAACATAACTAAATTGCTGTACTGAATTTAATGCCAGTCCCTTGTTTATAGTATTTAAATAAATATTGGATGATAAAATGTGGCCAGGATATCCACAAGTGAAAATCAGACACTGATAATGTCTGCACCTCGGTACTGAAAGGACTGAGACTGTTATTTGTTGGAGTTTGAGGAACTTCTTTACAGACAATCAGAAACCAGGATGATGATGGATTCACACATGACCAGTTTTGTTTATGTTCCATATCATATTCCGAATGTGATTAGAACCAGGATCGGTAGCATGGACACTAGTGTGCATATAAACCTACCCATTAAAAATTGACTATGTTGGTGACAACACAGACTGGAAGAGCAAAGCAGAAAAAAATCTTGTCTATGAAAGAATCAATCTTCTCAGTGGGTGTCAGTGGGACACAGCACTGCGTCGCTTAGTGTCTAGTTTTAGGCTTAGGCTTAGCCAGACCCTCCTTCAGCGCGCTTTGGAGGCTACTCCACATAGCATTCGGGGATGGGAGGAAGACGTGCTCTGATTTAATGGCACTTCTTTAAACCAATCAGAATCGCCATGGGCGGCGCTAAACCCCGCATAGAGCCGCTGTAAAATAGACGCGTGAGAGAAAATTAAGATTGGAGAGATAATCTAGCTAGCAGTCTCATTTTACCCTGCAGAGATTTGTGGAGCAGTCAACAATAGTCCTCATTAATCCACCAAATTTAAAATTCCAAGTGGAACGTCAAGGATATAGACTACTCAGTGTCTACTTTGTTTCATAAGTTATTTGATACTAGAAGGGCTTCATCTCCAACATTAACTCAACTTAACACAGCACCTCTAAATCATTTTATAGATAGATCTACTGTAGACATTCCTCAGCAAATGAGAAATCAATTTTTATCATGCTATAAAACCTTTATAAAACACTTGCACATTGACAACTTTCAGTATTGTAATTGTTGCCAGCAATAGTGGCATTAAAAAACCCTGCAGTCAGATGTGTGGTGTTAGTTGTCCATCAATCAACATTTGTTTTAGAAGTTGAAGGGACAAATTTTGTTACATTAATGAGAAACAAAAATGCAACGAGTGGATTTCTAGAAGACTAACCATATTGGAGACGCAGAAGATATTTCAATTTGTGTTCCTCTCCTTGGTAAGCAGAATATCACCTTGTCCTTTATAATAGGCTGTGAGAAATGTGATTGGACAAGCGTGGAGAAGGAGACAGAACTGTGGAGAGATGGATCTCGGCTCAGGGTAATTAATATTTGCTACAGCGTTGACTCTGCCTGCAATGGCAGACTGATGGATGCCTCCATAAGATCAGCAGTGAGCCAGACGCTTGGAACATGATTATAGGGGTGTTTTACTGTTTATATGTATAGAAGTAGAAGTGTGGGGCAGGAGAGGAGATAACCACTTTCCATGGACATCCTTATCCTTTTCTTTTCAACAATACACACACACACACACACACACACACACACTTCAACAATCCTATCCAGAGACAGCTACTGTCGCTCCAAGAAATGAAAAAACGTAATGCATGCATCTAACAAAGAACCATACATAAAACACAAAATACATGTAATGTATCCTGAGTGTCAGCAACACATTAAATGTGAAATAGAACATGTATCAGTGTAGGATATAGGGATTCTTTAAATTCTTGCTGCAGAATTCCAATTTGCAAGTTATTTGGCTCCATGAATCTGAAACCCTAATAGAAATTGTATCTTTTTTGTTATTGCAATAGAGTATGAATGCAAGCCTATCAATATGTACCTTTTGGGCTATTTATAGTCATATTTGCTATAATGACAACATTATCAGTACTGACACAAATATCCTTGGTATTATGCATATAACATGTACACACGTACTATTTTGTAATAAGAACAGGCAGCAATTTTAACCACACAACCTTCAGGGTCACACGATGCATGCATGCATGTTGAGAGGATACTTCAACCTAAAGTGGTAGCACCCAAATGAGCAAACTAAATACAGCACAGGGAAATTAAATTCTTCTTCCAAAAGGATAACGATGATTACAGTGCTGGCATGCTAAGTTAATGTCAAAATGTAGAGTTCAACTAGTAAAATATATTTAACAGTTTTTAACAGATGGGTCATGGAATGCTGTTATTTAAATAAAAATGGAAATAATTTATATGCATGAGCATTGTGGTTATAATTAAATGTTACACTGTACAATTTTACTCCCGATTAGCAAGTTACTTCTTTATAAATTTAATTAAATTCATGATGGAATTTAACCGCAACATCTTTTATATAGTTGATAAAATTATTGCCATCCTATGTAACCTATTAACATGACAGGTGAGCTTGAATTGTCATTTCAGGATATTGTAAAGTATATAGTAATCATTTGAAAGAAAATCACAATCAATGGCATTGCCAATGGTGATGATGCTTTACAGGAAACATTGATTGGCTGTGACTAATGTGCCAGGTTGACAAGTAAGGTGGTAATGGCCACTGGCAATGATCCACCAATTTGCTACAACTTCTCAGCAGCATTGATGAGATGCTGCCTTTAGTACAAAGTTATTTCTCTTTAATAGCCTTTATTGAGTAAATGACCATTAAAATCGAGTTTTTAACCCAACCACATAAATATCAATAGGGCATATCATGGCATAACTATGCTCTGTCTTTCTACAACTGAATCACTTTACCAGTGACACCCCTATTGATCTTTCTGTAAAAAGGTAATGCTTTGGTGCACAGCCAGGACATGAAGCGTGAATGCAGTGAGAATCTCACTCTCCCACAAGTCGCCTGATAACTGCAGAGCTATCACCTCCAACAAAACCACAACTGACTAGAGATGACTACTCATCAGCACACGATTTTTTTTCTCTCCACGGAAAGACATTTTTCTCTCTAAATCTTGATGTAACACCATTACGGATAATATTCTCCAAATGCCCTGTAATTAAATATACTAATAACAATCTACACTACATTAATTATTTGTGTATTTCTGTTTTCTATTACCCACTTTCATTATCTGCTGCCCTCACCTTGCCAAGTTTGATCTCATTCCAGTTCTCTACCTGATGGGATTCAGGCAACACGTGAAATACAACAGTGTAGCAGTTTATTAGGCCTAAATTGAAATGCATATTAGTTGTTGAAATACTGCGGATAACTTAGGTTTACTGGCTTCTTCATCTCATCTATTGTGCCCTGGTCAACAATATGCTATTGTCCCTTATTGTTTGAAGAGCAATATTCTCCATTTGGCAAATGAAAATGTGCCTACAAGAGGATGAGGCCCATTAAAGGGAGTGTGTTAGTGAATGCACCAAGTGTTTACTTTTTTTTAAAATGATTTCCGAAAGTTGAGCTTTTGACTTATACGGCTAGAGAATCCATAACTAATTATTGGATCCAAAATACAGTTTTAGAGTTATGACACAAAAATATTTGAAATTCAGATAGATGAGAAAGGGCAGGAAAAAATAGAAACAAAAATACTTAAATAGGACAAATCCATTGCTGTTGCACAAATATGAGAAAAGGGGAAAGGGGAACAAAGCACTGCGGGATGTATTTCTCTTGAACTTAAAAATAAAGGGAAAAAAGCATTTAGCCCATGTAGCCCCAAAAGCTTTTATCCATTTTTTCCCCTCATTCTTATTATTTTATGGGAGCCTATTTTAGAACAGTATTAAACAAAGTACCAATATATGTCAGCTATAATAGATGTTTGTGAGATATTATAGCATTTATGTCAGTAATGTCTCCTTCCTTTGACCTGAGATGCCCTCCTTTGTCTAAAAAAACAACAACGTTGGAACGCAGTAGGGCGATGGATTCAAATCCATACTAGTCAGGTATGAGTGTTACCAATATGACTTTTTCCTCTACTATACAATGAAACCATTAAAGACATGTCCGTTTCCTGTGGTCCTACAGCACCAGCTAATCTTCCTGGCTGTCTGCACCGTGGAGCTATTATTTCTAATGGCAAAACAATCAGACTTTATGGCCAAGCACCATTTCTACTGGAATGGGGGCTGCACGTAATTTAATACTTCAGGAATTGGCTCCACAATTTGTGCCTCCGGCTCTCTCGTTGCATGCTCAATAGGGATGTAAATGCTGCTATGATAATAGCAATAACCAGGTTCATTGGAGCTAGTGATAAACTATGAATTGAATGGATGACCCAGGGGCAGTGTGCTTCGTCCTTGTGGCTCACAGTAGTAAAACACAGTAGATGGGGGCAGTTTTACAAGGCTTTATAGCCATTGTGCATTTAGAGCTGTTTTCCCTAGAGTCCACGATTGATAGAATAAAAACTTTGAATATCCAACTGAGCTTCAAGGTAATGCTAGAAACATTACTAAAGTGTTGTTTTTCTTCTAGAAATGACTGCCTTGAATGAAAGCACTTGAATCCAACTTGCTGCAGAGTGTCAAATCTTTTTGTGCTGTTTAACCTTTACTTGCCCTGCATCTGCGAGAAAAGACCTCAGAACCAGAAATATTAAAATATTAATGTGCATTTCAATCAATGTGGCCTCTATTCAAGCTCTGAATGGATGATGTTGTGTAGCCGTTTTATCATGGAACCTGTGTCAAAATGTCAACTGTTGGTGTTTACTTCATCAGGACAATTTGATTGGGTCAGGTGGTTTTAAACCACCAAATCAAAAAAACAGACCAAGTCTGTTGTGACTTTGTAAACATTAAGTTTCAATAATACAGTTATAGGATGTTTTGCCATTTTGCCTTCAATTCATGCGGACAGAAAATTCATATTACAGTTCTGTAATGTTCAATTTAATACATGTCAAGCAAAGAAGCTATATGTAAGAGCAAGTACAAACAGATAACACGTAAGCACATTTCCACAGACAGGCTCACACTAAACAACCCATCAACTATGCAGCTGGAAATAGCTTTAGTCCACCTCTTAATTCTGTTAAAACCCAAATACCTTTAATCATATTAACATAAGCAGATTAAGGTGTTTACACTACATAGTCCCATGCCTGATTATTATCATAATTGCTTTTAAGAAAGCAAGTACAATTTCAGCGCAGACAGGTCTATTCAGTATGCCCCTCATTGTTTTCTCCATCTATTAGCTCTAATTTAGGCTTTGCATACCCCATTAAGCTGAAACACGATGTGCAACTTGCTAAGTTTGAGTAAAGTTGCAGCTTTTAAAAAGGTTTCTGTAATTTTTCCAGTGCACAATCACAATGATTGTAACACAAGCCATAGTGGGTCCAATTATGTTGCTTGTTTTGTTGTTCACGCAATTTTGCAGAAGTTTAAAAGTTTTAGTCTGGTCATTAATGTGCCTACACTAATGAGGTAGAACAGTGCGTCTCTTAGACAGGAAGAGAAGGCTGTTTAATAGCTTCCATTACAGACTTGGTTAGCTCACTCCATTATCCATGCGAACTCCATCCCATCCTACACCATTTATTCAAAAACAGGGACAGGACAACAATGCAAAGCTAGTCCAGGAACATTGATCTTTCCCTGCTGGAATCACAACTCTTTGACAACCACAGCAGTGGCAATTCCTCTTCCAGCTATCACATTACAGGCCTGTGATGTGTGAAGAAATAAACAAAGTTAACATGCTAAGTGCCTAGTTTCAACAAAATGTTCAACTGAACAGCAACGTTTCCATTTGTCAACGTATTTGCAGTGGCTCTACACTGCACCACACAGTGATGTTAAATACTTTAGTGCTGCAAACATGTCTCTGTATATTACAAAAAGTGTGTGTGCGTGCGTGCGTGTGAGAGAGAAAGAGAGAAAACGGGAAGGCATAAATAGAAAAACAATTTCTTTTTCCCCCATTTATATCTAAATATGTATGGGTGCTCATTGGTGTTTTGGAGGAGAGACAACATGGTCAACAATGCAACACAACAGCGGGGGTTATGCACAATGCAGGACACAGAGGATTATGTTGTGGAGCCAGTTAACATTGTTAGCTGTTTGTTTTGGCCAGACTTGGACTTTTGTTCCAAATGAAACACAAAATCCTGGGAAATTATACATCTAAAAACTTAGTTTATTTTTATATAAAATAAACCCCTCAGGTCTCAAGACACTAGCAGAATGTTTAACATTGTGATTAAAAGGCAGACCAAGTGGGTCTCTTTATGAAGTGTTTAATTGGGGACATACAAATAATTATATATAGTCATTACAGAGCTGAAAATAAAAAATAAAAAAATTTAATTAAGTTGTGATATAATTGAATTGGTCGCTACTCTGTGACGTTTTGGGCATACCACAGTGACAATCACAGATTTAATACAGTTTACTGAAATTACATTGGCAGGACAAAATTAGCACAATACTCCTCCAAAGTAAGTCATATATCACAACATCATTCATATAGTGCTGCTTATTAAATAATGCATCATAGGCCTGTAACATGCCACAGAGATGCCAAAAAAATGTGTGAAAAAAAAAATGTTTTGCTCATACTGCATTTAATTAAACTGTCTCCTTTGCCCGTTCTCTCCATTTCTGATTTTATTTTCTTTCCAGCCTTTGTGCTGAGCTGTGCATTCCCCAAAGAGCCTGCTGGTGGAGAAGTTACTGTGACGCACCTCCATGCTGGCGGAGAAGCCTACTTTCGTTGTTTCACTGGCTACAAGTTACAAGGCCCCAAAATGCTTGCCTGTCGTAATGCAACCACACCATACTGGAGTGGAAAGGAGCCTCGATGTGTGGGTAAGACAAACCAGTTCTTTGCAACATGTCATGTTAGCTCATTAACATTAGAAGCAGTTCAGGGCAGGTATAGCAATCTTACTGAACTGAACATGACAGCTAAAAATGTAATTACACAAAATTAAATCTCTAGAACTGCAAGTCCTTATTCCTTCAGGTAATTTGAGATGCTTGCCAACCTTTTGTTTGAGATCACCTTTCTTTTTTTGTACTCAATTGCCTTCCAGTAGCTGACACTAACTGAGGTGCAGACTTCTAAAGTAAACTTGCATCTGTAATTAAATGTGTCAACAAATGTTTTCCATGACACTTTGTTAAATCATTATTCATAAACATTTTGACAGAAGTAATTTTAGAAGTAAAATATGCAAATCAAAATTACTAGGTGTATTGTATGCCCTCTGCTCTTTAGCTTTCCTCTGGGATACAGGTGATTTTTATTAACGAAAGCTTTCACGTGGTTGTCTTCTACCAAGTTGATTAGTTACACTCCGAGGTCAAATGAGCGTGTTTGCATGTGATTAGCCGCACAGGGCGCTATTCTTTGGAGACGGGGCAAAATAAGACCATTAGATGTGACTGCCTTAATTAGAACTGGGCTGCATGTCTATCCTTCTCCTGCTGGTAAAGGCTCATCTGCCAGTTGCGGCCTTTCTCCGTGTCTTCCTGCAGCTGCACGGAACTGATAGTGTTACTGCTGCTGTTTTGCAGTTCTTTTTACAGGTCCATCACACACAGTCACACACTCTTAGACTCAGGTGAGCCGCTAAGTATAGTCCAGCCACAATCCACTGGATATTGATGCAATCTATGCTCAGACAGGGCACCACCACCATAGTTGATGTCATTACTTTTCTCATCTGGTCACTCCAACTCTTTGTCTTCTTTTCTTTTCTCTCGCTGCCCTTCTTGTATAGCATCCTGTGGGGGAATGATGAAAAATGCCACCTATGGTCGTATCGTCTCTCCTGGTTTCCCTGGCAACTATAGCAACAATCTGACGTGCCACTGGGTCCTGGAGGCCCCTGAAGACCACCGGCTTCACATTCACTTTGAGAAGGTGGCTCTGGCAGAGGATGATGACAGGTAGTGTACACTGCTAAAATCAATCACACGTTAAGCAGGCACAGTGTGAATGTTTGTGTGTGTGTGTCCTCAGCTAATAGATGGCACAGAGCTTTAAACTCATTTTCTTAACAACACTATGCTTGTGGATAGATCATTAAAACCCTCAAAAGCTATAAATAACCCAAATCTTTAGGGAGCGACAGATGAATTTGAAAGGACCTTTTTTATCATTATAATCCTTTAACAGTGTTCTATCAAGCGAATGAATTGAAGGGACTACAGAGGGTAGTGAGAGGTAGAAAACAGCAATTTCATTAAATTTTTTCTTCAGTAACTGCTGAGCCACATGGCTATCGTCACACATGGCCATTCGCCTCATTACCGAGTGGTGGAGAATGTTATCGCAAAGTTATTACAGCCACAACTGGAACAGTGAGCAGCTCTCGGATAGCTTGTAACGTCTTTTTGTTATGCTTCTCTTACCTTTCAAGGTTCACTTTACATCTATTTTAAAGTGTCTTCCTTCTTTCTCTATGCGTTTTTTAGGCTGCTGATTAAGAATGGCAACAACATAGACTCTCCCCCTTTGTACGACTCCTATGAGGTTGAGTATTTGCCCAATGAGGGTGTGCTCAGTACTGGACGTTACTTGTTTATAGAGTTCACCACAGACGGGACAATGACCTCCACTGGTGCAGCCATCAGATACGAAGGCAGGTTGATCATGCATTTTGCTTATAGAAAATTGGTGCCTTGTTACCTATGTTTGATGCCATGTATTCTTTTGTACAGCTTTTGCGAAAGGCATGTGTTATGAGCCTTTTGTGAAGTATGGCAACTTCAGCGGCAGCGACTCCACCTATAGTGTGGGTGCAGTGGTTGAATTTTCATGTGACCCTGGCTACACGCTGGAGCAAGGCTCCGTAGTGATTGAGTGCGTGGACGCACAAAACCCACAGTGGAATGAGACCGAGCCGGCTTGTAGGGGTGAGTCAACAGATTTCATTCGCTCGAGTAATTGTAAGATAAGAAATCATTTTTTTTAAATGTGCTTCCACTGAAGCAGAACTTAGAGACAGATATGACTGACCTAAATGCCTGAGGCTTTCATTGTCTGCTTGATCATTGCAGGAGTTGTTGGAGTATATTTTATTCAAATATTAAAGACCACTGGCAGTTAACTATATCTTCCTAAGCTGCTTTCCTCTGATCCATGATACATTTCCCATTAAAATTGTACTATGATATACTTACTTTACTTTGTTATGTATGCTTGCAAGGCAAGCATTGCACAAGTGCTTACAGTTGGGTTTTTTTACCAATTGCTAAAACGCAATTTTGCAAACTAGGGTGGTTTTATCAAAATCCTTAACACAATTCACAAATCACACACCCAAACTGCAAAATACCTGATAAATCCTGCAAAATGAAGCACTAATGAAAAATCATCAACAATTATCAAAATCAAACTCCTGCACCAAATGGCAGACACTTCATTCATATTACCAGATGTTTGTCCAACTAACTACACACTGTAGGGCATAATGAAAATCACTCTCATCTTTAGTATGCTTTGCCATAATACTAAAATAGATCAAATTGTAGAAAATTCTTCAGATTGTTTATACGTACAGAAATATTTGCAGATACACACACACATACGCTGTTGAAATATGAATATATTTACATTAGGACTGAACAAAAATATGCCCACAAAAAACAATAAACAGAATAAGAAAAATTGCAGAAACAATGTGCAGAAAAAATATTGAAAAAAGAGGCAAAAAACATAATTAGGCAGCATCTTGCCACAGAGCTGGGTCTTTCATTGTTGTTGCACAAAAAAAGAAAAAAGGTACTCACCTGGAGCGTGTTAAATGTGTGTTTGTGGGGGACCGGTAATGGCGGCTTGCTGAGAGGACGTGTTCGCTTCGGCTCCACTACCTATATGTAAAATCCTGGAAAATACTCGTTACAAGTGACACTGAACGACGTTTGGAACAGCTGTGATGCCTCTCTCACAAAGGAAGCCTAGTAAAAACCCCAGCAAACCGACTCAATCGAAGTTATCTAACTTCACTTCTAAGGTGAGCTCTGAAGCTAGCTGTGAAAATAGCGAGGCTAACACCACCACGTGCGAGTCAATGGAGGAGGAAAATTGCGAGTTGAATGAGGGAAATAAGACGGTTGAGACTGGTCCAGAGGCAATACTGGCTGCAATTGCAAACTTGAAATCAGATTTCTCCTCCAAACTGGATGGCATTCTATCAGCAATAGAGAATGTTAAAAAAGATGTTAACGAATGCGCCGAGCGGGTTGGTGAGGCGGAAGTGCGGATATCTGCGGCAGAGGACAACGTCACCGGTCTACAAGCTAAGGTCCAGGTCCTCGAAAATAAAAATAAAGAACTCGAAGGAAAAGTGTTGGACTTGGAGACCAGATCGCGACGATCTAACCTGAGACTGGTTAACCTTCCTGAGGGCGCGGAGGGAGAGGACGCCTGCGCCTTTCTGGAAAACTGGCTACCGGAGGCTCTGAACCTGGCACCGCTACGCACCACTCTGACACTGGAAAGAGCGCACCGGCTTGGCCAGAAAACCACATCTAACACCGCTGCACCAAGGACTCTTATTATGAAGTTCTTAAACTACAGGGATAAAGCAACTGTGATAAGAGCTGCCAGGACGAAGGGACAGATCCTATTCAAAAACCATCCGGTGAGATTTTATGAGGACCTCGCAGCTGGTGTGCATAAAAAACAGAAAGAGTTTGACGGTGTGAGACAACAACTCCGTGCCATGGGGATACGATACGGCATGATTCCTCCCGCTCGACTACTGGTGACACACAACGGTCAGTCTCGGATCTTTAACCAACCAACTGAAGCAGAGAACTTTGTAAGGACTCTGAAATCAGAAAGTGGACCTGGGTGAGACAATGACATCAATACATCGCAAAGTATTAAAAGGGATGGACAATTACAATACCTAAAGCTAAGTAAAATAAGTAAGACTTAAAAATTTGTTTATTATATTCCCTGTTTGCTATCCCAGAGGCTCATAGACAATAGGCAATAGTAACGAGTTTCTTATTGTAGTGGGGTGGGGTAAGAGGGAAATATTCAGGCACAGTTGGCTGTTCCTCACTTTCGTGTGGACCAGCCTTCAGCTGTTAGATGGGTACCAGAGTACTAAAAGGGGGGGAGGAGGGTGGGCAACAGAGTTCGAAAGGGATTTACTGTTCAGTGTTCATCATAACCATGGGTATAGTTTTTAACATTCAAATGTTCTTGGTTTCTTTGTTTTTTAAACAATTTGAAAATAATAGGAAGCCCATTAAGTGTTATACAGTATGTCTGGTGGATTAAGAATTAAAGTGTCTTCTTGGAACTGCAGAGGATTACAGAAACTAAAAAAAGTTAAGCAGATAATGACTAGGGTGAAATCTATGCACTCTGATATCGTGTTATTTCAGGAAACTCACCTGTTGTTTGGACAGGAGGCAAGGATTGGCAGGAGGTGGCAGGGCAGCATATATTCAGCACCTTTTACTTCCCAAGCAAGAGGGGTTATGATTCTGATTCATAAATCCGTACCATTCCGTGTGACAAGGATTATTAGAGACAAGGCTGGGAGGTACATTATTCTGCAGGGCACAATTATCTCAGAAAAAATAAATCTGATAAATATTTATGCCCCAAATGTTGACGACCCAGAGTTTTTTCAAAATATCTTTCTTACAATTTCATCTTTGTCTGGCAGCTATATTATAGCAGGAGATTTTAACTGCACAATGAACCCAGAACTGGACAGAAGTTCAGGTACTGACAACTCTCACTCTAAAAGTAGACAAACAATTCAATACTTTATGAAGGAACTTAATTTGATGGATATTTGGAGAGACATGAATCCAAAGAGCTCACAATACTCTTGTTATTCAAGTACACATAAGTCATATTCACGTATCGATTACTTTTTAATTTCTGCCTCTTTGAGACATAAAATAAGAGACTGTCAATACGATAGCATCTTAATTTCCGACCATGCACCAAATCATCTTCTTTATGAGGATTTAAGACTAAGGAGAGACCCGCCTAGGTGGAGATTTAAACAGAAATGGCTCTTGGACCCAGAATTTATATTTTTTGTAGATAATGAAATTAGCATCTATTTTGAAATCAATAGAGATGAAACACCACCCTCTTCAAGGTGGGAAGCCTTCAAGGCCTATATAAGGGGTCAAATAATTAGCTTTACGAGCCATAAGGCAAAACAAACTTATCAAAAAACAAAAGAGTTGGCAGCAGAGATTGAGCGGCTTGAGAGAGATTATTATCAAACACTATGTCCAAACACCCATAAAAAACTTCTGATACTAAGAACACAGTATAACGAACTTTCTGCCTCAAAAGCCGCCTCACAACTTTTGCGTCTTAAGCAGTCGTTCTATGATCAAGGGGAAAAACCTGGAAAATTATTAGCCTGGCGACTCCGACAATTACAAAATGAGAAAAATATTACCTCAGTTGAAAATAATCAGGGAGAGATTATTACCGATCCGTTAGAAATCAATGAAGTGTTTAAGGTCTTTTTTGAAAAACTATACAGCTCAGACATGACGCATAAGGAACAAGAGCAAAATGTTTTCTTAGAATCTCTCCAAATGACCAATATCTCAGAATTAATGAGTACAGATCTCAGTGCAGCTATAACTAAAGAGGAAATATCTATAGCAATAGATCACTTGAGAACAGATAAAACCCCAGGCCCAGATGGGCTGCCAACAGAATTTTATAAGAAATTCAAAGCTAAACTGCTAGCCCCCCTTTTTGACATGTATTTAGACTCATTTGAAAAGGGAATTCTTCCTGCCTCATTAAGAGGAGCCCTGATTACTTTATTACCTAAACCTGGCAAACCTTGCAACAAGTGTGAAAATCTAAGACCGATAAGTCTTCTTAATGTCGATTTAAAGATTCTTTGTAAAGTCCTGGCTCGTAGACTGGAGAGAATATTGCCGAAATAATTAGTTGTGACCAAAATGGGTTTATTGTAGGAAGACAGGGATTTCACAATGTGAGACGAGTGTTAGATATCATTTATAATATGGAAGAAAAAGCAGACACTGCTTTGCTATCATTGGATGCTGAAAAGGCCTTTGATAGAGTCGAATGGCCCTATTTATTCGAGATACTGAAAAGATTTGGCTGCGGGGACAACTTCTGTCGATGGGTTAAACTTTTATACAATGAGCCTTATGCTGAAATAGTAACAAACGGAGTTATATCTAAATCATTTAAAATTAAAAGGGGTTGTCGGCAGGGGTGCCCCTTGTCCCCTTTATTATTTATTCTAGCAATAGAACCGTTTGCCATTGCGGTGCGGTCCCATAAAAACATAACCGGTTTGACAATAGGCCAACAGGAACATAGAATTGCTTTATTTGCTGATGATGTCATCCTTTTTTTAGAAAAACTAAAAGACTCTATTCCAGCCTTGTTAGATCTAATAAATACGTTTGGAAAAATATCAGGATATAAAGTAAATAAAGATAAGTCTTCATTAATGTTACTTAATTCAGAAGAAAGAAACAGTGTTGGGTATCCTTTCCAATTCAAAAAAGTAGACTGTTTTACATATTTGGGGATTAGGATAGTACCACATATGAATGACATTGTTGCAGTTAACTATAACCCAATGATAGACTCAATTGCTGCCTCTGTAGATAGATGGAATCACCTACCTTTGTCACTTATAGCACGAATCAATGTCCTTAAATCCAACATAATGCCCAAACTTCTGTATTTGTTTCAGAACATCCCATTGCCACCTCCTGCCAATTTATTTTCGGCCCTAAAAAATATTTTCATACGCTTTCTGTGGAATAACAGACGACCAAGGCTTCGTTTAACACTTTTGTATCTACCGTATGATAGAGGAGGCCTCAGGTGCCCCAACCCACTTTGGTACTACTGGGCAGCTCAATTGAGGACTATGATGTATCATTTTCAGATAAATGTCTCTTGCCATGGGTGATTATTGAAAATTGTTCTGTTCCTCTCCCTCTACCCCAGTACATTTTCTCAGCAAACATCAAAATGCTGAAAAAAAAGACAAAAAACCCTATAGTCAGAAATATGATCTTGGTTTGGTATCAGGTCAAGAAGTATTTAGGTGATTCCTCCTCCCTATCACGCTTCAGTCCAATATGGGGTAATCAATCCTTCCCTCCAGGTAGGGCAGATCCTGGCTTTAGGAAATGGGCTGAAAAAGGTTTAAAGACAATAGGAGATTTGGTGGAATCGGAGGACGGGGTTTTGATGTCATTTGAAGAGTTAAAGGCTAGGTACGATATCCCAAGCAAACATTATTTTAAATATCTGCAAGTGAGAAATTTTATTAGATCATCTCAAAATCAATGTGAGTCCATCCCTCTGATGTCCACCTTGGAAATTGAAATGAAGAATGATTGCTTTAGAAAAGGAATTATTTCTAAACTATATAGCATGTTAGTGGAGGGATCCTCTGAGTCATCTCTATGGAAGCTCAATGCCTGGAGGGAGGATCTACAGGAGAACTTGCTTTTGGAAGACTGGGAGAAGGCGTGTGCTGAAGCACAAACACAAACTATCAATACACGCCTCAAAGTACTGCAATATCATTGGCTAATGAGAACTTATGTGACGCCAGAAAAGCTTAATAAATACAATGGTGCCATCCCAGACTTGTGTATTAGATGTGGAGAAGAAAAAGGAACATTCTTCCATTGCATCTGGAAATGCAAGAAAGTTTTACAATTCTGGAGGGAGATAAAACAAGCTCTAGAGACGATACTAGGTATAAAGCTAGTTCTTGACCCCAAGTTGTTCATCCTAGGTTTATATCCTGACAAACATCATATGTCCCGAAAAATTATTACTGCCTTGGATTTATGTTTACTACTTGCAAAAAGGGTCATAGCGCTCTCATGGAAGAGTACCAGTAAACCAAAATTCATTAAATGGATCACTGAAATATCCACAACCTTACCAATGGAAAAGATCTCTTTCATTATAAAAGGGAAACTATCGCTATTTCAAAATATTTGGGGTCCTTTTATGGAATATATAAAAAACATAGATATGAGGGTGGCGGGTGAGCTATAGTAGCGGTTGGTCTTCTGCAGTGTCCTAAACTAATCTTTTTATTTGTATAATTGACTACTTTACTTTGAATTGTACATTTGAGTTTGTGTTCTCTGAACCATGTACAATACTAAAATAATTTGGGCTAACTCCTGGAAAATAGAGAAACCGTTATTGTTGTATTTGTTGTTTCTTCTCAGGGTGGTTGGGGTGAGGGATATTGTTTTCTTTCTCTCATATATTTTATATGTAATAAGTGCTGCTCTAAAATATTCTATAAAAACCTGGCATGCAAGGAAAGGAGCTGAATATTGAACATTAACCTACCTACCCTGGACTTTCCTCTGATGTGGGAGCACACTTGTGCCTTGTGTATTGTTGGAAACACTGTTGAAAAACCAATAAAGATAATGTTGGAAAAAAAAAAAAAAAAAAAAAGGTACTCACCTGTTGTCTTTTCATAGTGCTTTTTTCCTGATTAACTACCCCTTCCTTTCTCCTCTCTCTCACACACACACACACACACACACACACACCTTACTCTCGGTCTTTGTTGCGTGCATGGTCATTCTGCCACACAAGCTAGATATGGGAAAATTTAATTTCATCTACTATGGGTCATGGTCATCAAGCGGTTCAGTGGTAGTATGCAGTTTTACAAGGTTTACGTCAAGGAGCCTGCACACTCCATTTCCTCTGAGTTTTATTAAGCATTGAGACTGTGCTTCAATCCTATGAATTCACATACAGTTTATGTATCAATATATTTATAATTTCTTTCACTGTTTTACTTGCACGTCACAAATGGCTTAATTTGATATATACTTTGCATTCTAATTTACATGTTAAATTGATTGTAATCCAAAAAAAATTTAGTCTTTTGAAATGTGTTGCAATGCATATATTTGTTTCTCAGTGTCACTCTGAGGTGTTTTTGCATTGCAGCTGTTTGCAGCGGAGAGATCACAGACTCAGCCGGTGTGGTGCTGTCTCCTAATTGGCCTGAGGCTTATGACAAGGGTCAGGACTGCATCTGGGGTATCCATGTGGAAGAGGACAAGAGGATCATGCTTGACATCCAAGTGTAAGAGACTGCACTCAGGTGTACGACTAGAAACCACACAAGGAGGTCTGAGAGGAGCTCAGATTGACCCTGAGATGTTAAACACTCCATCTCCGGACACAAACACACGCACGCTAAGTTTCTTTCTCATCTATTCTCTCACTCACACACACATGAGGGAGTGTTTCTGTGGTTGCAGTCACTAATTAGATTTTTTTTTCATCCGCTGCATTAAGAATTCTGTGTAGCTTCCAGCTTGCTTTCTGACCAGATTAGCCAGTAAGCCTCCCTGGTCCCACTTCCCTGGTGTGTCTCCGAGTTGGCTTTGAAATGAATATGCTCTGGCAGTGAACTACTCTGAGCCACTTATCCAGCTTTCCCAACTGTAATTCAACGCACATTTACATACATGCACACAGATGACCCAGTAGACACAGGCACACTAGTTTCTCCTTCACCTATCACTCTTACTGAAGATAAATGTCCCTTCCAACACACACACACACACACACACACACACACACACACACACACACACACACACACCCCTACTTTCTCTTCCAATGTAATGCTCTTAAAAAGGAGTGTAAATGATCACATTTCTTTTTCCTTAATGTTACACTAAATGTTTCCTTAAAAGCAAAACTAAACAAGTGTGTGCATTAGGATATGCATCTTTGTCTGCTTATCTTATATTGATTCATTGGTTTGCCTTGTTTGAGTGATTCCCACAATATTTACACGAATGTGGATCCTGTAGAAAGGACAAAAACTACAACATAAGTAATTTGTGTTATTGCCAGTAGCACTTGCACACAATAGAGCACAGAGAGTTTAAAATTAAACCAGTGGGAATACTGCCTGAGGTTGGAGAAAAACAGAGTCACTCAAATCGCAAAAAGAGGCAATGGCTATTTGTCGTCTATGCATGCAGGCATTTCCACCCTTCAATTGTTATGTTGGGTTTTCCATTATAATTAATTAATTCTTCCGTCCATTTCTGAACAGTCGATGAAATTGCAAGCTTTAATTGTGACATGGGGTCTGGATGTTTTGCAGATAGATTGAACTCCATAGTAGTAGACCGTCTAAAAAAAGCAATTATTATATTTGTTTGTTATATTTTTTAGTTACTTGGGCAGTAAAAAGAAAACCTATACTACAGTTTTCCCATTTTCATTAGACATATCTGTTTTTGGTCAAGAGCAATGCGTAAAACACTATGATTTTTTTCTTAATTAATAAATACATACAACTTAATAGATAATGGCTATGTAACACAAAGTCATATGCTGTGAAATCTCTGTAGAACTGGATCAGACGGACATTCTCATCTGTGTGGTGGTGGTTTTTTGGGGGCAAAGGCTCATCTTTTTGTGGTATTCTACAAATCACTGCTGACACGAGAAAAGGAAGAGTATTTACTGTTCACTTCAATTGATAAACAATTTGGGCAGAAGCTGCACTACGCCCCAGGATCAGAGTGAATTGGACACAGTCCACAAACATAATTATTTGGCTTGGAGTCATTACCAGAATCAGTCTTTGTACCTATAGCGACTGCACTTTCACTGAAAACATAAGAAATCATACTGATACCAATATACTTTGGAATGAAATAGATTTCTCATATTGACTACAGAATAAAATGTTGTATTGCATGCCATTTTACTACTATATGTTGCACAATAACCAGTAAATATAAAATATAGCTCCAGGGATTCCCTGAAAGTGGTGGCATATAGTCAACAGAGGGTTTGGGCGATGGTACAGGCTCAGGTTACAGTGACTGATATATGAGCCATCACCCAAACATGATCCACATATCAAAGGGAATTATAGCATCAGAGAAAACAAATTATTCACAATTTGTGAAGGGTTTTGTGTGACCCTCCCGTTCTTTAGTTGGAGACTACGACAAGTGATTAACGTCTGATGTTAAAAGTCAACCAGAGCACGTTTTGTAAAAAGATCAGAGAGATTTTCCCATACAGGAGTAAACAAGTTTGATTTGAGGTAAATTCACAGATCCCTTTTATTGCACCCGCCATATATTTGTTTTAATCCGAGCCACAGGAGGCTGCTTGCTGCAAATTAATGATGCTGTGGCCAGCTCTAGTTTATCTCAAGGTTGGTCATGCATGGATGATTACTGCAGCAGAAACCCATGGCTTGTCTGATCCCTGCAGACCCTCCAATTACCCTTATGTCTGGTCCGCTCATGGTGAGAATAGCATTCCTAAAGATAGGTCAACATGGAATTTGTGTGTTTGCGTACACACGTTATGCATGTTGAAGTGACAAAAGGCTCTTGTGGATGAGAGCTGTCTCATTATAAGGGTGGGCACACACTTTTCCACATTAATGAGAATGTTTTTTGTATTATCATTCATCACTGTGCCTGTGCTGGCAATTACAGTGGAGCAGTGTGCATAATGAGGACTGATTAATTAATTTAGGCCAAACAGGAGGCCGGCTCTTTGCTAATTAACATGGAGCATGGCTCGTGCAGGAGCAGGAGACAAGAGGTTACAGCTGACATCCCCACCTGTGGGCACAACAAGGTAAAATGATTCACATGTTGATTTTAGCATTCAGAGTATATTGTAAAGTAGAAATGTGTAATACACTTTAACACCGAGAGGAAAGTCCATTTTATGTTTTTGTCAGTTCACTGAGAAGCATCAGGGACGTTTCAGAAATAACATTTTGGGTTTATAGAGTCCTCTTGTGGAGACTCTGAGCATTACATGCCATTTGCAACTGTACTTGGGCTGGATAGGTGCCCAGGAAATAAATAAGCATTTTAATTTAAAAAGAGAACCTTTTTGTGGAGCACAACAATTCAAATGTCAAATATATATAGGAAAATATGTAGGGTGACTATTGAAAGCCTGACATTGAAAGCAATTTTCATTCTGTTAGAGTTACTGGATATATTTCAGTTTCTTCAGACTTGACTTGACTTGACAGGTCAGTGAAGGTGACAAAATACCTTGAGGTCTCTGCAAAACACAGCTGTCATCCCTTCATCAGCGGAATGGAGCTGGTGCCATTTTTTTGCAGAGGAGTTTTCAGAAAGTCCTTTTTCAAAACAGACCTCTGGAACTTTGCAAAAAACCAAGTCACGTCAATGAAGGACAACTCTAAAGTATTGCTTTTAAATTGTTTTGAAATAGGCTTTGTGCATCCTTTCCCATGAGCTTTAAAATCAATTTTACACTCTCACACATCACTATTTTCCATCACTATGGCTAGAAGTACTTTGAGGTTGATGATTGGTGATTTGCTTAAGCTGATTGCTGAGTTGTGCCAGTATATATTTTAATCACTTGACTGGCTGCCTATTTTATGCTCTTATATATAGTAACATGTAGCAGTAGACTAGCTGTCACCAAAGCTGAATTTCAATTTCTTTGTCTTCAAGAACGAAATAATACAGTAAACAAAAACAATTATTAGAAGGGTCAAAACTGTAGTACTTCATGGTAGTCTGATAAAAAAATAATGTCACATTAAAATGGAACACAGGACCAGGAGTGACTGCTGTTCTTTTTGGACTGATTGCCAGGTTGCTACAGAGAAGGCAGCTGAGTAACCTGCAGCAACTCACTACAGAGTGCTGCGTAAGTCTGGACTGCAGAAACTGTGTGTTTTTCATTTTGTGTTGATACCAGGATTTCAAAAGCACTTCAAGTAGGCAGTGGAGCAACTGAATGGGGTCAGTGAGACCATCTAAAGTCGCCCTGCAGACATGTAAAGTATATGAGAATATTGTTGTGATTAATATCTTTGTTTAACATGGTAAAAAAAAGAAATAAATTCCTGAAAAAAGGGGCTGGAAGCTAGGGCTGCACGATGTGAGGAAAATATCTAATTACAATTATTTTAACTGATTTTGCAATTGGAATATGATGCACGATATTTCTAGGCTGGGACGTCTCTGCTGCACCACAATACTTAAGAATAGTTTGACACATTTTGCCTTTAACAAATATTGCGCCCCTGTGCTATTTGGATAATGCACTAGTCCATACTGCGATTTTGATGAAATTCCACCACCACTGCTCACACTAGGTTAACACTCATTTGGTGACAACATTATAGCATAGGTTGCTGGTATAGAGATTCAGCCATAGGCCCGTGCAGCCCTTTCACATAGCCCTGCAGGCCTGCTCGCAATCTGCAGTGATAGTTTTGGCATCCTGTCTGAACCATAAGTCAGACCCAGAATCACATGAGGATTCTGTTATGCACTGAAATCAGCGACTATCAGATGTATCAGAATGGTTAGTGTAGTTAGCATCTATTATTAATAGAGACTGTGTGTTTCTGCTCTCTGTACTTAGAGTCCACTCTAAACTGGAGGTTTCTTTGCTGGCTCAACAGCGATTGGTTTACGGATTAGCGACATACGTTATCAAGCTTGTCCAGGGTACATTTGAATGTCAGGTTTCAGAGAAGTGCACAGACTTCTCCCCCTCCAGGAGAGGAATATAATTTGTTTCTAGTGACAAACTTTGCACAGATAGGACTTTGACTATAATATAGGCCTAACTTTTAGGAGCTGTAAACATAAGAAAAACACATTTGAGTGCAGGGGCACTTTAAAGGCACGAAAGTTGACTGGAGCATTGTTGATGAACGACTTTAGGAACCTAGAGAGCAGGGGCGATTCTAGGATCAAACCTTTAGATTAGATTAGATTCAACTTTGTCATTACACAGGTACAAGGCAACAAATTGCAGTTTAGGTCTAACCAGAAGTGCAATAGCAGTAAGTGCAGGATATACAATGGTTCCATAGTGCAAGATGGATATGTACTGAATAAATATAGAAATGAATACTATTATAAACAGAATTTTATGGCTAGATTATCCTATGAATATATAGATAACAAGTATTGTGGGTCTCAGCCCTTAATGAGAATGTGACATGAATAGAGTGCACCCCCCACCCCCTACTAAATCAGTAATTTCATTAGCCAATAATCACTGAGCTAGCTACTGAACAACAACAACATCAACGTTTTTTGACATTGTTAACATATGATGGAATTAAACCTGTTACAATAATAACACAGTAGTATCAACCAATTTGACAATGTTCTAACATTCAGGAATTTTAGTTGTTTACGTTTCAATTTGGGTTCTAATCCGCGTCATGAAATTACAGACTTCTTCTCTGGGGACTACTAACATTAAAATTCACAACCGTCTTCTGCTCTTCCTCTGACACATTAGATAGAGACTTAGCCAAAGCAGGGAGTCTGGCACAACCACATCCGATTGGCAAACACTGTTTCTGTTAACCCTGTTCTTGACTGGGTTACAAGATAGCATTGGCCACACTGACACAGGATATTAAACCTGTTTAAAGCCCTTTGACCTTGTAATTGTTTGTCACTAACACAACTTCGCAAACTCTCACTTGAAGCACCAAAATTGATAAAAAAAGACAGTACTCTTTTTTTTAGTAATTTTTAGGGGGACTTCAGCCAAGGAGAAAGGTTACAGTGTGTCAATTTCTCATTAATGCAATTATCTAGTCAACCCATCACATGGCAGTTGCTTCAATGCATTTAGGGGTGTGGTCCTGGTCAAGACAATCTCCTGAACTCCAAACTGAATGTCAGAATGGGAAAGAAAGGTGATTTAAGCAATTTTGAGCGTGGCATGGTTGTTGGTGCCAAACGGGCCGGTCTGAGTATGCGGCAGTCCTGGGGGCGACAATGCCTTGTTGATGCTAGATTAGATTAGATTATACTTTATTCATCCCACAGCGGGGAAATTTCCTTATTACAGCAGCAGCATTTTCTACAATAAAAGCAAAAACAAACACACACACACACAAGTAAATACTAGAGGTCAGAGGAGAATGGGCCGACTAATTCAAGCTGATAGAAGTGCAACTTTGACTGAAATAACCACTTGTTACAGCTGAGGTATGCAGCAAAGCATTTGTAAAGCCATAACACGCACAACCTTGACCGGGTACCACTCATCTCCACTACAAATAGAAAAAAGAGGCCACAATTTGCAAGAGCTCACCAAAATTGGACAGTTGAAGACTGGAAAAATGTTGCCTGGTCTGATGAGTCTCGATTTCTGTTGAGACATTCAGATGGTAGAGTCAGAATTTGGCGTAAACAGAATGAGAACATGGATCCATCATGCCTTGTTACCACTGTGCAGGCTGGTGGTGGTGGTGTAATGGTGTGGGGGATGTTTTCTTGGCACACTGCCAATTGGGCATCGTTTAAATGCCACGGCCTACCTGAGCATGGTTTCTGACCATGTCCATCCCTTTATGGCCACCATGTACCCATCCTCTGATGGCAGCAGGATAATGCACCATGTCACAAAGCTCGAATCATTTCAAACTGCTTTCTTGAACATGACAATGAGTTCACTGTACTAAAATGGCCCCCCCAGTCACCAGATCTCAACCCAATAGAGCATCTATGGGATGTGGTGGAACGGGAGCTTCGTGCCCTGGATGTGCATCCCACAAATCTCCATCAACTGCAAGATGCTATCCTATCAATATGGGCCAACATTTCTAAAGAACGCTTTCAGCACCTTGTTGAATCAATGCCACGTAGAATTAAGGCAGTTCTGAAGGCGAAAGGGGGTCAAACACAGTATCAGTATGGTGTTCCTAATAATCCTATAGGTGAGTGTAAATCTGATGTTTTTGGATATGGCTGCAATGTTGGCCTTGTATCGTTTCTGACATCCAATCAAAGTTGTGAACTAACTATTGCAGATGCAAGTTTTTGCAGTAGTAATCAGTAATCAGCCATTTCAGTCAGTCAGAAAGAAAAAGCAGAATTTAGTGCTGATGTCACAGAGATTTGTGGGATGGCACAGGCAAAATTATTTGACTCAAAGACAAAGAGGTCCAAGACCAAATCCTCAGCTGAAAATAGGAAGGCAAACACTAGACTTTGATCTCTCCATGATGAAGATGAGACACAGAGAAGCACAGACTCAATTGTGAGCTGCATTGACTTCTGAAAGATAATGATGAACTGAAAGCAGATTTCATCAAGTGCATGTTTGTGGTATATGGTTGTAGGGAAAGGAGGAAGATCAGCAGAAATGTTATTGAGCTCTATCACCATACCAGAAAAGGGAAACAAGCTGACGAATATGGCGTTGCTGCATTACTAAGATGTTCTAATGTGAAGGAAAGTAGAATGCATTACAGTAGAAAAAATAGATCCATGTGAAACACTCTGGAGAATGGCTAGACTTGTACAGTGTGTAACAAAATGGAGAAACAGATGCTGTATTTGTGTGTCGAGTTCAACTGACAGTACCACTCCGTCCTTCTTCGGTAGCCTTAATGCAGGGAGACCTTTTGGAGGAGATAAGGTGAAATACATGAGCAGCATGTGCAGGATGCAAACAATTTGACTGTGGTGTTCCACTGTGACAGCATTATTCCTACTACTAATAAAACTTCTCATTGTCATTCCATGACAGTGTGTGTGAAGGGGGCATCTTATTTCATGGAGTATGCCTCAAAGAATGTAGGTGCCCAGAGTGTGAAGTAATTAGTTCATTCTGTTGATCTCCTTCTCTTTTTTTCCCACTCTTAAACAAATGTCATTTTAAGTTGTATAATTTCCATATATGCATTAAGTGTTCCCATGGCAGTTTAGAAATGGAAACTGGCATTGTCATTCCTGTCACTTTTACCCCAGCCACTGATTGTTGGAGAACATAGAGGTGTAAATTGTCTAAGCTGTCCAACTAACCAGAGGGAGTACATTGTCACTCAGCACCTAATTTCACTCCCATTCATGCAGCTGGCATCTATTTTTGTCCATTTTGGCTGTGACTTTTTTATTTTAGCACCAGCACATTGCACAAGCAGGCAATGGAATTCAGTCATTGCAGTTATGTTTCTGTCTTAAATAGTTGCCTGCAGTGACGTGCTAGCTTCAACTAGTGATCCATAATGAATGTATACCTTGTGGGTCTAAATATATAAATTGTTCTTTAATGCCTAGTCTGGGTGAATAAAGCGTAAGTGGGTGCATTTTGTTTGCATGCTTGTTTCTACTGTCAGTAATGTGGAAATTCTATGGGGGAGGTTGTGAATAGAGGAAGCTCCATCAAGGGCTCATATACTGCATTTGTTCCTACAAGGCTACAAAAATTAAGTCTGTGCATTTAAAAACATCATGTTCAGTTGTCTAGTCTTATTGGCTTGGTTGCGCAATCTGACATTGCCAGAAAACGAAGAAAACATGCACCTCAAACTCAACCCTTAACACAAGCTTTGCATGATAACTCTGTGTATTAATGTGTCCACACAAGTTCCCCTCTCGAAATGAAAAAGAAGAAGCAAAGTCATCTCAGTGATATATAAAGTGTATTAGATAGGTGCTTCAAATCAGTGCGCTCACAGGACAATCAACATGAACATAGACATATAGTTCTTAGAGAGGTCATTCATTTGGCTAGAAAGCCCATGTGTACATTTATAAATATATATGCAATATACATATTTAAAAGAGTAATATTAAAAAGAAAAATTTATAAAAAGTAGTACTATTTTACATTAAAATAGTGTGTTCTTGTATCTTTGTGGTAGAGTGATACATGTTTCACTCATTACCTCAGAGGACAATAGTACCAAACAATACATTTAGCATGTGTCGTTTTTGCATGTCTTTAATGGAGATGCAGCATTGTATTTTGCACCCAAATGTTTGTTTGATTTCTGGGAATTGGACATTTAAATTCATTTTTTCACATCCACTCAAAGGATATTCAAAACAACTTGCTCTTTGTTTATTTAACCTTAAATATTGCACCATATGTGTTACTTCATGTGTCCTCCTGCTTATATTGCTATATTGCATGTTTTCTTTACTTTCTTTTTTTTACTAGTGATTTTTACTGGGTCTTGACAAAGTTTGACCTCTCTATTAACTCTATTTCTATGTTTCTGTTGATTGTCCTGTGACCTCACTGATTTAAATCACCTTATATATGTCTCTCAGGTTCTGTGTGATTATTTATTGTAATCAGCATTGCAAATGGATGAATAGAGAACTGCTGAGGGTTTGTTACCATGATGAGAAAATAGTTTGGTTTGCTTGGTCAGGCACAGCAAATGGAGGTGGCAATCTCATGCAGGGGGCAGGTGATTAAATAGCTACAAATGCAGTGCCCCTATGACGCGCACAAAGAATGGTATTATGCCATCATTGCTATTACATTCTGTTCAGCACAGCTTGTGAATATAACACAAAACAATCATGCAACCAATTTGCACTGCTAGTTGGACACCTGCCTTAAGGCATATAAATAGCAACTACTTTCACCTGCCTATTATATCAGTGGGAACTACAACTTCTGTGGCTTATGTTTTTTACCATTCTCCATCCCCAATGTGTGAATAAATGTAAGGCCTTAGTGAGATTCTCTAAAGGACGAATGAATCTACAAATGGAAAAGGTTAATGCATTCTCAAGTTATTCAATGACAGAAGAGATTCTGTCTAACTGATCTTAGCTGCCTCATATTCAATTTTGTATGAGCATTGTAGCTAACATTTAGATATTTAAATTTTTATTAGATCTTATTTACACATGCAAGGCCTTTAGTCTTCAATTACTGTTCTATAATCCTACTGTTCATACATTGCAGTATTTTTTGTATAGGTCTAGTGACCTCAAGGATAATATTACATTATGCTCATATATTTGCAGATTTACAAATATATGGTACATATTCATGAGACCAATGTGGGGAGCAAGGAGACATACATCATGAATTATTTAGTGTTTACTTCACATCAGATCCATCAATATAAACAGAATTAATATTTTTGAAGTACTGCTGACATCGCCTTATGCCAACAGCTTTTTCTTTCATCAGCCGAGGAAGATAACAGTCGCTTAACTGTTGAAGCTCCGAGCAAAACACACAACAAACATACAACATAACCACAGACATGGGACACTCGGTATAGCTATACATGAACATGTTAATTCATATTCAGAAGACATTTTAACAGATTGTTTTCTTTTCTAGTCTCAATGTCGGTAAGAATGACCTGCTGACCTTTTATGATGGGGATGACCTGACGGCAAACATCCTAGGCCAGTACAGCGGCACACGGCCACATTTCAAGCTCTATACCTCCATGGCAGATGTCACTATTCAATTTCAGTCCGATCCTGCTACTAACATCTATGGCTACAACAACGGCTTTGTGGTCCACTTCTTTGGTAAGACTGTGGTTTTGGTTTTATTATTGATTAAATTAAGACATTTCTTTTTCAAATCAAATAACTTTTTCTTAGGTTAGCAACAGTCCATTAGCCTGGTCCTACCAGAATCTCGTACATATCATTTGTACAGAGAGTCGCCCCTCTTCCGAGAGACCTTGGGTTCCGGTAGTAAATTTCCCATTTATTTCTCCCATTGACATCTGGAAAAATCCGTATATTAAAAGTCTTAGACCATGCCATAGGCTAACCAGCTACGTGACTCATAAACATACAACAAAAATCCCCAAAAAGTCAAAGGTACAAGACTGTGTACATATTTTCATTATAAAGCAAAGGAACTACTCATCCTATAGACAACCACGCACTACTGAATAAAGGAAGCTAAAGTTTGTTTAGAAAACAGCTAATTTGGCTAACCGCTAGCTGAGAAAGCATATAATAACTTTAAAAGACCCTTAAAATAAAACCTGAAAATAACAGTTAAAATATACATAACAACTGTTACATCAGCTACAGCCTGCTTTTCCCAGTGTTTAATTTGAGACATAAGTGAGACATGAGTGACATAACATGAGTGTTTAGTCAGAGTTTGAGACATTTTTTAAGACTGAATCAAGCTGTTAGCTAGCAGTTAGCCAAATTAGCTAAACTAACGTTAGCTTCGGCGGAGCTAACGGCAGAGGCGTAGGAACAGATTGTGATTCATGCAGTGTCCTAAATCCTCGTGAAACAGGATTAACATCTTGCGCATGCACACAAATTGGGTACCAACCATAGACCGTTACAGTCAGTGTTGCCAGATCTTGCGAGACAAATAAGCAACCAGGCCTGTGAAAACAAGCCCAAAACAAGCGACTTTTCTACGGAGCCCCCTTAAGATCCTGGAAAATAAAAATAAACTGTGGTTTTTACAATCCGTGAGGGACGGATTGTCAATTTCCATCCATGTGGACAGATTGGTAAACTGTAGCCTACAGTTTATTTATTTTCTCCCCCTGAGCTTCAGGACAATAAGCACTGGAGGGAGTTAAACCACCTTTTAACATTATTTAACATTAGAAAACTGATGGCATATCAAATTTGCACTTTTTCACAGTAATTTTGAGTTGTTCCCCACGAATCCATCCTTGAATCCATTCTTTTACTCCTTTCTCTTTCTCCCAGTATTTGTTATATTTCGTCCCGTATTTCACCCACTTTATCCCGGGCATTTATTCCTCTAAACCTCTCCTACAGTCCAGTCACCATCAGTCGCTACTCGCGCATTTTCCTAACCAGAAAAACAACAGACTGCCCTGCTCTGCCTCTGATTGGCTGGTACTCGATGCCATCTGGGTCAGAGCCAATTAGAAGCAGGAAGTGGGCGGGAAATAACTCTGTTGTCTCTAGTGTGTATGGGGAAAGGGGAGGGACCGAGGGAACAGGCAAGACAAACTCCTACGTTTAAATAACATAGAAAATACCTGCTTGACAACTTATTATGGAGCTGGGAACAAGCCCAAATAAGCAACTACACTTTAGTCACAAGCCCAAGAAAACCGCGACCCGCGACTACCAATATTTGTAAGCGACTTTACAGAAAAACAAGCCCAAAGTCGCTTATAATAAGCGGACTTGGCAACACTGGTTACAGTCTATGGTACCAACAGCTCCCCGTCCTCACAAGCATGAGTTCCACCAATCAGAGGTATCACTGTGGGATTGTGGGATTGTTCAGGATTGTGGGTATTGACTTATCCAAGTCTTTGCAAATGAAATAAATTTATCTCAAAACAAGGTTTGTACCCCGTGAATTTTGGCATCTATATGAGCATATACATTCACTTCATGTCATGTGGTAGCTGGTTTTATGTCTACAATCAACGGTTATGATTTTATGGCTTATACTCTAATTGTCAATGGAGAAATTGCATTGCATTTTTACTTCCGGGACCCGCTGTGGGTGGGACTGTTGAGCTCTATGACAAGTGTTAACTTCCTTCAAGGTGGGTACTCTGAAGTTTACAACTATTGGATTTACCCAGAGCCACTCTGGATCTGCCATAACCAATCGCTAATATTTGGTCGTTGATTTTGACGTTGGTGCCATGTCATTTCTCCGACGGTATTGTTCCGACCTCTCAATAACCCCAAAAATTCCCTTTTGTCCTACAGCCCACTAGTCCAACATCCCTTTGTTTAAAGAAAAAAAAACCCTACGCTCCGACATCCCATTGTTCCGACCATAGAGGCTTTTGTGGCTCACCTCCCATAAGGTAACGTAACCCCATTTGTACAGGTCCTATCCCCTGAACCAATAGGCTATCCTAACCTTAACCACTCAAGGTCAAATGCCTAACCCCAATCCAGTAATCCCGGTGGGCCAGTGTTTTGAGGCCGCAAGGGTCGGTCTGATAATAGTGCTGCCCCTGCCAGCGGACGCTGCCCCTTCCCAGCTGCTACCCCTACCCTCGCTTCTGCCCTTGGACGCTACCCCTGCCCGGCCGCTACCCCTGCCCGTGGACGTTTTATGGGAGGTTATCCACAAAAGCCAATATGGTCGGAACAATGGGATGTTGGAGCAGAGGTTTATTTTTCACAAAAGCCTATATGGTTGGAACAATGGGATGTCGGCAGAGGGTTTATTTTCCGAAACAAGGGACGTCAGACTAGTGGGCTGTAGGACAAAGGGATTTTTCTGGGTTATTGAGAGGTTGGGAACAATGGAGCGTCAGAGAAATGGGCAGTCCCCGTGACCTTGGCTTAGCATGGCTAGCATTTGCCTTTGCCAACTCTTTCACTACTATGCATCTTGCTCCGCCGCCATTATGGAACTAAAACTCAAGCTAGCGCACAACCTCAACGTCATAGTTCTCAGCCACTCCCTCTGTTCGCTGATTGGACCGGTAATATACCGCAAACCCAGATGTAGTACTGAAAGAAAATGAAAATTGAGCAGAAGTACGTAGACGGGCAGAGCCAGACTAGCAGTCAATAGCTTTCTCTTAGAATAAAATGTATTGTACACTTTTAGTGTAAAATCTTTTTTGCAAGACAGACAAGAAACTAAACAATGGTACCAAGTGTGGAATGAAAAATGTTGAACATACTTATAACCCAGCTGCTTTTCAAGTTAAAAAAACAACAAATTTGTTCCTCTTTCTCTTGATTTGCCTCTGTCTTCTGGCTTATCCCAGGTGCACAGGATGAGATAACAACAACCAGAAACAAAATAATAGGGTACACTTTGACATCAGCTGGTTTTGCTCAATGCTTTGTGTTCTTGGCCCTGTATGCTGCAGTTTGGGAGGTGCAGATTGACTGCTGACAAACCACATGCTGTGTTTCTCCCAGCAAACATCACAAACCTCTATTTACATTGTCCTCCCAAACTGCTGCTGTTAAGTGCACAAACAACTTACAATGTGCAGTCTTATTCATTCCCTGCAGAGGAGGTTGTTCTATTTTGTTATATGTTGTTTATGTTGTATTATATTTCCTTGAGGAACCTTGCCATGTGTCTCTTTACAATCCCATATAAAGAATGACCATTACACAAGGAAACTTAACAATGCCTTTCCTCATTGTGTCAACATAAATGAGTAGACTATCTGTAATTTCCATTCCCCATTCTGCCTCTCCTCTCTCCAACATAACTGCTCCAACACCAACAGAGGTGCCGAGGAGCGACACCTGCTCTGAGCTACGGAGATTACCAATGGCTGGAAGAGCGTCCCACCCTGACCTCATCCATGGCACCGTTATTACCTACCAGTGCTACCCTGGGTTTGAGCTGGTGGGCTCAGAGATTCTCATGTGCCAGTGGGATCTCAGTTGGAGCGGTGATGTGCCGAGATGTCAGGAAGGTGAGAGGAAGTACACAAAATCTAGCGCTTTCTCCATTTGTTCACACTGTGAGAGTGAGTGGAAGTAAGACATCACCAGTCACACAGCAAACCAATCCTTTGGCTTAGATATCATAGTGAGCAGAATAGATTACATAAGAAAACTCATAAAAAACAAAGGGGGACATAACAACACCATGGCATTTCTCCACGCATTGTCTCTGTTTACCTTCGCTAGCTCACTGCAGACTATAGGTCATGCTATGAATATGAAAATCTTTCCATAACAGGTAAACATGCCTTTTGGACAGCAAATGTTGTAAACATGTTCTTTGTTTATCTTTACAATCATTTGCCGAAATTACCTAGCCTGGTGTAGGGTGCTAGCTCGGAGGTTGTTTCACGTCACGAAGGGTAACACACAGATAGCAGAATAGGAGAATTCCATCTTAACAAGGCAGCCAATTGCAGGCTTATATACACAGTATACATCCTCTGATTCAGATTTGTTTTTATGATCTTCCATAGTAGCAGTGGTTGCAACTGTGATTTGTGAACTTAAAGGGGAACTCCACCGATTGTATACTTCAGTGTCATTAACAGGTCTCATATGTGAATGCTTTAAAAAGCCTTTTGTGGCTCCAAAGGGACCTCTGACATCTGAAAATCAAAAAGAAATGTGTGCTAATAGTCTTAGACAACTGAATCTCTGACCAAACTGTTTGCGTTGCATTGTGGGTAATGTAGGCACTTGGTTTTGACAACAAAGAACAAGGCAGTATCTCTGGCTTTCAGCTTAAATTTGGATCCTTTTGTGGCATTAAGACAGGTCCTTGAAGTACCTGTTTAAATGTCACTGTTTATTTGTCCTTTATCCTAGAAAACTATCATTATTTTGTTTTGTTAAAATGTTTTATTACTTTTCTACTATTGCCATTGATCACAAATATTTATTATCATTTGTTTCTGCGATGCACCAGTTATGACATGTCAGGACCCTGGAAATGTGGAGCACAGTCATAAGGTGATCACAGGCAATCGTTTCACCGTTGGATCGACAGTGCAGTTTATCTGTAATAAAGGCTACATCCTGTCTGGCAGCAGCCTCCTCACCTGCTACAACCGAGATTCAGCAACACCCAAGTGGAACGAGAGGCTGCCCAAGTGTGCCCGTAAGCCACATCAGTCAGAAACACTCATGTGCATGCACACAAACGTACTTAACACTCACCCGCACTGTTTGAGTGTTTTCAATATATGATTTAAACGCTTTACTGATGAGCTGATGATTTTGTTTTTTTTAGTTACCAATCCAAGTATACTGAATTATGTACTCTTCATCTATGGCCTTCAAAAGTTCAACAAAATAAAATGTCAATCTTGCCTTTCATTTCTCTGTTCATGTGCCTGTTGCTTTTATACAGTATGTGTTCATTTGTCAGAGTGTCAACTGTTGACAATGATGCACAACAATTTTTTGTGATGTAAGATATTGTCCTTCCTCTCAGCTGAAAAGTACGAGCCATGCAGGAACCCAGGCGCTGCCTCCACCAGTGTGCAGAGCTCTGAAAAGGCCTTTTACCAAGCAGGAGAGATGCTGACCTTCTCCTGCCATTCAGGCTACGAGCTGCAGGGTGGTGCCACCATATACTGTATCCCTGGACACCCGTCACAGTGGAATAGCACTCCCCCTGCCTGCAGAGGTAAATCATCCCCTCACACTGTAGCAGTGTTTGGTTTACACATTACAATTATCATTTTTCAAAATACAGTGCAACCTAGGCCAATATTACATGCTATTAATTTTGTTGCTTGTGAATGCAGGGACTTATTCTGTATGTAGTTTAAGTGTAATGTATGCACTGTGCTTTTTGTTGCACAAATACAAACTGTAATTGTTTTCTTGTAGCATCCTCAACCCAATATGTGAACGAACGCAGGCTAGATGGTGAGTCATGTTTCAAAACATCACAGAATCATTATATTATTATATTTATTTTTTGTGCATATTTCACAGAACTAACCCCAGTCCTTTTCTCTATGTAGTTGTTAACATGGATTATAGCATGGAGGGAACCAATATTGCCCTTGCAGTTTTGATTCCGACTGCAATCATCTTGGTGGTTGTCCTCGGGATTTATGTCTACTTTGCAAAGTAAGTAGTAGCTTACCTTAAACTGTATTTAGTGCATTTGCAATCAAATGAGCCGTAATAGGATGTTTCGTGCTCTTCTACTCTTTACTCAGACTCCAAGGAAAGACTATCAGAATGCCGACATCCTTGCCACCGTATGACAACATGACAGAAGAGTCAGCTTTTGACAACCCTATATGAGAGAGCGAGTAAGTACAGATGTCATGAGCATGCAAGACGTGGATTCACAGAACACCAGTGTGCTGTCCTGATCCTTTCCCATCTGGCTGTCATCCTGTCGTTATCTCATGATTCACCAGCAGAGGGCACCGTCCACCTCATCTTTCATCACCATGTCAATCATCAGTAAGAACTAGTGTGATCTTTGCTGATGATGTTACTCCTAACAAGAGATTATAGAATGAAATGATGACGATATGAACAATAGAAGAAGGGACACTTTTCCTTACCTCACTCTGTGATCATTTTGCATCCTGGATTTCAATATTTCATCAACTTGAAGGAGTGAGAGTAATGTTTTAGTCTTGAATCATTCACATTGTGGTATGTCATCTCATTCCCCTGTCATATACAGTAAATTTAGCAAGTTTTATGCTGCAAAGACACCAGCTGTGTAAATAAAATTTGCTAGTGTGCACAAATAAAACACTTTTTCTTATTTATTCTTTTTAAACAACAGTGTTATTAATTCATAGATGTTATTCATATAAAGTATTTCACACATCTAGCACATGTGTGGTTAGGGTTACAACGGCTTTGAAAAGTAAATATATGGATGTAAGTTATCTCTTTTTCATTATTCTTCTTTTCATGTACTCGTCTCAATTGCGTCCTCTCGTCTTTCCCCCCCTGCTCCTTCAGCACTGGCAGTCTCATTCTAGATACTAAACCCTGACAGTCTGTCCACTTTGGCTGTACTGAAGAGCTATGAGGTGAGATCTCCTTCTGATGCTGAGAGCACATCTCACTCACTGTCACCTGACCCTTTGTTTCGACTACCTCTCCCAACCGGCGGCACATTCTGATCTGGTTTATCGTTAGGCTATTTCTTTTATTTACGCTGGATGTCTAAAACCACATGTCTGTATTTACAAACCACGCTAATGTAAGTACAGCATACAGAACCACTGGCTGGTGAGAAATGGAAAGACAATGTTGGTGCAGTAATGAGACAGGTGGCTTCTTGTGAAACACAAATCATGTTTGTTCACACCTAAAATGATAAATAACTGATTTGAAAGACTTCAAAGTTTAGAGTCCCTTCTTCTTGTTGTTTTTGTACACTTGAATCCAGCCTCTTCCCCTTGCATCCCATGACATTCTAACATTTCTGTAAAGTTGATTATGTGCGGTCATTGTAAAATAACAATTGTTTGTGTGATTGTGGAATCTATATGACATGCAAACTGGATATAGTTTGTTATCAGTGTTATTATTGTCTTTAAAGTATATGTTATCAGCACTTTATTGCCAACAAGTTGCCAACAAATAAATACATGTAGAACAAAGAGAAAAACAATTGTCGGGATTGGATTGGATGAATCCTGATGTGCATTGTTTTAGTCTTTCAATTGGTATCGATAGTAAATGATAATGGCAATAAGGGTAAAATTTGTCCACCGTAAAGTAACATATCCAATAATATCTCTTCTTATTATGTAATTATTCCTGTTTCAGTCATACCAAAGGGTTTGTGTATGTTTTCTTATTTTAGGTTCATTAAAATGTACAAAACTATACTGATAAAACAGTATTCATTTTATAGTAAATCACTGTTATGCCAACACTATAAAGTAGATACATTTTCCCATCAAAACTAGCACAGGACACTTGTCACTCAAATCAGAAAACTGGTGTATATATATATATATATATATATATATATATATATATATATATATATATATATATATGTGTGTGTGTGTTTTAATATTACAAAGTTAATTTTGCTCTATTTAAAACAAGTATTTGTGCAAATTGTACTATCCTCTGTCATTATGATTCCTTGTTGACTGATGTATTTGTCTGGTCTTTACAGGACAAATGAAAAAGATTAAGAGGTGTCCATTTTGAGACCTTAAAGCAAGAATTGCTCAAGCTTTGCCTTTTGGGACCCTCTCTGCACTGCTCATCATTGTCCTCCAACCGTTTTGTTCCCAAATGATTAGTTTTCATTTTCCCTTTGTGTGAAATACTGTAAATATGTCTATCTGTCCACGGTCAAATCTGTGAAGCTGTGGATCACCATGGTGATATTTTTATAAAGTAAAATGGTGATGACCGTTGGTGATTGTATGTTTTTAAGTGCTTTTTGATGCCCCAATCCAGTAGCAGTTAAAGACTGAGGGATATGGTTTTTGATTGTTGAAATCTGTTGGATACAAACTCCCCATCACCCAACATTCTTTGGAAATTTGCCACCATTACTGTACTTTATTTCTTTGTGTATGGGTCTGCTCTTTGTAAATAAACTATATGTCCAATACGAGTGCCTCACGACTGACTATAACCTGATAAATGACACGTGAACATGTTTGAAAGCTGAATCTTTTGTTCAATCATTATTTTGCATTTGAAGGCCTGACATTCTTATCACCCCACATAGTGTTCAGTCTTTCTTTAAATCATACAGTTTTTTTCTTCAAGAAACAAAAACAAAAGTGTTTCAGATATATCCGTAAAAGCTGATGTGTGGTTCCAACTGCGTACAGCCCCAGAGGATTTCTCACATAGTCTAACATGTTTTTTCATATGGGATCCATCAGCTGTGCATATCTTGTGTCACAATGTAAAGTATGCCTCAAAGGATCAGTAGCACTTTGTCAATTTGTATATGTTCCAAAATGTGGTTGCACCTCAGCATTATCAGACCCCGAGATAAAACCCAGTGACATATAAAGTAACCACATGACTTTGTTAACTTACATGCTGCATGCAGGCTGTTGAGTCAAACATAAGATTCATTTCCGCGTTGCAATTCAACCGTTTACATTTTACAGTGTGCAAAATAGATCCTCTTGGGTTTTTCCTTTGGGCCACATTGTTCTGGTGTATCTACTCGTGTTACATTTGTAGATAGACCTCATGTTATTTGTGTGCATCCTCTTTGCTCTAACATATCTTTCTTTCAGCTGGTGCAACCACACACAGGAAGCCAAATCACCTTCAAATATCTATCATTCTCTGATTAATAATAAAATACGTTGTTGTTTAAAGTATTGCCATTGACTCATTAATGAGTGAATTGCCATATTTGTATTTAATGAGTGGTTGAGTGAGTGGTGTTAACAACAAATGAAAGCCAGCCTGACCTCAGACAATTTGGTATATTCAAATGTAAATAGGTGTTCATATTTCACAGGTAATGCCAAATATTCACATATACTTAATTTGTTTGGTGCTTTAAAACCCATTTTCAAGAAAGACATTTTGACATGCTACAATAAGGAAAACCACAGGTTTAAATAATGAAATGAATGATGACCAAATTCCATTTGATGGTACCAGGGTCTTGTTGTGCATGCTGGCTCACTGTCGCACTCTCATGGCTTACTGCAACACCTCAATTCAACAAAATCATTGTTAAGGTTATTAGTCACACCTGTGCTTGACAAGTGAAAGTGTCTGCTGTGTTAAGGGCCTGAACACCTATATTATCCATACACCTTAAATACTCACTTTAAAATCACTTTAACTTTGTCAAGCACTAGAAGCAGCAGCATTAACACCAGCATTATTATATTTGTATGCTTGATTTGAACTAGTTACCTTACCTCTCTGTTATTGAAGCATGTATGTTAATAGGAGGGGGCAGCACATTGAAAGTGTCATAAAGTGCTTTACCTCTAGATGGCAGCATGATAACAAACAGGACATGAGGTAAAGTTCCTATTCTCTAGAGCAGAGATCTTCAACAGGGGGTCTGGGACCCCCAGGGGGTCCTCAAAGTCACTGCAGGGGGGCCTCCAAATTATTGTCAAATTTTAAAAGTTTTTAATGAATTAATTCTAACATATTGTTGGCAAATATGAATCCCCACTGATGATAGGTTTACTCGTCTATAGGTAAGGTAGTATCTAAGATACCCCCGCAGATAGTTATTTGTAAAGATTCACATTGCCACGTGTATGTGTAACATTACAATCATGCCAACAATTATTATTTTAATAGCTTAGTATTCTATGTAAAAATGTATACATAGTATAGGCCCAGTTTAATGTGCACCTTAATACACCTTTGTACAAATATGTAGTGGGGGTTCCTGATCCATCTTTCTTTCAGTTAAGGGGTCCTTGGCTTAAAATGTGTTAAAGTCTCTACTCTATAGTCTAGACTATGCTCTTTGCCCTATTTTGTTTGTCATTCCATGACACAAAAATAACACATTGACAGTTAAATGAGACATGGAGAAAAGCTAAAGGTACGTAAAAGTCTGGTATGGTGGGACTATGTTTAGACTGTACAGAAGGTATCCTAGTCCATATTGGACAGTTCAGACTACCAGACACTGGCAAATAAACAGGGTACCATAGGAGAACTGTCAGCTTCAAACATTGTTTCATATAGGAGAATTACAAATAATTTGTATAATTTGAAAAGTTTTTTTTGAATGTACGTACAGTTCACCAAGTTATCAGAGCTCATAATTTACTTAGATCCACATTAGAAGGCAACAAGAAGATGCCTTTGTTTGCAAAGAAAAACTATCTTCAAGTTCAAATCTCTGACAATGGCTTTTCTACTCAGTTCACAAAGACTTCTTTACACTGTCTTGATAGCAGACAGATATACTAGTCATAATCCAGATCATATTTCTGACTACTATATGTACAGGTT
The DNA here is from genome assembly GCA_013375575.1 of Percina caprodes. Classification (NCBI taxonomy): domain Eukaryota; kingdom Metazoa; phylum Chordata; class Actinopteri; order Perciformes; family Percidae; genus Percina; species Percina caprodes. The sequence continues at coordinate 36,095 of JABXJD010000009.1, read as the reverse complement.
GCAATGACTATATGTTATCCTGGAAGGACTTAATCTGTCCTGCCCGATTATTCCTTACCAGAGATTCTGGCCCTCCGAGTAAATTTGCATTATGGTTGTTCAAATCTGATAAAATAATCGTTTATATACATAGCAGCCAAATGGTTTTATGACCATGTCAAGGTTTTTGTTTTTCATGCATGTGTTTATGTGGGAGCTGATTTGTTTCGGTGAGTCGTTAGGGGGCAGTCACCCGCGATTTCAGCTGAGCTTTCACTCTGATGCAGAGGGCACTGAGCAGTTTGAGCCATTAAAATGTAAATTTTCCTGTGCAGTCAAGGTTGAGGAAAAAGACCACAACCGAGGATCTGCTTATGTGTCAGCTTGTTCTCTTTGTTCACATATTCATCACCGATAGACTCAACGTCTGTCACAGAATTAGAGAATAAAAATATATACTGTATATATAAAAAAAAGAAAAAAATGAACCATTGATTGCTTCAAGGTTGGCTTCATGTTGTTTTGACCATATTTGTTTGAGATTGAACCTAATTTGAGATTTATTAATGAACACTAAGGCTGCATATGATTAAATTCCTTTAAGTAAAAACAACATTTTTACATTACATTTATGCCAATAAAACTGGGACTAAGACCAGCTGATAATTATGAAAATAGTCTGCTATAATATAGCATGCATAACTAGGGTGAACAAAAAACAGCTTATGCGGCAGGATGTTAATGTGCATATATAATGGGGTCAGGAGCCATAGTAAAAAGTAAAATGTCTGTTTTGCAAATATAAACTGACATATGTATGAAATAACTAGTACTGTATTGTTATGTAGCTTGGGGTTTGCATAAAATCCTTTATTATCTTAGAGGGGTTGGTTTCATCATGGTGCCAGTAGGTGACAGTCTACAACCAACATCATTGTCTAAGGGGAGTGAGCTGCCTCAAGTGCATCAATATGACCATCTTCAACGCTTAATACTCCCACCATGCATGGTGTGGGGCTTTACAGGACACGATGGTTCACAATTAAACTAAATCGCCCTACTCACAATCCAATGGAGACCAGGACATGGCAATTAACCCACTAATACTGCAGACCATTAGACCACCCTCTCTGTGTCGGCAGCCCCAGGGCGTACAGTACGCTTACCAAGGAGCTGTGGGATGCATATTATGAGACATAGTTTAATGTAATGACCCATTCAAAGAGCTCTAGTGTACAGTATGCACCGAGTTGAAGTTATTTGGGAAAATCATCAGCATTGTATGCCCAGTAAAACATGAGGGTTAACATATTAAAAGAAAGAGGTTTCAGTGGTTTGTAATTTAATATTAGCAATAAGTTCTTAAATGATTATTTTACTAGATATTCCTGTCTATTACACTAGTCTAACCATATAACAGATGGTGGTATTCTGTTATCCTTTAATAATAATAATAATAATAATTCAGTCTGTTTAGGTCTGATATTTAATCAGATTTATTAGGGCTTTGATGGTTTACAATGGGACTTCTTTTATTTTTTATGTCTGTTTTTAGTCAAGATTGACAGGAAGTTCTTCCTCCCTAAAGCATGATTCTATTAATCTGATTAGTGTGCCATTAAAACAGTATAGCAGCAGTAACTCAGCACCAGGTGCAGGAGAAACCAAGATTGGTGTCAGGTTTGGTTCCTCTACTAAGGTTGTGACCCTAAAAAACTTGAACTTTGTTCAGATAGACCTACAGTATATGGGTCAACATGCTTCCTTTTATATCAGGCTTGTCTGTGCACCCATCACAATTGGAAGAAATCAAGGAACTTATAGTTTACAATATTACTATATATATTATTACAATATTTTACACTAGTATTGTGTTCGATTCGGTTTTACTGACTGCATATTTGTAATGAATATAGTGACATAAAGATGGATTTAGGAGTCACAGACATTTGCAATGTCAATAAAGACATACTATATACCATAATTGCCAATGTCTTATTGTCGCAATGACTGAGGGATTATGTGGAGGTAAAAAAACAACGTGACATCATCATTTGGATGATATTTTAAGTGTTAGGGTTGCTCAGTTTGCTGAAACTCAGTGGGTAATTTCAGTGTTTCAACATTGAAATTAAGTGTAATATTGTGTCCAAGGATGAAGGAGATTATTCTCTTCAATATGAAATAATGTATTTCTTCTCATTCTTCTTTATATCTTCATTGCTCATGTAAGGATATTCTCTAGTATGCTACTGTACTGTATTTGTTACAGTCCCCAGGGAGCTATGGTTGATGAGGCAGGCAGCCATGTCATATCGCACAGACAGTGTCTTTGTTATTACAAACTGCAGCCTCAGGAAGCCATTTTGCACAAAACAAAGGGTAAACCCTCTGCACGCCTCTGGTGTAGCTCGATGTGGCAAGTTGCCAAATCTCACTCTCCAGCATATGTAGGGGGTCAGGGCTTCCCTAATGCCCTCAGATCACTGAGACTCGTGTAAACAAAGAAGTGCTTGAATTATCTCCATCCCCAACCTCTGGACCCACAACAGGCAAAGCTGAGACAATTTTGTATCTCATGTACAGCGTTTATTTACACATCAAATTACTTTTTTTATTTTTTATCTTGTTTAAAACATGATTCTTAAATGGGAAGGACACACTAAATTCTAGACTAAAGAAAGTGAAAATGTGCCGGAAAGAACATCGTTTCAGAAGCCATCTAGATCATGATTTGTCTAAATAGAAGAATGAAATTGTAAAGTATATTTATACAAGGAAAAACATCCAATACATTGCATTGATATCAAATCTCTTCCATTTCAGAGTAGATTTGGCTTTACTTGTCTCCAATAATAATTCATCTTAACTTCTTCCTGCCCAACGCATCCAGTCAGACACAGCCCGAGATGTTTTGACCAGTGGGCTGCAGCAATGAAAATACATGGATTGCACTTCTACATGTAAGGAAAAGTGATATGTATACAGGCAAAGACATATGTTGGCCACTACTTGGTGATTTAGGGTTAAATGGTGGAAAGGTGGCATTAAGGTGGTAAAGATGAATGAAGTGGTTGGACTGTGCTGGCTGTGTGGAAACAGCGGGAAATCTGTCTCTCAGGTGTCAGCCTGTTTGTAGCCCCAGACGCATGAAGGAGAGATGGGAGAGGTATGCAGGCAATTGAGCTGAATGTGTAGAAGGCTGGGAGGTGGGTGGAGAAGCTGTGACAAACAACATTGCATGGGTAAACCAGGTATTAAAGTTCTTGACAGTGGCTCAGCCTCTAATTGCAGGTGGCCTATCTCACTGACTTTGATCCCTGGCTCCTCCTGTACACATGTCGAGGAGTCTTTTGGCAGGACACTGAGCCAATTGTTAGGCTTCCACCTTGTATTGCAGTGTTCTGCCATTGGTGTGTGCTTGTGGATGGGTAAATGAGAGGCAAATTGTTGAGTGCTTTTGAAAAAGTTGCTATTTACTGTACATGCAGTCCATGTGGCAGCTGAGGTATGTCACTTGCTCCTGAATGCATGTTAACTTCATATATCAATGCCAACATGGTTTAGAGAGCAATACAAATGTTTTGGTGTGAGTTCTACAAGATAAGGGTTGATTAAAGTAACTATGCTTAGCAAGTACAAATGCTCCATATTTTTCAAAGTTGTTGGAAAAAGTATGACTAATTAGTTTTAATAGCGCATGTTGGTATGTTTGATTGAGCTGCTCAAGCAAGTGTTTCTGTATGTAAAAATCAAGGTATGTCTACTGTCTAATCTGTATGCATGTGCGACTGCAAGTGTCTGTGTGTGTGTGTGTGTGTGTGTGTGTGTGTGTGTGTATAAGGCATTGAGATCACACTGGTGTATTATCTGAGCTAGAGCAAGATAGGATATGTTTTCCTTCCAGGATGCTGGGCAGGTTTGAGATTGAAGGGTCTGAACAGAGGGGGGACAAAAGCGAGCGAGCCAGAGGGCGGAGGGGAGTGGATGAGCTGGTGAGATGATAATGCAGCATGACACCTCTGAAATGAATCCCTGGTTACCATGGCGAAGAAGCAGAATGGGACAGTCTCTCAGGAGCCTCAAATAAAGCCAGCTGTAAATGATGTTTGATTAGTATTTAGATCATGTTGCAGCACAGCAGAGACATTTTGTCAGCTGTTTGTGCACCAGTACCTCTGCTATTGTTCAGTCTTTACCAGCCTACATGAAAGTTACAACTCTCTTTACAGTATATTTATTAGCATTACTAAAAGTAATCTAATATGATCAATTGTTTACCTTTATCCTAAAGCTGTAACTAAATATATTGTGCCTTAATTAACATAAAAGCATGCAACTTGCATCCCTAGTGCCTTTTAGATAGTTTGATACTGTGTGAAATGCTGTAAAGCACCGATTATAGGGGGTAGCAATTACTTGAGGTCATTCAACTTGAACGTTTGCAGCTTGAACGTTGCTGTTTTTGAAAACATACAACGGTAAAATGTAAAATAAAGGCATTTTAATTCTTGGATTCTTAGTGCCTTGGATTATTTTTTAAAGGAGACATCCATCTTTACAAATTTTGGAATTTAGATCAGTTTCCACTCATGCAATTAGCCCTTCATAGGATGATACAAACACAGTAAAATATGACTTGAAATATATCATACCTTTTTTTCTCTCCAGATGATAAGAAAAGAAAAGTATTTATTTTTTTAATTATTTTTGTAGTTTGAAAGTTAATAGCCAATTCACCTGGACCATGGATTTACGTTCTCAACACAGGTGCATTGGGATGTCGCAGCGTATCCATCCCACATGTAAATTTGCAGCAGACAATCCTGTTTGCTATAGAAGCTTAAGCGCAGGGAGGTGTCTGTGTACCACATAGCAAATATGAAAAGGGAGCGGGTGGCTGGGGCTGTCTTATTTACTCATGCACTTCAGCATGTTAAGTAGATTTGATTTCCATTATTTGTCAATCAACTGGGACATTTCTTTATGTAAATTCATAGTTGGGAAAACTAAAATATTGTTATCTAAATATAGAAAATTAAACTATTTCTATATTCGAGAGGGTGTTATAGGAGGTCAAAATACCAAACTCAATATTAAGCAAGCAAGTATTTACTTATACTTGACATACATGTGCAAACTAATGCAAAGTAAAGCAGAGTTAATGTTGGTTCTAAAGAAGCAGCTACTGCTCAGTGGTTAGTCTTACTGAGTGCAGATTCAAACCTTTGTGTGCCTTTAAGGTGTAGGAGAAATGTATTAAATTATTAGACATTAAGAAATTTAATCACATCTCAGTAATCTTGGGGGAGATAGAATATGCTTAATGTGATATCTGGACTGTTTGGTCTGTGTCCAAACAGCTAAGGTCTTTCCACTGCTGCCTTTGCACTTGTCTCTTTCTTCTGTCAGCCAGGCCAACGATGGACTGCTTGCCTAGCCGGAACTAATCACATCTGACTGCTATCTGTCTCCGTCAATTACACACTTGGTTTCTCGTGCCCTCGTGTTACCACGCAGTGAAAAAGATCCTATCACACATCCATAACAGACACCTGCTGAATGTGTGCAGACCAGTTGTTTTGGTGAAACTCACAAAGTGTTGGCTTTAAGATTCAACAATGCTTTCAGTGGTTCATTCATTCATTGACTTTACCTGCTTTTTCCTATTGAGTGCAATGGTAAGGGGGAGCTGGGTGTGGAGGGATGGGGCGGTTGGTCTATCTCACTGGCTGGACGATCACAGGACTAACACAGATAGACAATCACTCTATCACACTTAAAGTCAAAAAATCGGCTTACATGTCCTGCTTTGAAATTTAGGAGGAAACTAAACCTGAAAAAAACATGCAAACACAAGTCAAGTGGACCATGGTGATCACTGAGCATTATTTCCAATACATATTAAATAGCGCTCATTAAATAAAATCATTGCAGTGTAACACATATATTGATATGTGTTAATAAATGATAACATTGTGTTTAGTTTAATGCTAATTCTCATTGATGACCAGTTCAGTGTACTTATGTCATGAATGAAGCTGTCATTTGTGTCAGATTGTATTGATGCAGAACTCAATACTAATTAAACTAAAATGAAATCATTACCAGCTCCACTGATTTTTACAATCCAAAATGTTGCGAGGCACTCACTGTCATGTTTTTTGAATTGCCTCGACACAAAATATTTAGATTGCAGACTGATAATCAACACAGTAATTATACTCAAAAGGATGCATTGTACTGTGTGTGTTGTAGTAATACAATTAAAATTAAAAAGTAAAATTTTAGTTTTACAATACAATACAATAAGTTTTTTTAATAAGGTTTTTGTTTTTTTAACCACCATCAAGTACATTTAATCTTCTCCTGTACACTATCTTGGACATTTCTCTTCTTCATCCCTTCCTCTTCCTCTTGTTCACTGTCTGGCCCATGTTGCATGTACGGGTGATGTCTGACAGAGATAGATTGCTCAGCCGCAGCTTAAAGGTGACTGCCTCGCTCCTTGTTCCCTAAAGCACTGGATCATTGGAATCCATCATGAGCAGTAGCGCTGGTCTCCATATAGACAGATCACATGGAGAAGACAACAACAGATGAGCAGCACAACAGAGAATAGGGGGGACTATATCTAAAAGAGAGAAAATTAGATAGATAGATAGATAGATAGATAGATAGATAGATAGATAGATAGATAGATAGATAGATAGATAGATAGATAGATAGATAGATAGATAGATAGATAGATAGATAGATAGATAGATAGATAGATAGATAGATAGATAGATGTGGATAACAAGAGACTGCTAGAGGGTTTAGGTGGTGAAAATGCTGAAGAGAACCAACACAGTGGAGGGATGGAGAGAAGCAGAATGCTGAAGAGCTTCACCTCTGGTCACAGAGGAGAGTACTGGGGGGCTGGGTGGGCCCGGGAATGTGGGGCATTTATCATTATTGGCTCGTACCTCCATCCCATGCTCAATCTGACATCCCTCTGACCATTGACATAAATCATGATTTCTCCATAATAGATCCCCCTTTCCACCGTGGAAGGGAATATTGTGGTGTTCATATCGATTTCAGTCTCTCCTCGCTCCTTCTTTCCACATTTTGGCTCAGCACAGTGATGCATAATGATTATCAAACATTACTGATATGGAATTTGAGGGATGCGATGAAAGTTTGTTTTTACACACGGCTTTATTTAGATGCATGAGATACAAAGAGGGGTAAACAAATATTGAGTTTGCGGAGCTTGTGCACTGCTATTTTTCCTTTAGATTTCAGTCGGAGCCACTGAGAGATTCATAACCATCAAAAAAGATAAATAAAAAGCAATTATCTTGAGCAAGGTTTTTCTTCAGCTTTCAAAACCAACAAAATGTTTGTGCTTTACCCAATGCGTGAGGTGCAATCCAGCACCAGACTTAAGTGGCTATATATTAAAAAATAAAAAGGAAATGAATGTTTTTTTCATCCAATAACACATTTTAAATTTCATCAAAACTGCTTTATAAAACTCAAAGTTGATAAGCACCCTGAGGAGAGGGGATATCTTACAGCAGGTGATGAGGAACACAATGAACAAAGAGGACAGATCACTTTAACTCTCACTGAGCTGAGCAAGAATTTAAACATTAATAACAATTCATTCATTAATAATGAAGTTTGAGTTCATTTGTCAAGTGCCCTATACATTTAAAACATTAGCATACACTGCTGTGCACCTGGGCGGTGACTGAGGCGAGGATCATCTACTAGTTACAAAGAAAAAATGTACTGTATATTTGTAGGAAAGTCAAGGTGTTATTGAAGGGCCGTCTAATTAGCCAAAAAAATAATTATAGTTTCACAAATAACACAAAGCTGTATACGTCAACTAAAATATTTGTTTTTCAGAGGCAGCTGTGGAAGCAGTGAACATAAATAAGAATCCTAATCATTACTTGGATCATTAAAAGTCATACATATTTAATTTGAGATCTTTTTATAATTAAACATTAAACTTTAATGTGTTCTTTAATATGTTAACCAGGAGGCACTCGGGGACTATATTTTACAAGTGTCTTGATTAATCACTTAGCAGCAAATGTATTTTCAAATTATTCTATAATTAGTCATTTTATGTTTCATATGTGGCTGAAGATATATGACGATTTTTTTTTTTGCAATTTAAAAAATGTGGTTCTTTATGCAAGAAAAACGTTTCATTAGTAATACATTGATATCTTACAAATCTGTAGTACACTGTCAACAAAGTGTTGATATTTGCGTTATTGTTTTTTACATGTGGATTCAGGGATGTCTAAACTCTTTCGTCTCTGTTTTGTGGAAACTATTCTGCCATGTGTCCACTGCTGGACAACTCATGCTTCAAATTGTTTTACTTAACATCATGTTAATTAAACATTCATCATGTCCAAAGACGTGCCTAACGATGGCCTGATTAGTGAATACTCATTTGTCCTTTTTGCCAGTTTTCACACTGTGCACATGCAATTCCAAAGTAATGTATTAACAGCAATGCAATGTATGACCGTCAGACAAAAAGTCAAGCACAGTCCATTTAGAAAGCAATGTCTAAATACTTAACTCTGGTTATTGATTCTCCTTTACTTCCTTAATGACTGTATTATTCTTACCTGGTAAAGCGTTTTCCTTTCCATGGTAATTTGTTTTCTGTATGCTGTCATTGTCTCTCCCTTTTACATTAACCTTTGCACACACATTGTATTATTATTAAAACAAAAAGTTTTACTTTTTATACTGTATATAGATATAATGACATACAGTATTTTGCTTTAGAATGCTAAAGGGCTGCTATTAACCAAATAATTATATGGGATTAAGGGAGTGAAGTCAGCTCATGAAAAGGAAGAATCTGCTGTGACATCTCACTTAAGGGCAGTACAGATGCACTAATAGCACTTAAGTATTGTTTTCTATAAAAAACCTTTTTTTTAACTTGACCTTAAGCTTCTATTTCTACAATTAGCGGGTGATCGCATATTGCCTAATGAGCTGGGCTAAGCTCCAGCCCCCCACAACACTGCACTGGATAAGCTGCTATAGATAACGGATGGATGGTTTCATGGAGACTTGGATAGATTGTTGGTCCATGGTCATGCTGGTATGACTATTTGATCAAAGATTACTAATTTAACTTGGGATGATAAACCATGGCTGAAGAGGACAAAGGACTGTACAGAAGTGGAGGCCTAGAAGATGAGCCAGATTAGATTCCTGACAAGCCTAGTAAATGATGCCCAGGCTTCACCATATATATGGGGGTTAAGTACTGTATGAAGAACAGAGCCTAAATAAATGATTGGAGGGTTAATTGCAGTGTTCTAGGCTTTTGATAATGGACTGTATTTCCCTAATGATAAAACATGAGCATCTCCAAAGATCCTTCACTCAAAGTGCCTTTTTTGCCTTTGGTTTCACACACACTCTTCTAGCTGCCACAGCTCTTTCCAAGATAACCTAATTAAGCTCTATTTTGCTTGATAATTAGCAGAGTTATTAGCCATATTGCTATAAATATTGTCATATGGAAAAGAGTGGATTTTTTTGTCCAACCAGATGGCTGCTGTCTGTGGGACTACTGTATAACAGTGTTGCCAGAGAGTAGATCATGATGACTTCAGTGTCAGCGCTGTGGCAGGAACATGACAGCGAAAGGACACCAGCATGATGTGTTTTCACTACTAACAAACACACAATCCTATTTCTGAAGCCTGGGGATATTTGCTTCTCCAATAATGGCAGTTCATCCTCTAATGACCAGCCATCAGACAGAGCACAGTAGCACATTATGAACTTGTCGTTAATCAATCAATGAAGTGCTGTGTCTCAAATCGCGCACTTCTGTCCTTTCACTTGCTGTTTTGAGTATATACACACTGATGAAGTATGGCCAAAGGCAGTGCACTACGAGTACCAGGATGGTGCACTCATAATTGTGGACACTAGTCGCCCTCAGCGGCCACCATCTTTGCTGCGGAGCGGAAGCTATAGCACCTCCAACGGATTTTCAAACTTGTGAAAATGGCATGTGAGAAAGCTGCAGTTGTTGCGATTGAAACGGCAAAAACCAAACTATACAATTATAATTTGTAAATTTTTTATTTTTTTAATAAGTACCTCTTTACCGTAGTCAGAGAGTGAGAACATGTATTTTGTTGGCCGCCGATTAATGGCAGTAATGCTCCGCCCAGTTTCAATTTACCATTAAACAGAAGAAGACTTGTTTTCTGTTAACGGCGGTGCGCAACACTGACAAGACAACACTACCCTGTTGAAATGTACGCACCACATGAGTGACTACATAGTGTACACAGTACACTACATGTAGGTGTACTTCCGGAAGTATCTGAATTGAGACACAACAATAGGGAAATAAAGAACAAAAATATGTCTTATATCTTATATTGTTTAACATTACTTAATTGTTTCACATTACTGAAATTGTGCATAGGCCTACTGATTACAAGCTGAAATGTCTTCTTTGACTAAAACCACCCTGTGAAAATTATTAGGTAAGCTTACAGAAACTCTTGTAGCAACGTTTTGGATATAATGTGTGAGGTACTGTCTAGTGCATGACTGAATGTGTTACCATAGCTCTGTTACAACCAGAGTGGGTTAATATTAAACATGTGTCCTTTAAACCCATGTTTCAGTGCCAGCTGTGACCCCCGCTCACTAAGCTGCTAAACTGCTCGGAAGCATGCTGCTTAAGTGCAAGAGCACGGAATTTTGTCAGGTGTCTTTTGTCTCATATTTAAATGATAATGAATAGAAGTCACTGATTGAAGTAGTGGAAAGAGAAATTAAATCAGTGCTTTCATCTCACTGACTGATTTTTCTATGTATGAGTGTGACAGACAGTGTAACATATTTACTGTGTACTTAGTGTATATACTCTGATTACCATTAAGGGAGGAGTTGCAAGATGTGTAAAACATGTAATAAAGAAAAATAGAAAGACTGTGGAATAGGTGTCTCCAGCATAAGGACAAAAAGTGATCTTTTTTTTTCTCTCATAATAACTAATTTAATTGTCATTGTTTTTGAGCAATGTCATGTGTGGAGTAAACATACACATATACACACACAATGCCGATGTCACAAAATACTGGGTGAAGAGATATTACAAACCAGGCACATACTGCTTGTGAATCATCAAGTCTGTTTCGGAGACACTGGAAGCAGATTTGAGGTCAACGTTGAAGATTAATGATGCAATACTAAAACTGGCAAGCTGAAACTTCTTCTACAGAATGATTACATTCATTAAATGTTACGTTGCACAAACTACGCACTGCATATGTCGAGCTTATGAACACAAACAGTATACTTTTATCATCAACTATTAGAAATATTGATATTTTGTGGCATTAAATCATCTGATTGATTATCCATATAGTATCATCATTAGTTAAAGCAGGAACTTTGAGAATATTCTTCAACATTTACATGTACACTCATTTTGTGGGACAATTAAGATGAGGGTCTGTGCAAGTGGATCATTATCAAATCAGGGAGCATCAAGCAGAGCAATGAATACCGGTGATTCTGAAGTCCAGCTAGAGGTCATAACCTGAGCGAAGCCATACACTCCACTCTCATCATGGCTGTAGTGTGAAGTGGAGACATCAATCAGCCACATGACACACTTTTTATTACTTAGAACAGAGTGCCACTTTACTTGTGTAATTGTCCTAAGTGTACCATATCTGAGAGGAGTGACCACGGAAATGGAAGACTCTTTAAATGAAGAGCTCTTACTGTTAATTAAGGAGAAATTCAGCAAGCGATCCACCCAGAACATGTCCACTTAGTGAGTTGTTTAATTTTGGAAAGTATTCACTCTCTTGCCTTGAGTTAGATTAGAAGATTAACACACTCTTGTGTCATTATATTAAATTTAAAGCTAGCAACCAGCTAACTTACTGTAGCTTAGCACATAACCCGTCACACTTTAGATTGTGTTAGAATTAACAACATACAACATGTTGATTAGACTGTTTCCAGTCAGTGCTAAGTTAAGTTAGCCAGCTGCTGGCTGTAGATTCATATTTAACCTGATGTTACAGACGTCAGAGATGTATGGTATCCTCTGATCTGCTCTCAGAAAAAAAACGCATTTTCCAAAAGACTTTTTCTTTAATTGCTGTTTGTTAAAATCATAAAGCTGTTTCAATCCTTTCTATTTAAGAAATAATAATGTGTGCCTTACTAACAAAAGTGCTAAGTACTTTAAACAGCTTGGCAAATGGTACCCACAATTCTTAGGCTACAACAATATAACAGCTAAATGTGACTTTTGGTTATTTCACAATATAAATATACAGGTGATTAAAACAAGCATTTATAATAATGTACAGCAAAGTTTGAACACAAATAATGTGCCTAAAAAAGATAAGTGGAACATCTAAGTGCTGAAATTGTCAAAGTGCTTCAATCACAGAGGAGAATGGGAGATGGGAGGTGTTAGTAAATGAGGGTGTTATTATGGCCGATTGTGGTGGCTAAAGTCTGTTGCCTCTCCACCTGCTCCCTGTGCTGTTTTACAGTGCACAGACAGCCTCCTATAACCTCTAAAGCAGTTTGCAGAACGTTTACCCACAAGTGTCATAATTTGCTCTAACAACTACAATTATGCCATTTTTTTTTTTTTTAGACAAACAGTATAGCAAATGGGACATCTCTCATTATAACTTGTATTATTGGAGAAAGGATGTTGCTGAATCGTTGCTCGACGAGCATTAAATTTCACCCTTAAAGCATAACGTGTCTCCAATGTTGTGAGTGTAAACCAAAAGTGCGATGAGTGTTTTGCTCCTGACAAATGTGGTAGTCAAGCAGGTGAACAAAAACCAGACAGAGGGAAATAAAGTAATATAACATATAGTATATGCTATAAAGTATATGCTATAAAGTAATGTCAAGTTAATTTTGAAAGCAACTTGAGGGTTAAATTCTCGTTCGCTTGTTTGGATTGAGTCAGTTGGTTATTTTCTTGTATAGTTAACGGGGGGTTTTTGAGCACTTAATTCATCATGAAATGAAGTTAAGCAAATCAGCTGCTTAAATGACAGTGGGTTCATATCTTTTGTCAAATTCCTTTACAAATCACTTTAATTCTGTCTGTGTTAACAATTTGTCACTACTGGCTAGCTGAAGGTACACTAACACACAACCTGCTCTGTGCAAACCACACACTTAACTTCTTCTTATTCAGGCATTCCCATCCACAACAGGTTATAAACAAGGGTTTAAATTAATTTGTTTGTCCTTGTGTGGCTCACATAGCACTCCAGTCAACCCTGTTTCTAATTCACAAGACTGAGGCTCTCTGCCGCTAATAATGGATAAACAAACAAGCGTGACGAGCCCAATGTGTATCAGTTCATAACTTAATTACATTTTGATGGGGAGCTCTGCAGGCGTAAGAATAACCGAGAGGGTACGTTGCTGTCAATGTCATGCACTGTTGTGGCATATCAGAATCGTGCAGATTTTGAACTGGATTCAATTTTATAAATAATCTAGTGTTGATTTGTTTTTCCAAATTGATTTGGTTTCCATTATAATATGAGTTGTATACGATTTTCCAACACCAGCGTCATTTTTAGTTTTAGTTTTGCCGTTAAAAAATGGGTTATGTGAACACGAAGATATGAGAATGGTGTTCCTAAATGTTCCTTTAAAACAGAATAAACACAATGCAGAATTTGACAATATGCAAATTATGTCCTCTTGTCATTTAAGAATATAGAAAATAGACCTTTTAAGCATGACAACAACAATAAGAAGCAACAGCTTGAATTGCTTTCATGTATGAAGCTACGTTTGCATTGATGTTGACCTTTGGGCTGTGACTATGACTCTTACACGCCCTCTGTGCACTGCTGTGAATGGACAATACTGAGCTGCTCTGGCAGGCATGTTTCTGATAAACCAGTGATCTCCCAAAGGCACTTAAAAATGAGTCTGACTTCATTTACATGATAGTATTGCCACAGCGTCTCGGTGAGCATGCTAGGGTCAGCCCAGTGCAGTGTGGTATTAGTTGGAAGCACGTTGGTGTTTGGGAGAGTGGGGGTGAGGGCATGAGGGGAAGGTGCACACCCTAAGGAATACAAATAGGATATAACATTCCTGTTACTCTGCGTCCTTATCTGAGAAGAGAACACATGGTGCACAGGGCTGTACAAAGACAGAGATCTCGACTTTGGACAATGCTGTATCAGATTGACATACATGGGGGCAGAAAGCTAAATTAAACTGTTTAATTTCTGATGCACAGTTGTGAATGTATATTAATGTTATTTTCTGTTGTGAAAATGTCCTGAAATATTTCTGTAGATGTACCTGCACATTATGCTATTTCACAAACTCTTCATGCTAGATACTCTAACACCAAGATATTTACAGAACATTTGATGTTCATGGAACATGGAAAATGTTGATACCAGTATACACACCTGACATTTACCTAAAAATATGACCAAATATCATGTCTATAGAGTTACCTATTCAATGATGAGACAGTAAGGCCATTCCATTCCAAATCAGTCTATACGTTACTGAAATGTCTATTAATTGTAGGTTTCAGAATATTCACACAACATCTCTCAAAAGATTAAAATAGATGAAACCAATTCAATTAACATCAAAATATCAAGACAATTCTCTTAAGTCAACAATGACATTCTTATTTGCAAAGGTAAATAGTTTTCTGAGAGATGATTTAAAACAATCTTTAGGGATCTCAGTGTAAATGTTTTTTTTTTTTAAATGCAATCCTGCTACAAGTTGCTGTATTTTTTTGGAATGCATTGCAGAAATGAAAATAGCAAGTTGATCAGTGTCACTGGATCTTGGGAAGGTAATCAATGCATTATTTTTAGCCATGTGTTAAATCAATTCAAACCGCACACACAGTCACAAATGAGGTAGCTGAACTTCCACTGGCTCCAACACTACTATTGCACAAAATTATACACTGTGTACATATGTGTCACTGACACGTGAAAAAAATAAATCTAGCTCAATATATTCCCTTCTTTAAAATGCATGCATTGGGTAATTGTCCTTGAGGACAGTTGGCATTCTTGGTGAAACATTTATTCCCTCTTTCACCGAATGATATAAATTACAAAAGCCAACACAGTGTCATAAAGCTGTTTCTTCAGACTTCCCACTCAGAGTTAATTGACTGGAGCAGGAAAATCTGAAAAGAATCATCTCTTTCATCTATGTTTTGCTCCAAGATCAATGGTCTGTGTAAGTGAAGTAAAGCTTACTTTCACCAGAGATGTGGATGGACCGACAAAGGCTCCGGGCTGGGCGGAGAGGGCACAAAAGCATTCAGTAATTCTGTCAAAACACTCCAAGCATCCACAACACACACTGATTCATATGAGCTGAGCTAATGGTTTGGCGTGGAGCTATTCTTCTGTGAACAGCAAAGAAACAACGCCATCATAAAACATAAATGAAATGATATAAGTCACTTGTAATCTGGACATTTAAATGACGTGGACTGCCACACTGTTTCTCTGTGATAGTGAACCCTGCTCGGAGGCCAGAGAAACAGGTCAGAAAAATTAGCAGGGGGGCGGGAGACACACACACACACACACACACACACACACACACACACACACACACACAAACAAACAAAGAAACACAATTGTAAAACACAATTGTAAAACACTTTGGACTGATGAAGAAAATTAATATAAAAGGTAATGTTCATTGAACCAATGGGAGCAATATGATCTGTTCACAAAGGGCCTGAAATCAAATGTTTTTATATAATTGCTTTGGGGCTTTTCCACCTTTTTAGATAGGAGAGCTAGGTGAGAAAGGGAAAACATGTAGGAAGTTGTCACAGGGAACAAACCCTGGACCTTTGCGGCAAGGCATAAACCTCCAAGTATACGTGCGCCTGCTCTACCCACTGATCCAACCTGGCCACAAAATCAAATGTTTAATGGTTCTGATAAATGAAGACAGTGTTATACAGCAATATGCCTATTGTGCTACTGTCCCAATAGCACTTGCTGTTTTTCCTTCATAAACCTGCATGCAATTTGCAGGTTTTGTGTGTGCGAACACAAATGTGATATACCTCATGTGCACGTGCTGGGAGCTGATGCCTGTGCTCTGCACTTCATACTTAACGCCATAGAGGAGGATCAGAGCTGTTCAGCCAGACTGGGTAACACCCATAAAAAGCAGGGGGCCTTTATGCACTTTCTTGATCCCTCACTCTTTTTCCATTTGCCTTCCCCTCCCCCTGCCATGACAGCATGATTAACCATCAGACACACAATAGGGGCACATGTCCCCATAGCCACAACCAGCTCCCTTAGACCTGTACATCCTAATAAGGATTAGGCACGAAGTTAACAATGAATGAAGAACTCCTCCAGGAGCCACTAATTCTATTCTGCTCTGTGTCACTTTTCATCCTAGGCTATTCACAACTCTGTGTTTGAACATAAGGTATAATCCTCTTAAATATCAAAGGTGGACAAATCATATTAATTTAGACATTGCTTCCCCTGGCCCAAAGGCACATTATGCACTCGACACAGAGCCCCAACCTCACCATCTGCTCCACTCTCTCACCTGCCTCTGGCTGACACCCCAATGCCCTTTACTCTTTATTCTCACTGCCTCTATCTGATTTTCTTCATCTATATTTGATGTTTTTAGTATTTCTCCCAGAAAAAAAAAATGGAAAATGTAGAAAGACACTCCTAAGGACATGTTCTTAGCAAACCATATGTTTGTCACTAACACTTGACATGAATATGTCATAACTTTGCTAAATGCTGCGATCAATTAATATGACAAGTTAGCAAATTGTTTAGTTCTCTTCTTTTTTTTATTGTCTTTAAAACAAGGTTTTGGATGTTGTTTTTAGAGGCAGTTTTAAATCTTAGGATTTCTCAGGGTTTGCTGTTTGATTGTGGGAGTGTAATATAAAGAAAACAGAAATATTGTCAGAAAGGAGGCAAACAGGGTTGATACACCAGTAATACATAGTCTTCTGACCTCAGGCCTATCTTTGTTTAGGGCCTCTAAGAATGCTGTAGACATACTTATTTCATATGTCATTATATATTCATGTATGTCATTTTGAGAGTGAAGATCTGATCCGTTGTTCCACGGCCAGGACGGAATCCACATTGTTCCTCTTCAATCCGAGGTTCGACTATCGGCCGAACCCTCCTTTCCAGCACCTTGGAGTAGACTTTACCGGGGAGGCTGAGAAGTGTGATACCCCTGTAATTGGCACACACCCTCTGGTCCCCCTTTTTGAATAGGGGAACCACCACCCCGGTCTGCCACTCCTTAGGCACCGTCCCAGACTTCCACGCAATGTTGAAGAGGCGTGTCAACCAAGACATCCCCTCCACACCCAGAGCTTTCAGCATTTCTGGACGGATCTCATCAATCCCTGGGGCTTTGCCGCTGTGGAGTTGTTTGACTACCTCAGCGACTTCCACCAGGGAAATTGACGACAATCCCCATCATCCTCCAGCTCTGCCTCTACCACAGAGGCGTGTCAGCTGGATTTAGGAGTTCCTCAAAGTGCTCCTTCCACCGCTCTATTACCTCCCCAGTTGAGGTCAACAACGTCCCATCCTTACTGTATACAGCTTGGATGATTCTTCGCTTCCCCCCTAAGGTGGCGAACGGTTTTCCAGAAGCACCTTGGTGCCGACCGAAAGTCCTTCTCCATGTCTTCTCGAACTTCTCCCACACCCGCTGCTTTGCCTCTGTCACGGCAGAGGCTGCAGCCCTTGGCCCGTCGGTACCCTGCAACTGCCTCGGAGTCCTCCGGGATAACATATCCCGGAAAGACTCCTTCTTCAGTCGGACGGCTTCCCTGACCACCGGTGTCCACCAGGGCGTTCGTGGGTTACCGCCCCTTGAGGCACCTAAGACCCTATGACCACAGCTCGCCACCGCAGCTTCAGCAATGGAAACTTTGAACATTGTCCACTCAGGTTCAATGCCCCCAGCCTCCACAGGGATGCCCGAAAAGCTCCGCCGGAGTGCGAGTTGAAAGTCCGTCGGACGGGGCCTCCTCCAGACGTTCCCAATTCACCCGCACTACCCGTTTGGGTTTACCAGGTCTGTCCAGAGTCTTCCCCCACCCCCTGACCCAACTCACCACCAGATGGTGATCAGTTGACAGCTCTGCCCCTCTCTTCACCCGAGTGTCCAAAACATACGGCCTCAGATCAGATGAAACGATTATAAAATCGATCATTGACCTTTGGCCTAGGGTGCTCTGGTACCACGTACACTTATGAGCATCCTATGTTCGAACATGGTGTTTGTGATGGACAATCCATGACTAGCACAGAAGTCCAACAACAGACAACCACTCTGGTTTAGATCAGGGAGGCCGTTCCTCCCAATCACGCCTCTCCAAGTATCTCCATCATCACCCACGTGTGCGTTGAAGTCCCCCAGCAGAACTATGGAGTCCCCTACTGGAGCCCCATACAGGACTCCATTCAAGGTCTCCAAGAAGGCCGAATACTCCGAACTCTTGTTTGGCGCATATGCACAAACAACAGTCAGAGTTTTCCCCCCCATCACCCGCAGGCGTAGGGAGGCGACCCTCTCGTCCACCGGGTAAACTCCAACGCAGCGGCGCTCAGCCGGGGACTTGTGAGTATCCCCACACCCGCCCGGCGCCTCACACCCTGGGCAACTCCGGAGTAGGAAAGAGTCCAACCCCTATCCAGGAGTACGGTTCCAGAACCGAGACTGTGCGTAGAGGTAAGCCCCACCAGATCTAACTGGTAGCGCTCCACCTCCCGCACAAGTTCCGGCTCCTTCCCCCACAGAGAGGTGACGTTCCACGTCCCCAGAGCCAGCCTCTGCCGCCCAGGTCTGGTCCGTCGAGGCCCCTGACCTTCGCCGCCACCCATATGGCAGCGCACCCGACCCCAGCGGTTCCTCCCACAGGTGGTGGGCCCATGGGATGGAGAGAGAGGAGCCACGTAAAAACTACCACCAAAAAAAAAAAACTAATTCTGGCACAAACATAGAATAAGCATATTATTGCGAGTACATCATTTCTTTTGTTTTACATGAACAAAAACTAACTGGAGGGGGCCTGGGAGTATGCCCAACCAGTCTACATGTGTTTTGTGGATCTGGAGAAGGCGTATGACCGGGTCCCCCGGGAGAAATTGTGGGAGGTGCTGCGGGAGTATGGGGTGAGGGGGTCCCTTCTCAGGGCCATCCAATCTCTGTATGACCAAAGCGAGAGCTGTGTCCGGGTTCTCGGAAGTAAGTCGGACTCGTTCCAGGTGAGGTTGGCCTCCGCCAGGGCTGCGCTTTGTCACCAATCCTGTTTGTAATATTTATGGACAGGATATCGGGCGTAGTCGGGCGGGAGGGTTGCAGTACGGTGGGCTCGGGATCTCATCGCTGCTTTTTGCAGATGATGTGGTCTTGATGGCGTCATCGGCCTGTGACCTCCAGCACTCACTGGATCGGTTCGCAGCCGAGTGTGAAGCGGCTGGGATGAGGATCAGCACCTCTAAATCTGAGGCCATGGTTCTCAGCAGGAAACCGATGGAGTGCTTTCTTCGGGTAGGGAGTGAGTCCTTACCCCAAGTGAAGGAGTTTAAGTACCTTGGGGTCTTGTTCGCGAGTGAGGGGACTATGGAGCGTGAGATTGGTCGGAGAATCGGAGCAGCTGGTGCGGTATTACATTCAGTTTATCGCACCGTTGTGAAAAGAGAGCTGAGCCAGCAGGCAAAGCTTTCGATCTACCGGGCAATTTCGTTCCTACCCTCACCTATGGTCATGAAGGCTGGGTCATGACCGAAAGAACGAGGTCCAGGGTACAAGCGGCCGAAATGGGTTTCCTCAGGAGGGTGGCTGGCGTCTCCCTTAGAGATAGGGTGAGAAGCTCAGTCATCCGAGAGGAGCTCGGAGTAGAGCCGCTGCTCCTTCGCGTCGAAAGGAGCCAGTTGAGGTGGTTCGGGCATCTGGTAAGGATGCCTCCAGGGCGCCTCCCTAGGGAGGTGTTCCAGGCACGTCCAGCTGGGAGGAGGCCTCGGGGAAGACCCAGGACTAGGTGGAGAGATTATATCTCCAACCTGGCCTGGGAACGCCTCGGGATCCCCCAGTCGGAGCTGGTTGATGTGGCTCGGGAAAGGGAAGTTTGGGGTCCCCTACTGGAGCTGCTGCCCCCGCGACCCGATACCGGATAAGCGGATGAAGATGGATGGATATGTCATTTTGAAAGCACACATCGCTATTAAACTTCAGCTGAATGAGCTGAGTAAACTAAAAAAATTAAAAAATTCCACGTTGTCTACCTTTACTATGGAAATGTTCTATACAGTTCTACAGTTATACAGTTACTGTAACTATAATGTCATCTCTAACATCATAAATGCATTCATTAGTGAAAGAGTACTCTACCTACTTTATTCCACACATTCCTCATCCTTGTAAAAACCTGGCACATAGCCACAATGCAACAAAGCTGCCAACAGTTAAGTCAGAGATTCATGTGTGCAACACCGGGAGTGGCTAATGCAGTCGCTAGCTTTGAGCAGATATGAGGAGCGGGCTACAGAGGTCTGGTGTGCTCGCTTCTTTCTAACTCTTTCTGACACTACACGCAATTTTCTTTCATTTTCAAACTTGGAGTCATCAAACTCAATGATGCTGACTCAAGCGATGTCACTTGAGGCAAGACTTTGGTGTTGTTTTATATGTCCACTTCTGCAGCCAACATCATTTCCACTTGAATTTTACCAACCTTCTGCTGGCCTCACTCTGACATGAATTAGCCCCAGATTGACTGATGCTGCTTCACCCCGGGGAATTCTCAAGTCCCTGGCTTTTCTCATCCTTTACTCTTTTCCTTCTCTCCTCTTTTCTTTCGCACCACTGCTTCTGGTTAGTTTTCTCCCTGAGCTCGCCCTTGTCACTCACCTGTCTATGAGACATCAGGCTTTCCCTTTTGTCTGACAGACAGGTGCTAGCAATGTCTGATGGAGTAATTTGCCACAAATGTGCAAAACATGACTGATCAGAGAAATGTCAGCCAAGGTGGTGGAGAATGCGAGAGCGCTGACGACAGAGAAGAGAGGTCCATTTCCATGTATCACAAGTGCTGACAGATGGTCCCAGTTCTCATTTTCCATCCTTTTATACAACATCCCTCAGCTCATTAATGCACTATATCCTTTACAGGTTGATTTATTCTCCACTTGAAGTTGGTGCTCACCACCACTTGAGAAAACAACCTGTGTATTTAAAAGTGTTGGACCAATCCGAAAATAAGCAATTAGAGCAGCCCTATATGTAAACAATAAATGTGTGTAGAAAGTGCAAAAGCCTGTTTTTTACTGCACTTAACATTGAGACCATTTCTTAACTTACATATAAAATAAACATGCAAGTGCTGAGTATCACTATGACAGGGTATTCTGTCTCTCAGTTGGTTGCTGGTTTTACTGACCAAATAAAATGCACAGTAATGGATGGTAATGACCAAAGGGTTTTGCATTATGTAAATGGTATGTTCTTATATGGCTCTTTTCTAGTCTTAACGACTACTCAAAGCGCTTTTACACAGCACAGGAACCATTCACCATTCACACACAGTCATACACTGCGATGCACAGCATCAGGGGAAACTCAGGGTTTAGTGTCTTGCCCAAAGACACTTTGACTTGGATTGAACCACCAACCCTCCGATTTGCAGGCAACCACTCTACCACTGAATAAAGTATTTTAAAGATCTGTTAGTGCATGCCTTGTCCATGATTGAAGAGGTAATGTGTGTGCCGCTTGTAGAAACTATATTTACCCTTCAAATGACTTCTCAACTGTAGTGCACACATTAGTCGTATCTGATTCTAGAGGAGTAGTGGTCACATGTCTCAGAGTGGCCGACGGTCTCTGATGTAGAGGCAAAGGTCACGAGACAGCAACTTGTCTGAGGCAGAGCCCTGTGTGAAATGATACATTGCCTGTCAATGCATCTGCATCACCCAGGGAAATGTGACCATTGCCGACATCAATGGAATCCCACCAATTGTATTAGTGAATGCACAGCAACAAAGGTGCAATTTACATTAAGAATAAGACTAATCTATACAAAGACAATCATTTTGATACTTTGCTCACATGATGCAACACATCAGAGGATCATACCATGCCAATCATGGATTATCTGGGGTTCAAAATAAAGAGAGATTGAAAGACGCGTAAGACTTTTGGTTGCAGGCAAGCAGAGGTGTATCAAATCACAGGAGGTACACAACAGACGCAGTGGAATAAAGCACCCTAATCCTCTGGGTGGCAATAGATTTAAAAATTATTTTAGGGGATTAATAGAAATCAAAATGATAATCTTGTATCAAACTAACTCCATCCAGGTGAATATGTTTGTTTCTGAGTTGGTGAGGGGAGGTTTATGTTATGCATTGTTTATTTAAAAAAATAATGGGTTATAAAATAAAATATAATACAATAAAATAATGTTTTTTTATATAATTGTTTTGGGGCTTTTACACCCTTATTAGATAAAAAGATAAATAATTAAAATAAAATAGATAAAATAAAATATTCTTTTACCAAGCCTTATTGTGTTTTCTTCATGTAACCTCAAACTGTCCGTACTGACTGGTCTTGTCCTTTATTAATATTACTTTTCTGGATCTTTAGCATACTTTTTCATACTGTGCAGTGTGTACACTGACATTGTTGTGTGTTACTGTGATATTCTATGGATATTATTTATATGATGAACTCCGCCACTCTTATGATACAAACTTGCAGCTCATATAGTTATGCTATTCATATATATAGTACATATTTTGTCCTTTTGCATTACAAACATGTTTTCTTACTTATTTAATTTTTTTGTTATTATCTTTATTATGTGTTTACATTAGAAAGAAGTAGAAATTGCAATACTTCAAAAGTGTATTGACTAAATGGATCTGAAATGAATCAATTCAGTCCCATCATTACTGTGTTTTAAAAAGGATGAGGAGCATTGAGTTCAAGATCTTTTTCAGATTCATCTCCTCATTCATGACGACATGTGATTAATGTACACTTTTTTATATGTTTTGGGACATTATAAGGCACTGGTTAGGAGAGAAGGGAAAATGCAGCAGGCTATGGTCTCCTCAGAGTACCTATAGACAGACGATTGAGCAGCCATGACAGGATGATTTGCCTCCTCTCTGTGTGAAGGAGCCCAGGTTCTTGCAGACAGAGGATGAAATAAATCAACACAACACTCAGGATCCAACACAAACACCTCAACCAAAAGCCATCTCCCCAAGTCTACTGTGACCCTGAAATGACCATATTCTCTTATTGTTCCCTCATCTCCAGTGAGAGGATAAGACCCACACGGAATTGATTGTGTCACCACAAACCGGAGATAGCCATTGATTTCCCTTCTTCTTTTCAAAAAACAGGAACGCTTTGTTCAACTGACACATATGTCTTCCTTGTCTCCCAAGGTGGAGCTACCCAAAAGCAGAAATGCAGTGATCGCCTACCTCATGCAGAAAACAGCAATAGAAAGGCATGGTCCCAAGTACTGTTCTTAAGGAAAATATTGTACCAACCATGCTATCAGCCCTGAAATACTCAGAGACCAGTTTATCTACAGAGGCCCCTTCTTCTCCCCAGGGATTTGATGCTGATCTCCGACAACTCCTGATGGGAGAGTAGTGGCATGGCTTCTTTTTCATCTCTCACTATCTCCGGAGAGAGGAGCCAATAGGTGTGCTGCAGCAAGGCCACTGACAAGAGCTCATGGCAGGTCTTGTGATATTATCTGGGGTCAGATGTGACCAATCAGTCAATCACTTTTTCTGCTGGTCTCTCTCTCTCTTTAATTTTCCCTTGCCCCTCGTGGGAACCGGGACGTTGCAACTGATCAATTGCTTGCAAATAGCTGTATTGAAATGACACATCTGCATTGACGAGGCTGTTTGGACAAATAGTTGGCCTGGCTATGTAACAGTGGTGGTAGTCTGTGGTACATGACCAAGGGGTGACCCAGGGATTGGAAATCAACATGGTATGAGGTTATATATTTATTCCATTGTTGCCGGTCAAAGAAAACTTGTATCTCTAAATTTGGAGATTTGGAATTGTGGATTAAACGTTCCTTTATGGGTTGAGAAACGACTACTTAAACACGTAAACAATTAAAAAACTAATTCAAAACAGATGTGTTTGCACATTAAAGGTTCATGTTTTGGAGGTACAGGATATAACACGACAGCAATGCTCTTACCTTTGTGTCTGTTTTTGTGATTAAAACGACTTATATTGTATTAAATATCATGTATGTACATCAATCTAATCATCATGTTAAAAAGGTTTTCACTCTTTAAAAAACCCTAAAATTATAGGAACAGTTCAACATGTTGCATAGTTTTCTTGCCAAGACAAAGCTATATCTGTGAATATATTGATGGCCACAGCAGCTGGTTAGCTTAGCTTAGCAGAAAGACTGGGAACAGAGGAAAAGAGCTAGTTTAGCTGTGCAGAAGGGAAACACAGTTTGCCCATCTGCATCTCTAAAGCTCACTAAATAACGTGATCATGTTTGATTAATCCACACAAAAACCTAGGTGTAAAAATTATCATTTAAACTGAAATACTCTCGCAGTTAAGTAGACAAATGATCTCCTGAATGAACAAATCTTAAAAAAAAAACCTAAGGACATCCTTAAGAGCATTTATAAATATGATATTATTTATAGATGATATCACGGAGAATGGCCTAAATTATAATAAATGGATTGACACATTTTTCCTGTCTGTTAATATTACATATTGAGGGATATGTAAAATGTGTATATTGTTTTGGCTAAGAAACTTAAATCTATATACTGTGTTATGCCAGGCAGTCCCAGTCCTTCCCTCTCCCATAAGTCTTGTATTGGCAGGGTAGGTGTGTGGTGGGTGTGGGTGTGAGCCAGAAGACTGTGGGAGGTTTGAATAAAGAGCAATGAGGGGGGCCTAAGCTATGTCTGAAGATGTGTTTTGTTATGAGCATATGTCTTAGTCAAGAGGCATTGGGCTTGGCAGACACTACTGTGTCAACCCATTAGCACTTTTCTCTGTGCACTCCCCCAACTCTCGCCACCCACTGACCTTCTGACTCTGTGGCTAGCTCAGAAGGTGACCAAATGCGATATGAATAATATATTATGATGCATATTGGTTCAGCTTTACAAAGTTTATCTGGCTAATAATTTACAAAATCAGTTTCAAATTGTGATTGCAGTTCATTTTCACTTTTATTTTGTCTTCGAATGCCCATTTCCCTCAAATAACAGGCAGTTGACAGTATTATACAAGATGATGTTTCACAGCACAGTTGCAAGGTGTGACGAATAAGTGTAGCAAAAGTAAACTATGTCTTTAATATTATAGTGAATGTAGTTTGAAAAATTCTATTGTACCATTCTTGCTCCTCCCTGTCGTGTGACCAATTAACTAATTTGAGGAAAAGACTATTTTGTGGCCATAATGCTGTGTAAACCCCCAGGGTGTGCTGGAAGAAAACAGATTAGCACATTAGCATCGTAGGAGCTGAATAAAGACTGTTGGCTCTGCCTCGGGCCCTGCTGTCTATTAAAGCCACTGCTGCTCATTGACATCCGTAGACAATTATCTAGCTCTTTTTGCCTGAAAAAGAAAGGTTTTCATATTGAACTCTCCCACTCTGGCATTTTTGCATGTTAAAATGGAACTATACATGTAATGCCCAACACACACGTTTGGCTTTCTGGACCTTATTTGCAGAAAGCACTGTGAGGTAGTAATCCACATTACCTGAATAATAAATAAACTCACTTTCATACTGTTGTCTAGTGTCACAATCTAGAGTTGTAAGAATTAACAGAGAGATGTCCTCCTCTCTGCCCTCTGGGCCTTTATGCAGCCACAAATGAGAACCCACAAATATACTATTTCTTCAAGGTACTCCTCTCTCCAGGGATATTGACCCTGCCAGTTAAGTTCTGGTTGGCTGTGCTTTGCAGAGATGTTGGAACTGTCAGAGGAAATATACGGTCCTTATCTGGAACCCAGGTGTGCTGAGGCAAAGTGTTAAATTTGGTCATTACTCTTGTAATAGTGGTTTTATGTTTTGCTCGCAAGGGTCATGTGTGAAACAGCCACAGCAGGTCTTTGTTGGATGGTCTGCAGACAGAGACGTAGGCATCAGTTTCCTATGTCAGCTTCTTATATCCATGATGCTAATGGTGAACGTCAGGTACACTTCTACAGACACTGTTGCATGAAAGATACTAAGAAACACATATGAAAAGTGATTGGTAAAAATTAATCCTAGATGTGAAAATATGGTGATAAGAGACATCAAGGCTTCTAAGGCATGTTGGACAAATCATTTGCACATGAATTTTGTATGTGCATGTGTGTAAGTGTGTGGTTGCTTGCAGCAACATATGCATGCATGTGTTGATTTGTATGGAGTAGACTGGGCTGGAGGCAGGGCCAGGGGGAGGAGACGGCAATTCTAACGGCTTTTTGATGTAGATAAATGGCTTACAGATGGCTCACTCAATATATTCAAATGAGATATAAAATAGGGGAGGAGCTATCTGTCAATAAAGGGATGCTTCCAGGTGTAGCATCATGCATTGATCAGTCAGTGATTTGAAAACAGTTTTTTTAAACTTCAGTGTTCTGTGATGACCCCAACAAGTTTAATTTAAAAATTATTTTTTTCTTTGACAACATGGAAAGTGGAATTAAATGTTTGTTTGCCTCGCACAGTGATGGCTCAGTCTGTTCATTAAATGGAATGTGTTATTTCATACTTCTTGGAAATTAAGAATGATATATAAAGAAAGAGCATTATTATGCTGTATGCTTGTTAGCTCTATCTTTCAAAGCTCTTGTGAAGCTGCATTTTTAAAAATCAAGGCAATTCAAATATATGATTAGCAATACAACATGTGTATACTGCTGAAATAGACTCGAAAAAACAACTTAATTCATGCAGGTATTTTGTTTTGTTTTGATCAACTCAACACATGAATATACAAATTAATATAAAACCATCAAACAAAAATATAAAACCATCAAATAACAAAGGATAATGCCAGGAAATCCACCTCTGAAAACAGCCTCTGGTAGTGGTATTACAACTCTCTAAGATCCAGCAGTCTGGACAGTTTATGTTTTCGAAGAGATAATCCCCTTCATTCAGCCATCTCGGTCTGCAGACAATATCCTGGAGGTAAGACCTGCTAGCACATTCCATACTATAATGTACAACTGGTATAAATTGTATTTACTCACGTTTCACCTTTAACATTGGGCTGCAAAAGAAGCCCAAATGCGATTATGCACGTGAAGAATTAATCCGGAGATGAGCACAGGGTAATGTATGGTAATTATCCAACAGGATATTCTTACATAGCGATTAGCATATCTTGGAGGCCAGACAGGGATGGGAGGGCAGTCTGAGCGGAAGGAAAGGACACAGCTGCTGATAAGAAGCCCAGTTTGTATTTTTTGTTTTTATGTTGATTAAAAATGTGGATAGTCTGGCTACAGGCATGTACACGCTCCCTTCTCTCTGTTCCGCTCTATCTCATGGGCACATACACAGATGAGAATGGACATGTGGATTTACTTGCACACGTACACACACACAGACACACACACAAACACACACACACAAACACACACACAGTGGCAACACTCAGTGAGAAGGAGAATCAAATCGAGAA
Organism: Percina caprodes; assembly: GCA_013375575.1. Classification (NCBI taxonomy): domain Eukaryota; kingdom Metazoa; phylum Chordata; class Actinopteri; order Perciformes; family Percidae; genus Percina; species Percina caprodes. The sequence continues at coordinate 8,295 of JABXJD010000009.1, read as the reverse complement.
GGGAAACACTGGATTTGAGCCCACTAGGTAAGAGGCACTTGTGTGTATATTTGTGCCCATGCACCAAAGGTTTGCACATAATATATAACTTGATTGCAGTCCAATAGGTGCAATTAAAAAATATTGTTTATTAATTTGTTATTATAGTACAATCCTTGCAATAATGTGGCAGGTATAACATCAAGGATGGGACAAAAGAAGGGTTATGAGAACAGTAATTTTACTTGTGACTATGCGTTGCTCAGATTGAATGATTGATGATTTCATGAGGCTCTGTGGGTGTATAGAAAAAGCCCTGATACTTAAGTTTAGTTGAATTAACAAAACTGTCCTCCCCCGAAAAACAACACCATAGCTAGTTAGTTCAAGCAGCAATTACAACCCATTTTTTACGCTCATAGTGGTGGCACCCTCGAGTTGCTGTAGTAACTAAGAGGATGGGTCTAACAAACACAGGACTTTCCCCCAGGGGTCCCATTTGAAAACAAAAGTAAACTGTGAGTTTTATTAACTTTACAGAACAAACCTGAACTTCACCATGTTCTGCACCATGTGCATAGCCGGAGGTAAAGTAACCTAACAAATGTACTGATTTTAACCCAAACCACGATCTTTTCTTAACTTAACCAAGTAGTTTTGGTGCCTTAAAACCATGACCGTTACGTCGATATGAGGAGGACAAATGCTCTTACGGGTCATATTTCCCTCCATCACTAGGTGCACTATTCAAGGGTGGAGTGGGGCACTAAAATTCTGACAGCACCGCCCACCACCGGCCCAACCCCATTTATCAATAACACAAACAAAATCTATTTTTTTTAACCCAAATTATGCTATGTTTCTTTGTGTGGAATTCCTCCATCTGTTCTATGCTAGATTGAGGCTACACAAACATCAGTAAATTGATGGGAGAGATGAATGTGCAAGGTACCATGACTGTGATATACGTAGAGAGTGAGCAAGTGGTATAAATATTGGTTGGACTTAATTTAAACTAATAGTGGGAATCCCGGAGAGTTTCGCAGAGCGAATGCAATATCAACAATTTTAAGGGCCCATGGGCGGCTGCTTAATGTTTCACGGCCGTTTGGAATAGTCTGTAGGCCGGGCAGCGGGAACTCTTTGGCCGGCAAACCGGGAAAAGTCCCGATTGTCTTGATTGCCAATGCCTGGCGCTATTTAGAAAAAGCTCAAATGGTTTGCATTAGTGTGTAGGCATAAACAACCAATATTGTCGTACTGTTTGGAGGAATTGTTGGGATTTATCCTACCAAAGTAATACATTTTTGTCTTTACTTTTTCCCCCTTTTTTGTCAGTTCTGTCTGTCACTTTTTTTCTTAAGTATTTCCAAGAAGCAATTAGGCCGTTTACAATCCGTTTGCAAAGAAACGATGAACATTTGTTGGATTCTATTATTGATGTCTATACATGCTGCATTATTTTTTGCAAATCATATATAAATATGTTTTCCAGCAGCTCCTAAACCCCTCATCTCTCTAAGCTGTAGCAGTATTAATGCATTTTTGCCAACAACGCAGATTACCTTTAGTTTGTTGCCATCAGCCCTGTAACCCCATTACACAACATGACCACGAGCCACTGTATCAATGCTGGGTTTGGTATTTAGGTGTAATCAGCCATGTAGGGCACCAGCTTGCCAAGAAGCACGGCCCTTTGTGAGACACCCATCTGTTTAGTGCATTGGGACATGCCCAGTCCCAAAGAGCTGCTGGAATGAAAGGGTGAGTATGAGAAGGCCCAGCTGAAAAGACAAGGGTGGGCGGCAGCATCAGGACACAGTCTGTCTGCGGCACTCCTGCAGTCTTATTCTAATGCAACAGCTATGACTCCCCTGCTCGCATACAACTCCGAGATCAGAGACTGACAGATGCACCAGGGGAAGCAGACTGGGATGTCTGACACATCCATCCTTTCATGCATGCAGCGTCTGTGTCCCCCTCTCTCCCTCTCTGTTAAGCTGCTTGGCTAATATTTTCCTATTGACTCGGCAGTGTACATATTACCCATCCTTGGTGACCTCTTAGCGGGACATATCTGTGTGAGTGCAGATCGATTCATACAGTGGGCTCCCCCTCCTTGTTGTCATTATTCCAAAGATGGGGCGGGGCAGAGTGGGAGCGTGTGATAAGCTGCTATAGGCCAGTCAAACCATTCCAGCAAGAGTCGTGACCCTACTGCAGTAGGGCTGATTATACCTCACCCGGGGCTGCTAGGTCTGAGATTCAAGCCTCTACACTCCAGCCTGAGACATATTACCCCTGACTGACATCACAGCAGCAGCATAGGAGATGATAATAACCAGATAGCAAACAGTGGGAGCTCAAATATTGTGGTTTTTCAACTGTTTTCTGGGTTGGAAATGTGTATTTTTTTATATTCAATCCATTTTCTTTCTTTTACTAATTCATTTTTCTTATTACTTATTACTAAGTGTTAATATTTAATTATTATTCAATTTTATTAAAAACCAAATTGTGAATTCATAAACAGTGGTTATTAGAGTTACTACTCCGACACATTGCGCCAGAGCTGTTTTTAAAAATTTAAGATGACTAACCCATAACAATAAAGGCTTTTTGATTTTTCCAGTGAGAGTGCCTTGGATTTTTCCTGAGTTTTGCTACATATGATTGTCCCATCCAAAGAGCACCTCAAACAAACAATTTGAGTCCTGGAAGCGCTACTCTACAGACATTTTCATAAACAGTGGTTGTTGACTTGTAGACACTAAAAACTTTCATTTGGAAATATAATAGAATAGAAAGCCTTTATTGTCATTATACACAAGTACACAGTACCTGTGCAATGAAATTGGAGCAATCCCTTTTCAGTGTATATATATAACAATAACATAAAGATAACAATATAAAATATCACAAATTTAAGTCAAAAATATATTTAAAAAAAGTCAAAAATATAAAGTGTAGGTAGTGCAGAGAAAGAAGAGGCGGGGGGGTGCATAAAAAGCTATTAAAGTATTTGTCTTTTGTGTTAAGATTATTGAGTATTATTTTAATCCATTCATTTTTGTCATTATTTTTATATATATCATAATTAGTAGTTTCAGTGTCTGGAATGTACAGTAGTTGATAACCACACTGTATATTTTGGATTTTTACTTTTTATTGTAGAAAAATACAAAAAAGCTGAATATGTGTAGAACCATTTTAAATGTGTCTCCCGAGCAGCCTAGAGATGTGAGGCAGGTGACCGGCTTGTGAGAGAATTGGCATGTGTTGCGTGGAAAAGAGCCCTTTTCCTCGGGTGGTAGGACCATATGCCCCTAAACTCCAACAAAATCCCCCTTGCCCCTCCACTTCCCCTAAACATACGCACAAGCACGCTCCTTTCAGTCAACGCAGACTGCGCCCCCACCCCCGGCCCACTGTGCCTTCTCCAGCAAACACTCCTGATAACTGGCAACAGCTGCGTTGATGAGCACAATACGTGGGCCAAAGGCAACTCAGCTGGCCTCACTCCCCACTTGACACAGGGTTGACCTCTGGCATGCGAGTTGTCCTCCCCAAAGGCTGCTCTGCCTGTAGCCTGACACAGTCTGTCTCTCTATCTCCTCTCCACACACACACCCAGCAACGGCCCGGTGCATCCTCAGGTCAGCTGGGTCAATTAAATTCAAATTGAGGATAAATGATTTGTAAATCATGTACAGATAAGCAGCTAATGCTCCAGAGGGAGGAGGCACGGCTGCTTTCACTCTTCTGAGTTGAGAACTAAATACAAATATTCATACCAAGATCCCCATGGAGGCTTCATCAATACTTGCCTGTTGACTTTCATCTACTGACTCAGAGTTAGCCGTACAGTCTCTCTCTCTCTCTCTCTCTCTCGTGCATGGATCCATATTTTCTCTCTCTCCACACACTCATACACACTCCCATATGTGAACAAGCAGCATCAGCAGGGCAGTATGAGTGAGCGTGAAAGGCTTGTAATAGCTCTCCTCCCCTAAGGGACTGATGACACCAAGGAAACCAAACAGAAGCTGATGGTGTGACAGAGCAGGGAGGTGAGTGTGTGTGTGTGTGTGTGTGCTCATCGCTCCCCTTTGCCATTCTGCTCCTTTACAACTTTACAAAATAGCCTTTTAATTTGCTGCAGCGTCTGGGGTGTCTGAATTGTGCCTGCATCAATCACCATCATCACTGGGGCCTGGGCACTCTGTCCCTTGGGCCCTCTCACTGAACAGCTCCTCAGGCAGATCCTCTCATATCTGGTAGGTTCCCCATTTGGAGCATCTCCTCTTCCTCACATTCACTCCTGCAAACAATGGGATACTGATTGAACCCCACCACTCGCCGCACTCTACGCTGCTATCATTTTACCAGCTCTCATGTGACCGTTGCCGCTTCAGCACGGCTTTGACAAACGGAAAATTATCTCCAATGGTGTTTTGTATTCTAACAGAAAATAACCATTATCAGCTGGATCGATTTCCTGACTGATTTCCAAAATAGCTGTTTTATTATGCACAAGGGAGTTTTTAAACATTAATTTAATATGGACTACTCTCTCTGGGAGGCTATAGGATATACTTTGGGAGAGTTATCCCCAATCCCTCTGTGTCACTATTAGTGCTGCTATAATGATGCCAGTGCACACCATCAGTAATATCAATGTATGTAAGTGTAAGACTGATGAAGATGTGTGTGTGAATGAGTCATACCCCTGATATGGTTTGGCAGGTCAGTGTAGAAGGGGTCAATATGGATTAGCCTTCACTCTGTAGCTGTCAGGCTGCATTGATGGGTTTTCCTGCTTTAGTGATGTGTGTCTTGTGTGTGTGTGTGTGTGTGTGTTTGTGTGTGAAGGAGCTACCTTTCTGGCAGAGGGTACATTTTGACTCTTCTAAACCCAACCAATACACCTTTTGTTGCTGTTGTCCAATGGACAATAACCAATAATTAAACTTGAGAGGGGGATTTTTGTATTCCCCTTGCATTTCTCCGTGCTACCTGTATTATGCTTATTCAATCAAGCACATGCTGTTCAAAGACAGTCGCGCTGTGTTGTATGCTGATCACCGCAAATGTCACATCAAGCTGTTCTACTTGTCAGCTCCAAAAAACTATAAAGGCAGGAGATCAGTTGACACAGAGCAGAAAGGATGCAGATGGTACAGTATGTTCCTTGGCCAGAACTTAAACTGTGCTCAACACCAGTTACACATTAGTGCTGTATTACACATATTCTGTCACCTGTTCATAAGCCACACCTAGATAAAACCTAATGCAGTCTGATATGTCAGCACTGCAATTAATGCTATCATGTGTTTCAGAGAGGTATTTCATTTAGGAGGCTGTAGTTTGTGATGCTGTTGAATCCTATTGTGTTATACTGTGTTAGTAAGTGTTACTAATTTGGTATATTAATATGGGTGAACTTAATATTAGAAGCACTTCTCCGTACTGCACAATACCAGTAGGTAAGTCATTATTGGATTAACCCTTTAATCGTCCTACCCAGATGCTGGATCAACACAAACTTTGTGTGAAATAAAATGTAAATTTTTACTACACAATATAACAATAATAAAACATGGTGCATATAACATAACCAAGGAACATGTCTTAAAGATTAATGATATTTCTTAAAAACTCATATAATATGCTAGATCTAGATAGTTCAGACCAGCATATTTGTGTTATGTGGTTGTGTGATGGATATTCGACAAACCATTGACTGATTTGTATTTAAACACAAGACAACTAAGGACGTGCACAATAGTGATGAGAAATTCCTCTAAAACTAAACTAAATTTAGTTTACTATTTGGGAAGAGAAACTGTTCTGATTTTGTTTTTCTGTTTAGCTTAACACACTTCAGCCAGTTGCACTAGAGATGCTCATTTAGACTGAGCTTAATATGATTATTTCTTCGACTAAATATCACAACACAAACTACCCCAAACGGTAAAGAAGAACATTAAAGAAAGCAAAACTGGCGGCCAATTGCATCATTAATTTGAAACTGGTAGGAAAATAGAAGGAGTAAAGTAAAGTAGAGTAAATGAGACTAACAACGAGTCTGAGGCTTCTTGATTGAACTTTTGCCAATCCTCATCCTGTTCGGCAGTTATCATGTTACCACTTTCCTCAGGTGAGATTCTGATTGAACCAAGAGACGTCTGTTAAGCTGCGTTCAGCACACACAGTAAACAGTAGGGACTGGATAGGTAAAGGCCATCCTGTAACACAGCGGGGGAGCTCTGCAAGCCGCCATGTATTTGTCATGTCATCTTGTGTGTTGCCGAGGTATTTTCCTCCGGTCTATAACTTTCTCATTCCACCACTACCTAATCAGCTTTAATTGACTTTAATTAGCATCTAGTAATTAATTTTGTTTTCTACAAATTATTTGTATGAATGGTCCCAGTGGGTGGTCTGTTCATCTCGTTAAGGCCAATTAGCTGCAATTAACAAACACTAATGACGTGCTTTTTTCCCTTCCAAAACAAACAGCATGCACCCTGCCAGATTCCAGTGCTGCACAGAGACCTCTTGTGTGTTGGAGTGGTGCAGGGGGCCAGCTCAGTGGGCTAGGCCTCTAATCAACACCTCTAATAGAGAAACACAAACCCACAACGAGACACTCGCACCACGGAGATAATTACTTTCCCCTGTGGTCTTTTCATTGTCACCCACTGTTAAATTTAAGCAACTGAGATCAGGTTTGTGGAACAGAATAAATGTAAGAAAAGGCTTAAGCATTTCTTCTGGTTGGCATTAGTAGGGCTCTGCTCATAGCATCACATTTATTGCTGGACCTCAATACAGTGTGATATCCAAAGGGTACCAATTAGAGGCATGTCAAGATTGCTTATGGTAACTGCCATTTGAAAAATATAATAGTAATAATAACACAGACTTCAAACTAAAATTTCCAGGGCCAATTTTTTTCTCTCGAATTAACAGATATTTATGCTTCTTCTTTTTTAAGGGTGTCTGACCGTTTTACAAGTAAGAGTTAGTAACTCTCACATCACATCTGACAACACATTGCAAAGTCACACACGTCATTTTTTCACAGATTATTCTCTTCATGCTGTTTTATTAGCATGTACTGTTATCATTCAAGAGTGAATTGAAATGTTTCCCATGCTTTTAGAGGATGCTCAAAGCATCCACTTGTGGCATACACTACTTATGTTGCATTTCCAAAACAAACTTTAAAGAGTACATTGTTTAAACAGTTATTGGTATCCAATAAAAATATCTGAAAATCTGAATGAATGTAGGTTATAAAAGTTTTTCATTGCATGCAGTTATGCAACTTTCTCTAACTGACAAATACTTTGAATGTGGAATGAATATTTTGGGATAAAAGGTGACGACTGTTCACATTCAAAAGGGAAATTTAGGCAAATGTTTCGAGAGGACATACCTAGAAGGTTTAATGAATAAAAATAAAAGAAATATCCTTCTTCCATATATTTTGTTTGATTGATTACTGAAGCAATAGTTCCATATTTTTATTTATTTGAAAAACAAACATTATAAAATAGAAACAGTTGGGGCATGCACACAAATGCAACCATCACCACTTTCTGTTTGATCCATGTTTTTTAATCCTAGAAATAAGCTTGTAAAAAATCATAAATACTTGCAGTGAAAGTGCCAACCAGATCCTTTGGTGATGTACATGTTTGCATTTACGAGCTCATGATGTGGTCTGCCATAAACAAAAAAATCTGACCTACAACCGTTTTTTTGCTTCAAGAAAGATTTTGCAAATCTGTCACTCCCGTTTAATTTGATACTGCCGGTAGCTGGGATATCAGGGACTAACAGAGCTGGGAGTCTGTGGGAAATGCGCTATCTCCTTCCCCAGCGCACCAACACGGTGCGATAACATCTAGAAGAGGCAGCCAATCGCCACAGATTAGAGCCATTAGTGACCCGTGTCCCTTCAAACGAAATGTAAAAGTATAATGTTGGGACACAATATTAATCCATGTGAAAAGCTTGTGTTTCCCCCATACTGCTGGGATAGGCCTATCATTTGTAATCTGCCACTGATGCAGTCTTATTCTCCCACACAACCCAGAAAATAATTTATTCATATGATATCAGCTTTGACCCTCAGCAGGCTATCCTTTGGAGAATCTGTCTGACAAAAAAAGAAATGGGTTATTATCGCGATGAGAACGTAACGAACATATGTTATTTTTTTATTTTTTTATTACTTATTTCTAATTATTTCTTTACATATATTGTGGAAGTTAGCCTTAATGACAAACATGTATTCAAAGTTCT
>JABXJD010000096.1:2090000-2092500 GCA_013375575.1 Percina caprodes | reverse complement strand
TATATTTGTCATACACACAAGTTGTAATGAAATGTTTTGTCTCCTGATTTTTATTGTGTAGTCACTCCTGCTTAAACATGTCTAAAACTCATAGTATAGTATGTCTCTCTCTCTCTATATATATATATATATATATATATATATATATATATATATATATATATATATATATATATATATATATATATTTGTACACCAGTTTTAAATTAAGATTAAAGTGATCCATTGAGGCCGAGTTCCTCTCTGAGGCCTGAGGAGACATTATGGGATGTAAGAGCATTCGTGGTACTTTGGACTGAATATAGACGTCTACATAAAAGGTTCGAGATTACTTACTGACATTAACAGCTCGGTGGGAGTCTGACAGATAAGATAAGAGCTGGGGGTGTAGGTGACTGGTTGGCACGGCGGTCTCTGGGAGGCTAAGCGCTGCTGATGTTCTTCTTGGACGTCTTGGTGGCGCCGCCCTGCGGCAGCTTCTGCTCGTCCCCGGTCAGCAGAGCTTTGATCTCCGACGGGATCTTCCCCTGATCCATGGCCGAGCACCACTGCTTGTACTGCACCGGACAGGAAGTGGTGACCAAATATTATTAATGTTATTTATAGCAGCAAAGCATAACAAGAGTTATCTCCAGACACTTTTTAGGTACAGCAGGTCTAGACCGCTCTATAATCTACATTATAGAGCAGGTCTAGACCGCTCTATAATCTACAGATAGAGCAGGTCTAGACCGCTCTATAATCTACAGATAGAGCAGGTCTAGACCGCTCTATAATCTACAGATAGAGCAGGTCTAGACCGCTCTATAATCTACAGATAGAGCAGGTCTAGACCGCTCTATAATCTACATTATAGAGCAGGTCTAGACCGCTCTATAATCTACAGATAGAGCAGGTCTAGACCGCTCTATAATCTACAGATAGAGCAGGTCTAGACCGCTCTATAATCTACACATAGAGCAGGTCTAGACCGCTCTATAATCTACAGATAGAGCAGGTCTAGACCGCTCTATAATTTAAAGGACCCAACAGGTCTAGTAGTCCCCTCCCAGAGCATCCGACCGTGGAGAGGACAAACTCAGACCAATCCCACAGAATCCCAAAGACCCGGTTACCAGACCAGCACCAGGGCTGCACTACCCTGCCGTGGTGGTCTCAGTGTTCTGCTAAGACACGTCTAAGTGCTCCTTGGATTCAAAGACCATTAAAGCTGGATGAGGTTCAGGGAGCAGCCCCTCCGCTGGATGGAGGAGAGGAACTAAAAGCCTTCTGCAGTCGGACTTCAGCTTTAACTTGAGTCTTCAAGCTTTTAACGTGTTATTAACGTGTTATTAACGTGTTATTAACGTGTTATTAACGTGTTATTAACGTGTTATTAACGTGTTATTAATGTGTTATTAATGTGTTATTAATGTGTTATCTGCTCGTGCTTTTCCAACCTTATAGACACAGATATGGGATCATAAAACTTCAAAATGATGCGAAAAAGAGACGCAAACCGACTACAAAGAGACGCCAAATGACCAGAGACCCAAAACAACAGAAATGAGCAAAAAGAGACAAAACTACTACTAATTTTACTAATATTAATATTAAAAACAAGTGATTCAGAATAAAGCTGCTCGTGTCTTTAGATCTAATGTTGATAAATGTGCAGCAGACAGTTAAAATAATTTAAGTTCCATAAAAGAAAAGTTTCATTTAATAAGAAACCAGGTTTGAATGTAGCATCATATTTATATTTCTCTGCATTTCTGTTGCTTTGAAGTGTGTGTGTGTGTGTGTCTGTCTGTGTGTGTGTGTGTGTGTGTGTCTGTGTGTGTGTGTGTGTGTCTGTGTGTCTGTGTGTCTGTGTGTGTGTGTGTGTGTCTGTGTGGACCTGTTCATGTGGGCTTGTATAGCGGAACTATTGTTCAGAGGTTTGGTTGTTCCAGACATTTATTCCCGCTGCACCAGCCTCGGAGCAGCGAGCTAGCTCACGAGGACGCGCTGGAGGAGTCCGTTTCCTGTTTCTCACCCACCAATGAGCTGTAAGGAGTTATTTCCTGTGTGACGGTTTATTAACAGTTAATCTAACGTGTTGCTTATTTATTCATGTTTTGTTGTCTGGGAGAATATTATTTCTGTAATTTATGTGATTTCTACGTTGTTTGGTTCTCACGGCATGTTTGACGCATCGAGGAAGACAAAACACGACCAATAAAAGCCCGGAAATAAGAAATAAGAAATAAGAAATAAGAAATAAGAAATAAGAAATAAGAAGGAAATAAGAAATAAGAAATAAGAAGGCCTCGTGTCCGTGTGTTAACTGGAGGAGCTACAAAATACATAAAGCTATTTTATCTTATTATTATTCTTATTATTCTGATGGTGGTGGTGTCTGAGCGTGTGGGCAGCACCCAGGGGTGTCCCTACCATGTCCAGCTCCTCCCGCAGGGCGCAGATGGCCCTCTCCTTGCTGGAGACCAGCTCCTCCAGGTACTGGTAGCGCAGCTTCTTC
>JABXJD010000096.1:2075000-2085000 GCA_013375575.1 Percina caprodes | reverse complement strand
GCTGCCGCGGTAGACGGAACCGTAGAAGAAGACGCAGGGCGACACGAAGGCTGCGTCAAACAGCCACGACGCCACGATCATCTTCTTCGCTTTCTCTCTGGACACCTTGAAGCTGAGCGGGTACACGATGGTGTAGAAGCGGTCCACGGAGATGGAGAGCAGCACGTAGACCTGCACGCCGGGGCACAGGTGCTGCAGGTACCGCACAGCCTTGCAGGCGCCGGCGCTCAGCGGCCATCGTCCCGACGCCACCTGCAGAAGGATGAACGGCGCCCAACCCAGGCTCATGAGCAAATCTGCGCATGCCATGGACACCACGAAGTAGTTGGTTGTGGACTGAGTCCGCCGGCTGCGGTGGATGACCAAACAGACCAGCGCATTTCCCAGGATGGAAACCAGCCAGAGGACAGAGAACACCAAACCCAGAATGGCGGCCTCGCCTGAAGTCAGCTGGTAGGAGACGCCGGTCCCGTTGGGCGGGCAGGAGGACGCGCCGCCGCCGCCGCTGCTGCAGGGTGTAGTTGTGGGCGAGGCTGCCAGGACAGTGGAGTTCTCTCTCTGAGAGAAGTTTGAGGACATCTGATACATGAAGGACGGAGAGTAGAGGGACGGGTGGACACCAACCGACTGGGCGTACACCATCGCTAGGCCGCTGCACCCAAGAACAGCTGTGGACACAGAGAGACATGTTCGCCGTTAGCACCATCCTCGCTCACCGATTGGTCGGTCAGACGTAGATCGCTGCAGCAGAACATCAGAACTGAAACTTTAACTGAGTGAGTGTTGAGTAAAAGTTATTATATTATATATTATATATATTCCAGTCTGTGATTATCATCAACATCCATTCCTTTCATTTTAGTCTCAATAATTCATAATTTCTGCTTTTCTAACCTTAACATTAGGTATAATTTCCTATAAATGAGCTTTATTGACCATAAATTCCAAAAATAACTAAAACTAAAGTTAATAAGTTAGTGTTACGTAGTGTTAAACGTCAAAAAAGAGACAAACATGTAAGAAAAAGTTAAAAAGAAAATGTATACAGAGTGAGATATCTCTCTAGTTTTATCTCCCGGGGGGGCCCTTGGTTTCATTAACCCCCCTCCGGGGAGCCCTTGGTTTCAGTAACCCTTCCCGGGGGGGCCCTTATTTTCATTAACCCCCCCCAGGGGATCCTGCCCCAGAGACCCAGCTCTCCTCTGAGTAAATCCATTAAGGAAGCCGGTTTTTGTTTACTAAGTTCAGCCATAGCAACCTGATGCATCCAGACTCATACACAGGTGTGTGTGTGTGTGTGTCGTTAGCATCTCGGAGGCTACTTCAGACGTTACAGAAGTCTCTCGTTAGCATCTCGGAGGCTACTTCAGACGTTACAGAAGTCTCTCGTTAGCATCTCGGAGGCTACTTCAGACGTTACAGAAGTCTCTCGTTAGCATCTCGGAGGCTACTTCAGACGTTACAGAAGTCTCGTTAGCATCTCGGAGGCTACTTGGACGTTACAGAAGTCTCTCGTTAGCATCTCGGAGGCTACTTCGGACGTTACAGAAGTCTCTCGTTAGCATCTCGGAGGCTACTTCGGACGTTACAGAAGTCTCTCGTTAGCATCTCGGAGGCTACTTCAGACGTTACAGAAGTCTCTCGTTAGCATCTCGGAGGCTACTTCAGACGCTACAGAAGTCTCTCGTTAGCATCTCGTTAGCATCTCGTTAGCATCTCGTTAGCATCTCGGAGGCTACTGTCCCTGAACACTCTAACATCCTGGTCTCTGTAGACGGGTCCATCAGCATCGTATCGCGATCTTTATTTATATGTTTAAAATCGCAATAATATTGTATCGTGGCGTAAGTATCGGGATCATATCGGGAGGCGTCTGGTGACCCCCCCCCCCCACTACGCCCCTGTGTGTTGAACATGTGGAGCAGAGAATCCAGATCCCAGCAGGAAATGTCTGAAGTATGAAATTACACAGAATATGTTGATATATGTGTTGCTTCCTAATGGAAATAAAACCAATAATTATAGACAATAAAGACGCAGTAAAAGCTCAACATTAACATCACTTTCACAATAATAATAAAAAATAACAATAATAATAATAATAATATATGTATGAAATATGAACCGAGGCTCCTTTAAATCGGAGCCCGTCTCATCGGCCTCTTCATGGAAAAACACTGCGCACAGCTTCATCTTCTCTCTCAGTACATATCTCACATTAAATGATCCGGATCAGATACTACACCGTAGTATACTACGGTACCGTAGTATAGTATACTACAGTATAGTATAGTACAGTATAGTATAGTACAGTATAGTATAGTACAGTAGGCCTGTATGTCCTCTGACTGAAGCAGCAGTAAACAACATCAGCTGGGACTCACACAGCGGATTCCATTCAATCTGCGAGCAAAATGTGAATATTCTCAAATAAATATTAATATTAAGACTGAGATGTTAATAAAAACAAAGGTTATACTCTGGTCTGCAGCCGGATGCTAATCTAACACCCGTCATGCATCACGTCTCCGACCTGCAACATGTCCGCTGCTGCTGATTCACCGCGGCGGACAAAACCATCCGAATCATGCGGGAGCGCGCTCAGTGGAGCCGGGACACCGCGGGCCGCTTCCGGGGCTACAGGTGGTCACCTAACCGTCCGCGGACCGCCGTGTCGGGTGGAAGCGAGCCGAGCCGAGCCGGTTTCCCGGGGGAGATGTTGTTGTTGGCGGAGACTCACCGGTTCACAGCAGAGCTCCATGGTGGCGGTCCGTGATTCAGACAGGGACTCAGGGCGGGGGGGGGGGCTGGAGGAGGAGGAGGGGGGGCGGTGGAGGAGGAGGGGGGGGAGGAGGGGGGGGCGGTGGAGGAGGAGGGGGAGGAGGAGGAGGAGGAGGGGAGGTCCGTAAGGCTGCCTGTCTGTCTGTCTGTCTCTCGGTCTGTCTGTCTGTCCCTCTGTCTGTCTGTCTCTCGGTCTGTCTGTCTGTCCCTCTGTCTGTCTCTCTCTCTGTCTGTCTGTCTGTCCCTCTGTCTCTCTCTCTCTCTCTGTCTCTCTCTCTGTCTCTCTCTGTCTCTCTCTGTCTTCCTTTCTAACTTCATGGAGATTCTTGGTTTCCCAAACAGTGAAATATTCTGCATGAAGACTAAACTGGAGACGTTACGTCCCAATGTAACGCTGCTGGAAGACAGAGAGCACGTGTTACTATAGTTACTAGTTACTATAGTTACTAGTTACTTTAGATACTTTAGTTACTAGTTACTTTAGTTACTAGTTACTCCACTACATTCCTGTCTCTCTATAAAAGGACACGATGCCCATCTAACTAACGGTCTGATGCTGATGCAGCACGGCGCCATGGCAACCGCGACACAAGTTCTTTTTCTCCAGTAGGCTGGTTACCATGGCAACCAAAAATGATGCTGATGGGAGGAAGGGAGGGAGAGAAAGGGATTGTGTGTGTGTGTGTGTCTGTGTGTGTGTATATCTGTGTGTGTGTGTGTGTGTATCTGTGTGTGTGTATGTGTGTGTCTGTGTGTGTGTGTGTGTCTGTGTGTGTGTATGTGTGTGTCTGTGTGTGTCTGTGTCTGTGTCTGTGTGTGTCTGTGTGTGTCTGTGTGTGTGTCTGTGTGTGTGTGTCTGTGTGTGTGTATGTGTGTGTCTGTGTCTGTCTGTCTGTGTGTGTGTGTATGTGTGTGTGTGTCTGTGTGTGTGTATGTGTGTGTCTGTGTGTGTCTGTGTGTGTGTGTATGTGTGTGTCTGTGTGTGTGTGTGTGTCTGTGTGTGTCTGTGTGTGTCTGTGTGTGTGTGTGTATATAAAACCCATTCTGACGGCGCCATATTTCATGATTTTATTATTATTTACAAGCATTTTGAATGTTGATTATCAACTCCAACAAAATAAAACATGGACATCTTCAGAAGAGAAGAAGAAGAAGAGAAGAAGAAGAAGAAGAACCGCGACTGGCCTCGAAAAATAAATAAAAACAGCAAAATCAGCATTTATTAACTTAACCTCATTACCCCGGTGTCTTCAGGTCCAATCTGACTCCATAAAGTTTCTATATCAGAAATCTGGGTTTCTTTCAACAAATTGTCCCAAAGTCCCGATGGAGGACGCTCCCCCCGCGGTACTTTGATCATCAGTCACCACTCGCACTGATCTGGGATTTTGTCAATTTTATCACATTTGGAGAAAAAAATCAATTGGTAAAAGAACTTAAAAAAAGTGTAAAAAAAAAAAAAATGAGAAAAATGTCAAATAAAAGTGACAAAATGTGAACGGGTGTCGAAAAAGTGACAAAAATGTAAAAAAAAAGTGACAAATCTAGAAAAAAAGCCTTAAAAATTCTGGGAAAAACCCACAAAAATTTCAAAAGGCTCAGAAAAAGTCGACAAACGTTGAAAAAAATGACAAAATCATCAGAGGAAAGACACAAAAGGGTCGAAAAAGACGACATAACGTTGATAAAATTGATAAAATTAAGTTCCCAGGTTACCGTGACGTGATTAAGGTATTTTTAGAGACGGGGGTAACTACCGTGTGTCTAAGTGACTGATGGGAACAACAATCTGTGACATTGGTCCAGTATTACGCAAAACAAGCCCCAATGTAAGTTAATAGTAATTGTCCAGCTTGTATTTATCTTCACAAAAGTTTGAAACAGCCCCGAAATCACCATCACAAACCCACCAGACTCCATGTAAATAATCACTACTTTTAGCGTGTATAGAGCAGCATATCTCCACCAGACTCCATGTAAATAATCACTACTTTTAGTGTGTATAGAGCAGCATATCTCCACCAGACTCCATGTAAATAATCACTACTTTTAGCGTGTATAGAGCAGCATATCTCCACCAGACTCCATGTAAATAATCACTACTTTTAGTGTGTATAGAGCAGCATATCTCCACATGTAAATGAGTGAATTAAGAGTTTATTCCAACCAGACCAGAGTGGTGATTGTTGGAACAGTGGAAAGATGAACAAAGACGGCTTTTGGTAGTTTTATTTAGTTTCTGTCCACTTTGAATGAATTGTGTGTTTTACGATGATAAAAGTAGTGATTATTTACATGGAGTCTGGTGGAGATATGCTGCTCTATACACGCTAAAAGTAGTGATTATTTACATGGAGTCTGGTGGAGATATGCTGCTCTATACACACTAAAAGTAGTGATTATTTACATGGAGTCTGGTGGAGATATGCTGCTCTATACACGCTAAAAGTAGTGATTATTTACATGGAGTCTGGTGGAGATATGCTGCTCTATACACGCTAAAAGTAGTGATTATTTACATGGAGTCTGGTGGAGATATGCTGCTCCACACACGCTAAAAGTAGTGATTATTTACATGGAGTCTGGTGTAGGGGAATCTGAGGTAAACCTGTTTAAGTGATGTAACATTCCCCAACTATCATAAATCATTATAGTGAATCCAAAAACCTTTAACCGTAATAACACCGTATATGAACCATGGAACTCAACTTGTTTTTGTTTCAGGGGTAAATGAATGATTAATAAAAGCAGCTCTGAGTTTCTTTACTGGCAGAAATCCCCGAAGTGAAGTGGTTTCTGGGTCCTGTAGGAGGGTAAACGTGTTCAGAAAGGCTTCATCTCACAGTCTCAGTATTTACAGATAGACACACAGAATATGTACAAAACTGCAGAAGCTTCCGGAGACAGACGACGCGCCGAGTCCCCCACTCTGTCCCCCAGTCTGTCCCCCAGTCTGTCCCCGTCGTCTAACCTTTAACCTCTCAGGCCTCCGTCCAGCGTCAGGGTCCCGAATCTGCAGGAGACACAGTCAGGGATTAGATTCAGGGGCGTCGGACTGGGGGACTGAGTACCAGGGCCCAAAAAGAAGCTACAATGAGTAGCTGTGATGTGTGTGTGTGTGTAGGGGGTCGTGCTAACCTCTCTAAGAAATGGTTGTTCTCCGCCAGCTCCTTGACGACGCCCTCCATCTCCTCCTTCAGCTTCTTCATCCTGGAAACACAAACCTCGGTCAGGCCCGATATATCGCCCGATGTATCGGACGATATATCGGACGATATATCGGCATTTATAAAGGCTGTTGAATATATTTTTCTACATTTTATTTATCAGAACTTATATTTTGATGTTCTGTTGTGACAATAAAACTAATTATCATCATATTATTTTAGTGAGAACTCATAAATAACTATAATAACTAACGTTGGGGAATCTCTTTGTTTTGTAACGCGTTTCTGTTTTTTTTTTTTTTTTTTATATATATCGGCCGATACATCGGGATATCGGATTTTTTAAATAACTAAATATTCGTATCTGTCGAGCTCTAGTGAAGAAAACAGGTAATAATCAGATTTAACCTCAATACTCAGTGGGGGTGAAATGATAATTAGTGGCATTGCACACGGGCCGGGTCGTCAGTTAATGAAGAAGAAGAAGAAGAAGAAGAAGGAGGAGGAGGAGGGGGAGGAGGAGGAAGAAGAGGAGGAGGAGGAGGAGGAGGAGGAAGAAGAGGAGGAGGAGGAGGAAGAAGAGGAGGAGGAGCCTCACCCCAGCGTCATCTCCACCAGCGTGTTCTGGCTCAGGTAGGCCTGAGGCTTCATCCCACCGGACACCAGAGGAAGAACCTTCTGGGGCAGCTGTTCCTGCAGCTGGACACACACACACACACACACACACACACACACACACACACACACACACACACACACACACACACACACACACGCATTTCTTTTAATATTATATTTATATAGTCATAGTTTACAGGATGTTGAAATACACAGCTAGCAGATAGTGAGGAGATATTTTTTACAGTGTGTTCAGGGGACAGGCAGCTAGCAGATAGATATTTTTTACAGTGTGTTCAGGGGACAGGCAGCTAGCAGATAGATATTTTTTACAGTGTGTTCAGGGGACAGGCAGCTAGCAGATAGATATTTTTTACAGTGTGTTCAGGGGACAGGCAGCTAGCAGATAGATATTTTTACAGTGTGTTCAGGGGACAGGCAGCTAGCAGATAGATATTTTACAGTGTGTTCAGGGGACAGGCAGCTAGCAGATAGATATTTTTTACAGTGTGTTCAGGGGACAGGCAGCTAGCAGATAGATATTTTTTACAGGGTGTTCAGGGGACAGGCAGCTAGCAGATAGATATTTTTTACAGTGTGTTCAGGGGACAGGCAGCTAGCAGATAGATATTTTACAGTGTGTTCAGGGGACAGGCTGCTAGCAGATAGATATTTTTTACAGTGTGTTCAGAGGACAGGCTGCTAGCAGATAGATATTTTTTACAGTGTGTTCAGGGGACAGGCAGCTAGCAGATAGAGATATTTTTTACAGTGTGTTCAGGGGACAGGCAGCTAGCAGATAGATATTTTTTACAGTGTGTTCAGGGACAGGCAGCTAGCAGATAGAGATATTTTTTACAGTGTGTTCAGGGGACAGGCAGCTAGCAGATAGAGATATTTTTTACAGTGTGTCCTGACCTTAATGACCCTCTCCAGCAGCATCGTCACTTCCTTTTCGATGCTGATCAGCTGACCCGACAGACTGAGCAGCTGCTTCTTCACGTGATGAACCTTCCTGCAAACACACAGAGAAGCGTTGCTAAGCAACAGCGGAGGGTAGCAGCCAGGTGTGTGTGTGATGATGATGATGATGGTTTACCTGAGCCACTCCTCACTCTTAGAGATGAAGAGGCGATACTTCATGGCACACTCCTCGGTGAACAGAGACCTGGCTTTACTGGCGTGGAGCACCAACTTCTGTCTGTTAGAGACACACACACACACACACACACACACACACACACACACGGTCTATATAAAGAGACTTCAGATACAGTATTAGGGACCACTAAGGTCTATATAAAGAGACTTCAGATACAGTATTAGGGACCACTAAGGTCTATATAAAGAGACTTCAGATACAGTATTAGGGACCACTAAGGTCTATATAAAGAGACTTCAGATACAGTATTAGGGACCACTAAGGTCTATATAAAGAGACTTCAGATACAGTATTAGGGACCACTAAGGTCTATATAAAGAGACTTCAGATACAGTATTAGGGACCACTAAGGTCTATATAAAGAGACTTCAGATACAGTATTAGGGACCACTAAGGTCTATATAAAGAGACTTCAGATACAGTATTAGGGACCACTAAGGTCTATATAAAGAGACTTCAGATACAGTATTAGGGACCACTAAGGTCTATATAAAGAGACTTCAGATACAGTATTAGGGACCACTAAGGTCTATATAAAGAGACTTCAGATACTTACTTGTCAAATTTATGGATCTGTTCTTCGTTGTACGGGAGACCTAAACACAGAATGTAAAATATTAAGAAGTTACAAAAGATCAAAAACTAATCAATAAAATCTGAATTAAAAGAAAAGACATAAAATGGCTTCTGGACACAACGGTCACAGCTTCAGAGATGTTGAGACCGACAACCTTAACTAGTGATTTTATCCTCTTTACTTTATTGTTGGGAGCCTAAAAGAACACACACACGTGTGTGTGTCTGTGTGTGTGCGTGACTGTGTGTGCAACTGTGTGTGTGAGACTGTGTGTGTGTGTGAGACTGACTTTGTGTGTGTGTGTGTGTGTGTGTGTCTGTGAGACTGTGTGTGTGACTGTGTGTGACTCTGTGTGTGTGTATATGTGTGTGACTGTGTGTGTGTGTGTGTGTGTGACTGTGACTGTGTGTGAGACTCTGTGTGTGTGTGTGTCTGTGAGACTGTGTGTGTGACTCTTTGTGTGTGTGTGTGTCTGTGAGACTGTGTGTGTGACTCTTTGTGTGTGTGTGTCTGTGAGACTGTGTGTGTGACTGTGTGTGAGACTCTGTGTGTGTGTGTGTGAGACTGACTGTGTGTGTGTGTGTGTGTGTGTGTGTGTGTGTGTCTCACTGTCCGCTGGCCTCTCTTTCCATGCTCCCGATCCCATTTTATTTTGAAATTATTTTATTTTGAAAGGTATTTGAAGTTGCAGCACTGTGATCACCTGCCTGCTCGACATGTAAAACTGGCAGAAAAGGCCGTTTCCAGCCTCTAAATATGGACGTCTGAGTGTCTGTCTCCATGTTTTTATTTCGCCACTTGAGATGTAGATGAAGATAAAAACTCACGTCTCTCAGCTTTGTCCTTCTTGAACTGCTGGTAGATGGCCGTGATGGCGTCCAGCAGCACTTTGATCTTCTCCACGCTGCAGAGACAAACTGCCGTTAACCCTCGTCATGAAAATCAACACTGGTGCTGACGCTTTTAACTGTTTCGTATGTTTTTGTCCCTTTTTTAAATACTTTTGAGGACAACATGAGGACAACATGAGGACAACATGGGGACAACATGAGGGCAACATGAGGACAACATGGGGACAACATGAGGGCAACATGAGGGCAACATGAGGACAACATGAGGACAACATGAGAACAACATGAGGACAACATGGGGACAACATGAGGGCAACATGAGGACAACATGAGGACAACATGGGGACAACATGAGGGCAACATGAGGACAACATGGGGACAACATGAGGGCAACATGAGGGCAACATGAGGACAACATGAGGACAACATGAAGACAACATGAGGACAACATGAGAACAACATGGGGACAACATGGGGACAACATGAGGACAACATGGGGACAACATGGGGACAACATGGGGACAACATGGGGGCAACATGGGGGCAACATGAGGACAACATGAGGACAACATGGGGACAACACCGTAACCCTGGCACCGGGCAGCATTACTTCCTGTCCTCGGGGTGCGTCCCCACTTGTTGCAGCCAGCCGTCGGTCAGCGTCCCCCCAGGGAGGAATTTACTCTTGATGTCTTGTGATGTCCGTTCGAGAGGCTCCAGGGAGCTGGAGATCTGGAGACACAGGACGCAACGCTAGTACACACTAACACACACACACACACACACACGCACACACACACACACAGGACGCAACGCTAGTACACAATATACTACCACACACACA
>JABXJD010000096.1:2040000-2062500 GCA_013375575.1 Percina caprodes | reverse complement strand
ATAAGATGCTAACGAGAGACTCCTGTAACGTCTGAAGTAGCCTCCGAGATGCTAACAATATATATATATATATATATATATATATATATATAACATATATATATATATATATATGTTATATATATATGTATCTATATCTATAGATATAGATATATATATCTATATATATATATGTATATCTATATATATCTATCTATGTATCTATATCTATAGATATATATATCTATATCTATAGATATATATATCTATATCTATAGATATATATATCTATACATAGATAGATATCTATGTATATATATATAGATATCTATATATCTACATATCTATATATAGATAGATATATATATCTATCTATATTTATCAAGAGTCTCATTATGTAAATAATATTTTGTTAAAGTCGACCAGACATCGAGGTATTCGTGAAGAATATCGTGATATTTGAATTTCTCCATGTCGCTCGGCACCAACCAGACGAGACACCATCGCCATAGCAACGACTTCCAGGCTTTTAGTAGCTGAATATTTTATTTATTAATTGCATCTTAATATGAATTATGTTGATATTGAGAAGCTGCTACAGCTGCAGCTCTCCTGTTTCTGTCCTGATAACTTTCAGTAAATAAATCCCATGATCGCTGACGCAAACATTTATATTAAATAATGTAATAATAAAACTCACAATAATAATAAATTATCAATTAAATACAGAAATCTGCACCATGAAAAAGCTGCAACCCGAATTTTTAGGCAGCTTAACTAATTACTAAAAACATTAATTTTATTTTATTTTTCTATATATACAGTATATATATACACACATATATATTGTATATAAAAAATATAAAATATCGATATATGTGTATATATATAAATGTGTACATATACATATATATTAACTAAATAAGGATTATATTATAAAATTATTTTTAAAATTTTGTGTGTTTTTTATTTTGTCAAAAGCAGTTAAAATAGCTTTAATGAAAACAAACAACAAAAATAATCCAAAATAAAAGCATCTATACGTCGCAACGTATACTTTCACTACGTCATTACGTATCCGCACGTCACCGCCGGTAGGTGGGAAATTCCCGGTTCAGGCCTAAAACAACAATAAAACCTCCACCGGTGAGAACCGGCGGCGCCGCGACGGTGACACGGCGGGTTCCGGTGTTACCGAGTTTGGTGAAAGTGAAGCTGTCGCTGTGTTTGGTAACAACCCGCCATGTTGTCGCCATGTTGTCGCATCGTAGCGTTAAATCACGTCGGCGGACATGGACGCTGTCAGAAAACACGACAACTTAAACCCGCAACGCGCTAACAAGCTAACCGTAACACGTTAACACAATACCGGGCCCGTTAGCTAACACGTCGAGCTATTAACCGGTACCGGGAACAACGTTTGTTTACCGTTTATCTTCCTTAAAATTAACCATTTTCATTTTGTTTATTTTCCTACCCCTTCTTTGCTGCTGCGGAGTCCTCTTCTTCCGCTGTTTGCTGCCTACGTCACAGCAGCCGTCCAATCAGCGCACAGAGTGAGTCAAACGGGGGCGGGACGATTACCGTAATACTCCGAGTAGCAGCGGCAGATACAAATTGTTCGC
Organism: Percina caprodes; assembly: GCA_013375575.1. Taxonomy (NCBI): domain Eukaryota; kingdom Metazoa; phylum Chordata; class Actinopteri; order Perciformes; family Percidae; genus Percina; species Percina caprodes. The sequence goes on along the minus strand of JABXJD010000096.1, from coordinate 2,060,896 downwards.
CAATCTTCTGCATCCACACACAGGAAATAGATGAAAGCTTTGTTGTACCGTGATGAAACGGTACATAAGTCCTGAGGCTGTCACCCTCTGGAAGGCCAGTCGCCTCTCTTTAACCTTAAAACACTCATTTCTTATTGGTTTTCTTACTTCTATTATTAATCATCTCTGGTAAAACTCGGTCGCTGTCAAATCACCGGAAGTACTGGTAGCAGCGGCAGATACAAATTGTACGCCCTCGTATCAGAATCAGCTGTTTTTGCCAGGTACGAGGACACAAACGAGGAGTTTTGCTTTGGATCATCATCATCATCATCCTCATCATTGCTCACAATGCGCTTATTAAAAAAAAAAAACATACACACCAATATATCCACACACTAATATATCCACACACTAATCTATACTCACTATAAACAGAAACAGTAGAGACCGGTTGAGGCAATAGTGTAATGAAGAGTAAAGTTTGCAGGAATAAATTATAATTATGATAGTTATTTTAATTATGGGTCATACTGAAAAGGATGCTGGAATAAATAGTATTGTTATTATATAAATATATTACATTATGAACAGCTCTGGAATAGAGAATGATGAATAAATAAGAGATTAGAGACTTATTTTTCTGGGGTTACCTTTAAGCTCCCACCTTAGTCCCATCATGTTTTGAGGAAGGACCTGTTGTAGTTGAAGTGCTCATTGCTGGCTGGGACCAGTTATTACGGTAATGTGGACCAGGATCAGGTACTTAATAACTGGGATAATAACTCACCTATGTAAAGGTATCTTCATATCTAATGTTACTGCAAACATTTAACCCTTTTTCATGGTTGATGGGAAGACAGTCCTCCAAAGTCCCCCTAGAGGGACACGTACCCCTGCAGTCCTCCAAAGTACCCTTAGGGGGACACATACCCCTGCAGTCCTCCAAAGTCCCCCTAGGGGGACACATACCCCTGCAGTCCTGTCCTCCAAAGTACCCCTAGGGGGGGATATGTACCTCCTGCAGTCCTGTCCTCCAAAGTACTCCTAGGGGGACACGTACCCCTGCAGTCCTGTCCTCCAAAGTACCCCTAGGGGAACACGTACCCTTGCAGTCCTACAAAGTCCACCTAGGGGGACACGTACCCCTGCAGTCCTGTCCTCCAAAGTACCCCTAGGGGGACACATACTCCTGCAGTCCTACAAAGTACCCCTAGGGGGACACGTACCTCCTTTTGAGAAACACTGATGTGCTCCTTGGCTTAAAAAACACTGAAGACCCCTGTTGTAGTATTTTAACTAGTAGTTGTAGTATTTTAACTAGTAGTTGTAGTATTTTAACTAGTAGTTGTAGTATTTTAACTAGTAGTTCCCAACACATCCCAAATATAAATAATTATAAATATAAATAATCATGAATATAAATGAGCACACGGACCCATTTTTAAAGTTCACTCACTTTATATTTAACAAAAAGGAAAAAGAAATCAGCATTTGATGAGTGACGGCGTCTGGAGGCTGTACAGGTTCACCTGGAGCACCTGGTGAACCTGGAGCACCTGGAGCATCAGGTTCACCTGGAGCACCTGGTGAACCTGGAGCACCTGGTGAACCTGGAGCACCTGGTGAACCTGGAGCACCTGGAGCATCAGGTTCACCTGGAGCACCTGGTGAACCTGGAGCACCTGGTGAACCTGGAGCACCTGGAGCATCAGGTTCACCTGGAGCACCTGGTGAACCTGGAGCACCTGGTGAACCTGGAGCACCTGGAGCATCAGGTTCACCTGGAGCACCTGGAGCACCTGGTGAACCAGGTTCACCTGATGCACCTGATGCACCTGGTGCACCTGGAGCACCTGGTTCACCTGGAGCACCTGGTTCACCTGGAGCATCAGGTGAAGCCGTAAGCGTACTTGTCGTTAGTGGAAATAAAACGAACCGTAGACGGCGTCCTCGCCGAGCACCGTGAGAGCCGACGGGAAACAACATTAAAACCTTGTGTTCCTGTCCAACCTCCGAAAACACCTGGAGACAAAAGTGCTTAAAAATAAAAATAAAAATCAGACTCCATCTTTTTACATTTCTACATTTTGGTTTTGTAGAAAAACGCTTTAAGTTCTTAAAAATAACAAAAAAATGTTTTAGTCAGTTTTCCATCTTGAGATATATATATATATATATATATATATATATATATATATATATATATATATATATATATATATATATATATATATATATATGACACCCAGCCCTTTAAATCAGTGATTAGGTTCTTTTCGTGTTATTTAACCTCATATCTGAGTTTCGTACCCTTTATGGATTTATTGGTTCCCTTAAATTATTACTTTGTACTTTTCAAAATAAAGTTCTCAAGTGATTTCATTCATCTTCTAAGAATAATAATAATAACAATAATAATAACTCCTTTGATTTGATTCCATTATCGATATAATCAGACTGGATTTGGTCTCAATCGTAGTATTTTCTCTTCTTCTTTGACATCTTAACATCCCATAATCCAGATTCTAACATGTTTTACAGACAGAAACCATCCTACAGACGCTCAGAAGAGAAGAGATTTGGTTTTAAAAAACTACAAATTATTAATCCAAGGGAACCAATGAGCAACGTTGAGGGTAAAATATCAGAGACGGATATTAACCTCGTGTTGTCCTCTGGGTCAAAAAGGGACAAAAAAATGGACATTTTCGTCATTTTTCAGATTTTTTTGTAGTCTCCACAACCTCCATCTTACTAGTTTTATACTTTCTGGAATTCATGGTCAATAACCCTCATTTATATAGAATTATACCTGATATTAACCCTCATTTATATAGAATTATACCTGATATTAACCCTCATTTATATAGAATTATACCTAATATTAACCCTCATTTATATAGAATTATACCTGATATTAACCCTCATTTATATAGAATTATACCTGATATTAACCCTCATTTATATAGAATTATACCTAATATTAACCCTCATTTATATAGAATTATACCTGATATTAACCCTCATTTATATAGAATTATACCTGATATTAACCCTCATTTATATAGAATTATACCTGATATTACAGTTAAAAAGCAGAAATTATGAATTATTGTGACTAATAGTTAAGATCAGAGGAATGAAAGAGCGTTGGAAGGATCCATTTTATGGTAATTTGGTTAAAAAGAAACTCATATTCCAGATGAAGAGATTTATTAAAGGAGGACAACAGGAGGGAAATATTCTCGTCTTCTTCAACGAACCAAAACATCCGATAACTTTACCGTGAAGTACCAGAAACGTAACAATACAAATAAAAGTGTGTAAAGTGCAGTTAGAGGATGAGAACGTCTCCCAGTTGCTATGGTAACGCGTGAACGGGCCTGAACCACCCGGCGTACCACAGGTAGCCGAAGGGACGCGGCCACGTTACGCAAAATCTCTGAGAAGAGAATATCGGAGGGAAAAAAAGTCGTTAAATATTACGATAAAGATATTAAAATGTTTCACTTTTCTGCTAAAATACAACAAACTGAACGTTGAATTAAACGTAAAAGGCAGCGCTACAAAAAGAATGACGTAACGTTAAATAACAAAAATATGTCGCAAACTTAACCGATGTCGCAATATGTTGCAAACTTTAGTGACGTGTTGCAAACTTCGTAAAATGTTGCAAACTTTCGCGGTATGACAAACTTTCGCAATGTGTTTTGCGACATGTCGCAAACTTAACTGATGTTTCTAGCTAGCCGTATGCATCTTGTTCAGCCCTGTAATAGAATATAAGAATATCTTATAATATTAGAATATATTTTAATACCGTCACCCGGGTAACGCATGTTGTTTTAATCCGAATCACGATCTTTTCCCTCAACGTAACTAGTGGTTTTGGTGCCGTAGCAGAACAGGAACTCACGTTTTGGTCCAAGATGGACGAACGTCAGACATCGTCACGGCTTCAGGATTTGTTGTGGTTAGAGTTCGTGTTCAGCGATATGTCGCAAACTTTCCCGATATGTCGCAAACTTTCCCGATATGTCGCAAACTTTCCCGATATGTCGCAAACTTTCGCGATATGTCGCAAACTTTCCCGATATGCCGCACTATCCACGATATGTCGCGAACTTTCGCAATCTGCCGCAAACTTTCCCGATATGTCGCAAACTTAATTCTACAACACTGAACTTTTGGTTTTGTAGAAAAACGTTTAAAGTTCTCAAAAACATCGAACGTTTTAACGAATGAGTCAGTTAACTAAAATATTAAATTCACTTCTGAAGCAACGAGCCGACGGATGTTATAAAATAAAAGTGAAGATTAAACGATTGTCAGATTCATGCTGGTGTAATTTTTCTCTCGACGACAGGAAGTCACGACGATCGGACGATGCGACGCGTTATCTTGAAAAATATATTTCTGCTCGACGTGAAAAACAGATTTACAACAAATTAAAAGAAAAAAGGAAATAAAACTGATTGTTGTCAAGGCAACAGCCGCTGTGTTTCTCCACCTCTGGTCCCAACATCTGCCTCCCATTTAGTGTAAAATAAAAATAAAAGATAGTTTTGGCACAAACCGTCCTGAAAAACACGAACTCTAGAAACCTGGATACGTTTTCTTCTGATCTGAGATTGTCGCCGAACGTTTTGAAGTGAAACTGTAGAAAAATATAATGAGACAATATAAAAAAGACGGAATGAAAAGTACTGCAAGAGTTCAATGGATAGATTTACAATGATTCTTTCTATATAGCTTATAAATACGTTATCTACACAATATGTGGTACAAAAATACTATTTAGCATTTACTGGGCACTGGTTTCCTCTGTGTGTGTTTCCCTCAAAGTAAGAACAACAAAAAACATAAAACAAGATCATGAAGACGTGGAACTGGCCAGGCACAAGTTCGTTAGTGTTGGGAATCGCTGCGTCCTCCGTAGAAGGGACGCCGGACGAGACGCCGGACGAGACGCCGGACGAGACGCCGGACGAGACGCCGGACGGGACGCTGGACGGGACGCCGGACGGGACGCCGGACGAGACGCCGGAACCGCCGGACGGGACGCCGGACGGGACGCCGGACGTTTTGGTGTCAAATCCCGTGTGAACATCGGAGAATCGGAGGATGTGAGTCAGGCAAAATCCATCGTTTTATAATTTAATAATCTTTGTATAAAGTATACGTTAGCATTAGCGTGTAGTGGAAAACATAGTTGTAGTGTTTTTGGGTACGGAGGCCCCGAGGAGACGAGAGCTAAAAAAAAACTAAAAACCCTAAAAGAGGATTGTCTTCAGATTAGGGACGCACCGGATCCCAGATCCGGCTGAATATTGGGTTTTTTGACGGTTTCTACCGAACATTAGAATTTTTTTCCACTCGACGACTCGGGTTCAGATTCAGAGTTTCAAAGTCTTAACCGGTGGATTTGGGACTCGGCCAAACCCCTAAAAGTCTGGATTTGGTGGGTCCCTACTCCAGATGTTCTTGATATCTCCTAGAAACGTTTTGTTGCTTCAGGGCCTCCGTAGGTTCGTCTAACCGCGGCAGCGCCGACTCTCCGACGTTGACGATTAAATATCATTTGTAATTTCTTTAAAGCAAACAGCTGATTTCACGTCAGGATTTGTTACTTCTCTTTGTCGTAGCTTTGGATTTCTGTCAGATAAAACACGTCCCGTGGCTACGATTCACTATTTTCAGACTTTTTATTAACAAAGCGACCGATCGGCTAATTGCTGAACTAACGAACCGATTCATCGCTCCGTTAGCGGCGGCTGTGCCGAGTTCTCGCTGCGTGACTCACATCAGACGCGACGCCGCGGCCGATTCCTCACCGAGGAGGGAAAGTAAGGTCAGGGAGCCAGAACCACGTTCTCACACCTTTTCTCCAGTTGGCATGGTAACTACAGACAGTGCCGCCCCCCCACCTTATAGGGGAGAGGGGGGGGGGGCTCTTCCTCCTCCTCCTCCTGTTGATGTGTCTCATATTTGGCTTCAGATAAGTTGTCCGTCTGCTTTTTGTCCTTCAGCCTCTTTTCCTTTATCCCGCTTTAAGGCAACTTATATTTGTGATGATTTTTAATAAAATCTTTTTCTTAAAAAAATGTACAAATTTCTTAATACAAACCTCTACGGCGTCACTGTATAGAAAATATATAAATATGCTTTTCTCTTTTTCAATGTACAAATGTTCTGCAGCGACCGTTTTCTTTCCGTTTCCCGCAGTTTCCTGTTTGTAAAACCTCATATATGCACAATTGCTATTTACAGTGAAGGGGCGTGGGGGGGGGGGCTCACGAGGAGTCCGTGCACGGCGAGGGCGGGGGCGGGTAGAGGTGGTGCGAGTAGCTGCGCTCGGTGTAAGGCGAGGGGGGGCAGCTCTCGCAGTTCTCCTCCGCCGACAGGTACTGGCTGCGCGGCGTGGGCGGCGGCGGGAACGGCTCCGAGTCGTAGTTCAGGTCGCTGGTGTAACCCTTGGCAACCGCGGGGCCGGCGCCGGCGGACTTCAGCGGCGCCCGGCGGCCCGGCGTGTAGTCACTGTCGCACACGTCGGTGCTGCAGGGGGTGGTGGGGGGGGCGAAGTGACGGTAGGTGTAGGGCCGGTAGCTGCAACACAGAAACAGATTATTATTATATTATCATCATCATCATCATCATTATTATAATTATTATATATATCACACAGAAACTGATTTTAGAGATTATAAGTTAATGGGAAAGTTAAAGGGACATAATAACATGAGTTAAAGGGACATAATAACATGAGTTAAAGGGACATAATAACATGAGTTAAAGGGACATAATAACATGAGTTAAAGGGACATAATAACATGAGTTAAAGGGACATAATAACATGAGTTAATGGGACATAATAACATGAGTTAAAGGGACATAATAACATGAGTTAATGGGACATAATAACATGAGTTAATGGGACATAATAACATGAGTTAATGGGACATAATAACATGAGTTAAAGGGACATAATAACATGAGTTAAAGGGACATAATAACATGAGTTAAAGGGACATAATAACATGAGTTAAAGGGACATAATAACATGAGTTAATGGGACATAATAACATGAGTTAAAGGGACATAATAACATGAGTTAAAGGGACATAATAACATGATTTAAAGGGACACAATAACATGAGTTAATGGGACACAATAACATGAGTTAAAGGGACACAATAACATGAGTTAAAGGGACACAATAACATGAGTTAATGGGACACAATAACATGAGTTAAAGGGACACAATAACATGAGTTAAAGGGACATAATAACATGAGTTAAAGGGACACAATAACATGAGTTAAAGGGACATAATAAGATGAGTTAATGGGACATAATAACATGAGTTAATGGGACATAATAACATGAGTTAATGGGACATAATAACATGAGTTAAAGGGACATAATAACATGAGTTAAAGGGACATAATAACGTGAGGTAATGGGACATAATAACATGAGGTAATGGGACATAATAACATGAGTTAACGGGAGACACCGTTAACGTTAACGGGAGGTAACACCGTGCGTTACCTGTAGGATCTGTGTGTCGAGGGGCTGTTGGAGGAATAACCGAACTCCATGGTGTACTGGGACCGGACCGTCGCCGGGGACGGAGGAGGATTCAGGATCTGGAACGAAATAATAAAAACATACCTCACGATCAGAGTTTATCAGAGTCAACAGATTAGGGAAGGAGATGCTGAACATCTGTCCTGTAGGGTAACATCACAGCTTGTTTCTACCTGATGATGAACATCTGTCCTGTAGGGTAACATTACAGCTTGTTTCTCCCTGATGTTGAACATCTGTCCTGTAGGGTAACATTACAGCTTGTTTCTACCTGATGATGAACATCTGTCCTGTAGGGTAACATTACAGCTTGTTTCTACCTGATGATGAACATCTGTCCTGTAGGGTAACATTACAGCTTGTTTCTACCTGATGAACATCTGTCCTGTAGGGTAACATTACAGCTTGTTTCTCCCTGATGATGAACATCTGTCCTGTAGGGTAACATTACAGCTTGTTTCTACCTGATGATGAACATCTGTCCTGTAGGGTAACATTACAGCTTGTTTCTCCCTGATGATGAACATCTGTCCTGTAGGGTAACATTACAGCTTGTTTCTCCTGATGATGAACATCTGTCCTGTAGGGTAACATTACAGCTTGTTTCTCCCTGATGCTGAACATCTGTCCTGTAGGGTAACATTACAGCTTGTTTCTACCTGATGCTGAACATCTGTCCTGTAGGGTAACATTACAGCTTGTTTCTCCCTGATGATGAACATCTGTCCTGTAGGGTAACATTACAGCTTGTTTCTCCCTGATGATGAACATCTGTCCTGTAGGGTAACATTACAGCTTGTTTCTCCCTGATGCTGAACATCTGTCCTGTAGGGTAACATTACAGCTTGTTTCTCCCTGATGATGAACATCTGTCCTGTAGGGTAACATTACAGCTTGTTTCTCCCTGATGCTGAACATCTGTCCTGTAGGGTAACATTACAGCTTGTTTCTCCCTGATGCTGAACATCTGTCCTGTAGGGTAACATTACAGCTTGTTTCTACCTGATGATGAACATCTGTCCTGTAGGGTAACATTACAGCTTGTTTCTACCTGATGATGAACATCTGTCCTGTAGGGTAACATTACAGCTTGTTTCTCCCTGATGAACATCTGTCCTGTAGGGTAACATTACAGCTTGTTTCTCCCTGATGATGAACATCTGTCCTGTAGGGTAACATTACAGCTTGTTTCTCCCTGATGATGAACATCTGTCCTGTAGGGTAACATTACAGCTTGTTTCTCCCTGATGATGAACATCTGTCCTGTAGGGTAACATTACAGCTTGTTTCTCCCTGATGCTGAACATCTGTCCTGTAGGGTAACATTACAGCTTGTTTCTCCCTGATGATGAACATCTGTCCTGTAGGGTAACATTACAGCTTGTTTCTCCCTGATGCTTGTTTCTCACCGGGGGGAAGTAGGTTCCCTTGGTGCTGGACGAGCTGCTGGACGACGCTCCGGTCACGTGAGCGCGGTCGTACGGCGGCCCGCTGCTCCCGCCCATGATGCTCAGGGAGCCAATCACAGACTTCCCTCTGGACATACCTGTGGGTCAGCAGCACGGTCATTACAGATGTTCTGCTACGTATTCCATCCCGCCTCGGTACCGGTGAATAACGGGATCTATGCACCGATTATGATCCGTAATTAAACCATGAAAAACTTTATTGTAGTTTATTTGTGTTCTTCTTCTGTTGTGAAAATTAAAGTTCTACGGCGTATCTACCCACATCCACACCCACACACATGCATGCATGTATATATACATAGAAACATGTATATATGCATGTATATATATATATACATGTTTCTATGTATATATGAGTGTATGTATGTATGTTTCTGTGTATATATACATAGAAACATGTATATATGTATGTATGTATACATGTTTCTATGTATGTATATATACATGTTTCTATGTATATATGAGTGTATATACACATGTTTCTATGTATATATGAGTGTATATATACATGTTTCTATGTATATATGAGTGTATATACACATGTTTCTATGTATATATGAGTGTATATATACACATGTTTCTATGTATATATGAGTGTATATACACATGTTTCTATGTATATATGAGTGTATATATACATGTTTCTATGTATATATGAGTGTATATATACACATGTTTCTATGTATATATGAGTGTATATATACACATGTTTCTATGTATATATGAGTGTATATATACATGTTTCTATGTATATATGTATGTCTATATACATGTTTCTATGTATATATGTATGTATATATACATGTTTCTATGTATATATGTATGTATATATACACATGTTTCTATGTATATATGAGTGTATATATACATGTTTCTATGTCTCTGAGTATGTCGGCGGTGGCGTCCCACCTGGCAGTGAGCTGGACAGCGAGGCCGGATGCGGGACGTATCCCAGCGGCACGGACGACGGCCCGTGGACCACGAAGTCGTTGGTGACCGTCTCGCCGTCGTCCTTCATCTGCGGACAGAGGACGCGCTGGCACACAAAGTACACGCCGCCCACCACGAACAGCGCCATGACAACGCCAACGATGGAGCCGATGGTGTTGTTGGACGGAGGAGGAGGCTCCTCTGTCGGGTCTGAAACCACAGAAGAAGAATATTATACCGTTAATACGTTGTGTATGGTGATGAATATGGTGTGTGTCCCTGTGTGTGTGTGTGTCCCTGTGTGTCCCTGTGTGTGTGTGTGTGTGTGTGTGTGTGTGTGTTGTTCTTTGTGAGACTCACAGCAGCCGATCTCATCAGAGTTGTCGGTGCAGTCCATGTTGTGGTCGCACTTCTTGTGTTTCCCGATGCACTGACCGTTGGAGCAGGAGAACTGGTCTGGAGGACAGCGTACTGGGAGACAGACAGAGACACGTTAGAGCAGGAGAACTGGTCTGGAGGACAGCGTACTGGGAGACAGACAGAGACACGTTAGAGCAGGAGAACTGGTCTGGAGGACAGCGTACTGGGAGACAGACAGAGACACGTTAGAGCAGGAGAACTGGTCTGGAGGACAGCGTACTGGGAGACAGAGACAACAGTAGAGAGTAGTAGGTAGAATGAGCGCGTGTTGAGCGTGTCGTGTGTTGGGGGCGTGTTGAGTTGAGGGCGTGTTGAGTTGAGGGCGTGCTGAGGGCGTGCTGGGGGCGTGCTGGGGGCGGGCGTGCTGGGGGCGGGCGTGCTGGGGGCGTGCTGGGGGCGTGCGGCTCTCACCTTCACACTTGTTCTCGTCCGAGCGGTCCTGGCAGTTGATCTCGCCGTTGCAGCGCAGGCTCAGGTCGATGCACTGCCGGCTGTCGCACTGGAACTCCGACTCGGAGCAGACCGGACAGTTCTCCTCGTCGCTGCCGTCGTCACACTCGGGGTAACCGTCGCACCTCCAGGCCTTCGGGATGCAGTCAACCTCGCCGGAGGTACAGGAGAACTGCTCTGGGGAGCAGGTGGGGGGCTCTGAGGGGGGGCATGAGACGCATGAATCACATTCAGCCACATTCATGTAAATAATCACTACTTTTAGCATGTATAGAGCAGCATATCTCCACCAGACTCCATGTAAATAATCACTACTTTTAGTGTGTATAGAGCAGCATATCTCCACCAGACTCCATGTAAATAATCACTACTTTTAGCGTGTATAGAGCAGCATATCTCCACCAGACTCCATGTAAATAATCACTACTTTTAGTGTGTATAGAGCAGCATATCTCCACCAGACTCCATGTAAATAATCACTACTTTTAGCGTGTATAGAGCAGCATATCTCCACCAGACTCCATGTAAATAATCACTACTTTTAGTGTGTATAGAGCAGCTTATCTCCACCAGACTCCATGTAAATAATCACTACTTTTAGTGTGTATAGAGCAGCATATCTCCACCAGACTCCATGTAAATAATCACTACTTTTAGCGTGTATAGAGCAGCATATCTCCACCAGACTCCATGTAAATAATCACTACTTTTAGTGTGTATAGAGCAGCTTATCTCCACCAGACTCCATGTAAATAATCACTACTTTTAGCGTGTATAGAGCAGCATATCTCCACCAGACTCCATGTAAATAATCACTACTTTTAGTGTGTATAGAGCAGCTTATCTCCACCAGACTCCATGTAAATAATCACTACTTTTAGTGTGTATAGAGCAGCATATCTCCACATGTAAATGGGTGAATTAAGAGTTTATTCCAACCAGACCAGAGTGGTGATTGTTGGAACAGTGGAAAGATGAACCAAGACGGCTTTTGGTAGTTTCTGTCCACTTTGAATGAAGTGTGTTTTATGATGATAAAAGTAGTGATTATTTACATGGAGTCTGGTGGGCTTGGTGATGGTGATTTCAGGGCTGTTTCTGGTCATTCAGATACAGAAGAGGTATTAGAGAGAAAGAAAAGTTGAATTACTCAACTTGAATGTTGTTTAAAAAGGTTCTGAGTAAGTTGACTATCTGCGGACCCTGACCTTAGTGACCTCTAGTGTGTTTGTCTCTCACCTCCACAGGAGAGCTCGTCCTGCAGCAGCACCAGGTGGACGGGACACGAGCAGCGAGTGGTCCCGTCCCCCTTCACGATGCAGATGTGGGAGCAGCCCCCGTTGTCCCAGGTGCACGGGTGTTTACCTGCAGGGACACAAAGGACAGGTGAGACACTGAGACAAATGTGGAGTCTGATGTTCTTACTTCCTTTTATCACACACTCACACACACACACTCACACACACTCACACTTAAAAACCTGGCTTTCTGTCTTTTAAAGGGACAGTTCACCCCAAATTAAAAAACACACTTGAGTCGATTCAGACTCACAAAAAGACTTTTTATTTTATCTTTTTATGTGATTGATTTCCTGTTAATTTTTGTGCAAGTGTGTATGCACGTGCTTGTGTGTGCATGTGTGTGTTTGTGCATGTGTGTGCATGTGTGTGTTTGTGCATGTGTGTGCATGTGTGTGTATGTTTGTGTGCGTACGCATTTGTGTATGCGTGAGTTTGTCTGTGTGTCCGCATGGGTGTGCGTTTGAGCATGTGTGCGTTTGTGTGTGCGCATGCATGTTTGTGTGCTTGTTTGTGTGTGTGTTTGTGTGTGAGTGTGTGGTCGTGCATTTCTTTGTGCGTGCGCATGGGTGTGCGTTTGAGCATGTGTGCGTTTGTGTGTGCGCATGCATATGTGCGTGCTTGTGTGTGTGTGTGTGTGTGTGTTTATGTGCGTGCTTGTTTGTGTGTGTGTGTGTTTATGTGTGTGTGTGTGTGTTTATGTGAGTGTGTGTGTGTGTGTGTTTATGTGTGTGTGTGTGTTTATGTGCGTGCTTGTTTGTGTGTGTGTGTGTGTGTTTATGTGCGTGCTTGTTTGTGTGTGTGTGTGTGTTTATGTGCGTGCTTGTTTGTGTGTTTATGTGCGTGCTTGTTTGTGTGTGTATATGTATGTGTGTGTGTTTATGTATGTATGTATGTGTGTGTGTGTGTGTGCGTGCTGTTCAATGTGGATACACTGAGGAAATAACAACCACATTCCAGTGAGAGACTCACTGTACTCGGCCATGTCGAGCTCGTGCACGGCGTGGATGTCGCTGAGGTAGGCGATGCGAGCCTGGATCTTGGTGCGCCCCTCCCGCGTGGTTTTGTCGATGCGTTCGATCATCTGCTGCTGCTTGTCGATCCAGTACAGGTGGTTCCCGAACACCGTCAGCCCCACGGGCTGCAGGATGTTGGAGTCTGCGATCACGATCCGATTGGCTCCTGAAGGTGTGTGTGGTGGTTTAAAGCACCGGGGGGGTGGGGGACGGGAGGGGGACACACAAAAACAAAACAAGGTTGTAGGGCGAAAACGTTCAGGAACAGAGGCAACGAAACGGGTGAGAACCTGAGGGGTGAGGCAGGAGGGGGGGCAGGACGACAGCAACACACCAGAGTCAGCTCCAAGGAACACACCGTACAACATGACCCCCCACCCCCCGAACCCTCCCTCAGTCTGACAGGGTTCATGCCCCCCTGTCCTCCCCTGCAGATGCTTTACATTCCTGTCGGCCTGCGTGGGACTTCGGAGAATCTCAGGAATGTGCTGAGCTGGGGGGGGGGCAGTCTACACCCCCCTGCCTCACTCTCCTCCAGAGTTAGAGAGGAACGTCCATGTTAGCCACTAAGTGACTAATGAACAAACTAATGTCTGTCTCCCCACCCCCACCCCAGACTCACCGGAGAGGTCGCTGCTCTCGATGCGGCGCAGGTCCGAGTCGACCCAGAACAGACCCCCCCACCCCCCCACCCCAGACTCACCGGAGAGGTCGCTGCTCTCGATGCGGCGCAGGTCCGAGTCGACCCAGAACAGACCCCCACCCGCCCCCAGACTCACCGGAGAGGTCGCTGCTCTCGATGCGGCGCAGGTCCGAGTCGACCCAGAACAGACCCCCCCCCGCCCCCAGACTCACCGGAGAGGTCGCTGCTCTCGATGCGGCACAGGTCCGAGTCGACCCAGAACAGACCCCCACCCCGCCCCCCCACCCCAGACTCACCGGAGAGGTCGCTGCTCTCGATGCGGCGCAGGTCCGAGTCGACCCAGAACAGACCCCCCCCCCCCCCCACCCCAGACTCACCGGAGAGGTCGCTGCTCTCGATGCGGCGCAGGTCCGAGTCGACCCAGAACAGACCCCCACCCCGCCCCCCCAGACTCACCGGAGAGGTCGCTGCTCTCGATGCGGCGCAGGTCCGAGTCGACCCAGAACAGACCCCCACCCCGCCCCCAGACTCACGGAGAGGTCGCTGCTCGATGCGGCGCAGGTCCGAGTCGACCCAGAACAGACCCCCCCCGCCCCCAGACTCACCGGAGAGGTCGCTGCTCGATGCGGCGCAGGTCGAGTCGACCCAGAACAGACCCCCCACCCCCACCCCAGACTCACCGGAGAGGTCGCTGCTCGATGCGGCGCAGGTCCGAGTCGACCCAGAACAGACCCCACCCCGCCCCCAGACTCACCGGAGAGGTCGCTGCTCTCGATGCGGCGCAGGTCAGTCGACCCAGAACAGACCCCCACCCCCATCCCAGACTCACCGGAGAGGTCGCTGCTCGATGCGGCGCAGGTCGAGTCGACCCAGAACAGCTTCCCGACTCGTTGTCGACGGCGAGCGGCGGGCTTGCCCAGGCCGCTGAAGAACAGCACCTCCGCTCCGTCCCGTCCAGCGCCGCACGCTCGATCTTCGGGGAGCGCTCCAGCAGGTTGGTGAAGTACATGTACCTGCAGGACGCACTCCGTTAGGGACAAGTACTCAGATTACTGCAGTAAAAGTACTCTGTTACATGTTAAAGTACTATCAGCACACTGTAAAAGTACTCTGTTACAGGTAAAGTATTATCAGCACACGGTAAAAGTACTCTGTTACATGTTAAAGTACTATCAGCACACTGTAAAAGTACTTTGTTACAGTTAAAGTACTATCAGCACACTGTAAAAGTACTTTGTTACAGTTAAAGTACTATCAGCACACTGTAAAAGTACTTTGTTACAGTTAAAGTACTATCAGCACACTGTAAAAGTACTCTGTTACAGTTAAAGTACTATCAGCACACTGTAAAAGTACTTTGTTACAGTTAAAGTACTATCAGCACACTGTAAAAGTACTCTGTTACAGTTAAAGTATTATCAGCACACTGTAAAAGTACTCTGTTACATGTTAAAGTACTATCAGCACACTGTAAAAGTACTCTGTTACAGTTAAAGTACTATCAGAACACTGTAAAAGTACTCTATTACATGTTAAAGTATTATCAGCACACTGTAAAAGTACTCAGTTAAAGTACTGCAGAGAACATGTACCTTCAGTTAAAATGTGTAACATCAGGAAAATGTATTAAGTATTACAAGTAAAGAAGAACCCTCCATTTTAGTGTCAAGGAAAGAGAGGGGGGGAGGAAGAGAGAGAGAGAGGGAGGGAGAGGAAGAGAGGGAGGGGGGAGAGAGGAGAGAGAGAGAGAGAGAGAGGAAGAGAGAGAGAGGGAGGGGGGAGAGAGGAAAGAGAGGAGAGAGAGAGAGGGAGGGAGAGAGAGAGGAGAGAGAGGGGAGAGAGAGAGAGAGAGAGAGAGAGAGGGAGGGGGGAGAGAGAGGGAGAGAGAGAGAGAGAGGAGAGAGGAAGAGAGAGAGAGAGAGGGGGAGAGAGGAAGAGAGAGAGAGAGAGAGGGAGAGAGGAAGAGAGAGAGAGAGGGAGGGGGGAGAGAGGAAGAGAGAGAGAGAGAGGTTCACTGGAGTAACTAAAGCCGTCAGATGAATGTAGCACCCTTTCTAGTTGTTATGTCAGGACACTAACCCCCAGGACACTGACCCTCTCTCTACCCCCCCTCTCAGGACACTGACCCTCTCTCTTCCTCTCCATGTCAGGACACTGCCCACCCCCTCTCAGGACACTGACTCTGTCTCCCAGGCCACTGTCCATTGACCCCCCGCCCCCCTGTCCATTGACCCCCCCTTCCCCAGGCCACTGACCCCCTCTCCGGGTTGACGACGATGGCCCTGGGCTTGTCGTGCTCCCCCCTCAGCACCACGCCGACCCGGCTGCCGTCGGTGCGGGTGACGTTGATGACGTTGGTGACCTCGCTGGTCCAGTAGATGAAGCGGCTGTAGACGTCGATGCTGAGGTCGTAGAGCTGCAGACCTGGACCGGGTCCGGCCAGGGAGCTCCACACCACCGTCATGCTCTACCGGACCAGAACACAACGGTTAACAGCTGAAAACTACTATCAACAACATTTATAGAGGACAACATCGGGACAACACGGGGACACTATGAGGGCAACACAAAGACAACATGAGGACAACATGAGGGCAACATGAGGACAACATGAGGACAACATGAGGGCAACATGAGGACAACATGAGGGCAACATGAAGACAACATGAGGGCAACATGAGGGCAACATGAGGACAACATGAGGACAACATGAGGACAACATGAAGACAACATGAGGGCAACATGAGGGCAACATGAAGACAACATGAGGGCAACATGAGGGCAACATGAGGACAACATGAGGGCAACATGAGGGCAACATGAGGGCAACATGAGGACAACACGAGGGTTAAAGGGAAATAGGATATAAGACGGGGGATGCTACGGTTTTACGGAGCTACGGCGTTGTCACACTGTTACCACGGTAACTGTGAAAACTGTCTTCCTACTCGGTTATTCTCTGCAGGAAATAACTCAATCTCAACAAAGCTCTCCAAACTGTTCCTCTCCTGCAACACGGTATAATACTGACATCGAGGTATTTGATAGCCTAGCGGGGGGGGGTCATGTGATGATGCGGACTGTGACCCACCTGGTTCCCGTCGTCCTGCGCGCGGCGGATGACGTTCTGCTTGGAGTCGATCCAGTACAGCTGCTTGTCCAGCGGGTCGTAGTCGATGGCGCGGACGTTCCTCAGGCTGTGGATGGGCAGGATGATGTCGGGGCTCTGCTGCTCGTCCATCACCATGCGGTTGATGGCCGACTTCTGGCTGAACAGCAGGAAGGACGTCGGAGCTGCGAGGACACACAGGAGACATTTAACCCTTCAGCCCTCATGTTGTTGACAAATCTCTACTTTCATTAATTTTGGGGCGTCTTATTCAATTTTATAGCATTTGAAACCAAATTGAAGTGTTTTTGAAATAGTATTGAGAGTAAAAGTTGACATATTCCAGTCTGTGATTATCATCAACATCCATTCCTTTAATTTTAGTCTCAATAATTCATAATTTCTGCTTTTCTAACTCAAACATTAGTTATAATTTCCTATAAATGAGGTTTATTGACCATAAATTCCAAAAATAAAGTTAATAAGTTGTGTTACGTAGTGTTAAACGTCAAAAAAAGTGACAAACATTGAAATTAAAGTCAAAAGTGTTGAAAAAAAGGGACAAAAACGTAAGAAAAGTTAAAAACACGAAGACACGTTAACCTCTGCGATAGAAATGCCCCCCCGCTGCCCATACGTTGGTATTTTTCACAGAGACAGAGGACGGGGACAGAGGACGGGGACTGAGGTTAGAACGCCATCACAGAGACAGAGGACGGGGACGGAGGTTAGAGCGCCATCACAGAGACAGAGGACGGGGACGGAGGTTAGAGCGCCATCACAGAGACAGAGGACGGGGACAGAGGACGGGGACGGAGGTTAGTACACCATCACAGAGACAGAGGACGGGGACAGAGGACGGGGACGGAGGTTAGTACACCATCACAGAGACAGAGGACGGGGACAGAGGTTAGAGCGCCATCACAGAGACAGAGGACGAAGAGACAGAGGACAGTGACGGAGGTTAGAACGCCATCACAGAGACAGAGGACGGGACGGAGGTTAGTACACCATCACAGAGACAGAGGACGAGGACGGAGGTTAGAATGCTGAGACAGAGGACGAGGACGGAGGTTAGAATGCTGAGACAGAAGACGGGGACGGAGGTTAGTACACCATCACAGAGACAGAGGACGAAGACGGAGGTTAGTACGCCATCACAGAGACAGAGGACGAGGACGGAGGTTAGAATGCTGAGACAGAGGACGGGGACGGAGGTCAGAAGACAGCTGTCCTCACCGCTGCACGTCTTGTTGTCGTAGTTGAGAGAGAAGTGGGCGGGACATCCGCAGACGAAGCTGCTGACGGGGACAGCGAGACACAGGTGCGAGCAGTGTCCGTTGGTGGACGCGCAGGCGTTCCAGCCCCCCTGCCGGGACGAGTGGAAGACCAGGATGTCCATGACGTAGTCCAGGTGTCCCTGGATCACGGTGCGGTTCTGCCCACTGGTCTTGTTGGCGCGCTCGATGCTGCGCTGGCTCCAGTCCGTCCAGTAGATGTAGTCCTGGTACTGGGTGAGACCGAACGGGTGAGGAAGGTCATCGGCTATGACCTCGCGGTCCTGACCTGGAGACAGGGAGACAAACGGGACAGATGAGGAGACAGGGAGACAAACGGGACAGGTGAGGAGACGGAGAGACAAACGGGATAGGTGAGGAGACGGAGAGACAAACTGGACAGATGATAAGACAGAAAAACAAACGGGACAGATGAGGAGACAGAGAGACAAACGGGACAGATGATAAGACAGAAAGACAAACGGGACAGGTGAGGAGACAGAGAGACAAACGGGACAGGTGAGGAGACAGAGAGACAAACGGGACAGGTGAGGAGACAGAGAGACAAACGGGACAGGTGAGGAGACAGAGAGACAAACGGGACAGATGAGGAGACAGAGAGACAAACGGGACAGGTGAGGAGACAGAGAGACAAACGGGACAGGTGAGGAGACGGAGAGACAAACGGGACAGGTGAGGAGACAGAGAGACAAACGGGACAGATGAGGAGACAGAGAGACAAACGGGACAGATGAGGAGACAGAGAGACAAACGGGACAGGTGAGGAGACAGAGAGACAAACGGGACAGGTGAGGAGACATTGAAGACGTTGTCAGAGAAACGGAGACCCTCACCCAGCATGTTGGAGGACTCGATGAGCGTGGTGTCCAGGTCGGTCCAGTACAGGCGCCGCTCGGCGTAGTCGATGGTGAGTCCGTTGGCGCGGCCCACGTCGGCCACCAGGGTGATCCGCCCCGTCCCGTCCATCGCCGCTCGGTCGATCTTCGGCTTCCCCCCCCACTCCGTCCAGTACATGTACCTGATGAAAGGAACTTTATTAATCAGAGAGACTTCAGATTCAGTATTAGGGACCACTAAGGTCTATATAAAGAGACTTCAGATACAGTATTAGGGGACCACTAAGGTCTATATAAAGAGACTTCAGATACAGTATTAGGGACCACTAAGGTCTATATAAAGAGACTTCAGATACAGTATTAGGGACCACTAAGGTCTATATAAAGAGACTTCAGATCCAGTATTAGGGGACCACTAAGGTCTATATAAAGAGACTTCAGATACAGTATTAGGGGACCACTAAGGTCTATATAGAGAGACTTCAGATACAGTATTAGGGGACCACTAAGGTCTATATAGAGACTTCAGATACAGTATTAGGGACCACTAAGGTCTATATAAAGAGACTTCAGATCCAGTATTAGGGACCACTAAGGTCTATATAAAGACTTCAGATACAGTATTAGGGACCACTAAGGTCTATATAAAGAGACTTCAGATCCAGTATTAGGGGACCACTAAGGTCTATATAAAGAGACTTCAGATACAGTATTAGGGACCACTAAGGTCTATATAAAGAGACTTCAGATCCAGTATTAGGGGACCACTAAGGTCTATATAAAAGAGACTTCAGATACAGTATTAGGGGTCCAGCACCACGTCGTGGGTCTTTAATTAACAAACCCACCCCTCGGCAGGATCCAGAGCCAGAGCGCGCGGACTGTCCAGATCCTTCCAGACCAGGACCTGCCGGTGCTGCCCGTCCAGTTTGGCCACCTCGATGCGGTTGGTGCCGGTGTCGGCCCAGTACAGGTTCTTCCCCAGCCAGTCCACCGCCATGCCCTCTGGGTAGTCCAGGCCGAACTCCACCACGTGCTCCAGAGCACTGCCGTTCATAAAGGCCCGGCTGATGGTCTGAGACCAGAGAGACCACGTACAGATTAGAAACCTTCATAAGAATGGGGAACGCCAGAGCAGGGGGAATGAGAGGGGGAAACGCCAGAGCAGGGGGAATGGGGGGGGGAACACCAGAGCAGGGGGAATGTCAAGGGGGAAACGCAAGAGCAGGAGGAATGTCAAGGGGAATGAGAGGGGAAACACCAGAGCAGGGGGAATGAGAGGAAACACCAGAGCAGGGGAATGAGAGGAAACACCAGAGCAGGGGGAATGAGAGGGAAACACCAGAGCAGGGGGAATGAGAGGGAAACGCCAGAGCAGGGGGAATGAGAGGTGAAACACCAGAGCAGGGGAATGAGAGGAAAGCCAGAGCAGGGGGAATGAGAGGGGGAAACAACAGAGCAGGGGAATGAGAGGGGGAAACAACAGAGCAGGGGGAATGAGAGGGGGAACACCAGAGCAGGGGGAATGAGAGGGGGAAACGCCAGAGCAGGGGGAATGAGAGGGGGAACACCAGAGTGAGAGGGGGAAACGACAAAGCAGGAGAATGAGAGGGGGGAATGAGGCACCTTCAGGGTGATGTCGGTCCAGTAGATCCGGTTGTCGGTGATGTCGAAGTCGAGCGCCGAGGCCTCCTTGACGCCGGTGAGCGGGATGGCCACGTTGTTGTTGTTGGTTTCCAAGGAGATGCGGCGGATGTCGGTGTGGCGGGAGAAGAGCAGGAAGGCCTCGGGCACGATGCACGTCTGCATGTCGGCGATCAGCTCCAGGCCGATGGGACACCCGCACTGGACCCCC
>JABXJD010000096.1:2002500-2032500 GCA_013375575.1 Percina caprodes | reverse complement strand
AAAAACGCGATGGAATATGCGGAAACTTACAAAAACTGCAGTTTGATGAGAAAGAGACTGTCGTGTCGCGTGATTACGTCACTTCATAACGTTCCCATGGCAACGGGGGAAAACGGCTGCTGTTGTGTGAAGTGAACGCAACATTTTCCAACTTTCTGCTCCAATATATGTGACTTTTTTTTGCAATGAAAATGCAGGATTATGAAATCATGGAAGCCCCGCGTTAGTTAGCGGAAATCGGCAATTTCCGTGGTGAAAGTGCGGCGTATTTGAACATAAGTACGCAGACTTTGGTAATCGCATAATCAGGTTTTTCTGGAGGGACTCGTTATGATCACCTGGTGGAAAATACCGCGGGGCTCGCATGATGTCATAATCCTGCATTTTCATCGCAAAAAATCTCAGCAGAAAGTTAAAAAATGTTGCGTTCACTTCACACAAGAGCGGCCGTTTTCCCGGTTATTCTGCACGAAAATTGGCGAAAGTGCCCCCGCATAAATATGCCACTTTGGTTGATTATGCGTTGAATTATGCGATCGCATGGTGATGTTTTTCTGGGGGGTCTGGTCTCTGCGTAGTCTCGCGTTCCCAGACCTTCGCCCACAGCGCTGCGGAGAGGCTGACTGACCGTCCTAGGGGGAAAGGTTTGGTTTTTGTTTGGGGGGGGGGTACCTGTAGGACCCGTCCAGGTTGGCGCGGTGGATGAAGTTGTGCTTGGCGTCGGCCCAGTACAGCTTCTCCTGGCTGTAGTCCAGGGTCAGGCCGTTGGGCCAGTAGATCTCCTTATCGATGATCATGGACCGGTTCGTCCCGTCCATCCCCGCCCGCTCGATCTTAGGGACCTCGCCCCAGTCCGTCCAGTACATGTACCTGGGGGCAGAGACACAGAGACATCAGAACATGTACGTGTGTGTAGGGAGTAACTAAAGCAACTAGTAACTAAAGTGGGGGGGAGGGGGGGAGAGGACTGAGTACCCAGGGCCCAAAAAGATGCTATAATGACTAGCTGTGGATGTGTGTGTGTGTGTGTGTGTGTGTGTGTGTGTGTGTGTGTGTGTGGGGGCTATGCCCTGCCTGGTACTTGCAGCAGTACATTCCACCGCTGGCTCACACAACACTTCCCCTCCGCACAAGAGCCCCATTGTGTTGGGTACCTGATGCATTAATCATCCAGCTGAACCAGGGCCAGCACCACGTTCCTGCCTGGAGAACCAGTCTGACACGCACACACACACACACACGCAGACACACGCAGACACACACACTCGCAGACACACACACACACGCACACACACACACACGCAGACACACACACACACGCACGCACGCAGACACACACACACGCAGACACACACGCACGCACGCAGACACACACACGCAGACACACACACGCACACACGCACGCACGCACGCACACGCACAAACACACAGAGAGACATGCACAGGCACACACTCACGCACACACACGCAGACACACACACACACACACGCAGACACACACCCACACGCAGACACACACACCCACACGCATGCAGACACACACGCACGCAGACACACACGCACGCAGACACCCACACACACACACGCACGCAGACACCCACACACGCACACACACGCACGCAGACACCCACACACGCGCACACACACACACGCACACACACACACACACGCACGCATGCAGACACACGCACACACACGCAGACACCCACACACACACACACAGACACACACACACACCTCAAATGTAAGGGTTTTTACGAGTATTTTGTAATTCAACCTGAAGGCGACTCTGCTAATTTGTGTTGATTTCACTTTATTTTAAACTGTAAATATCTTTTGTTCCTTTTTTCCAGTGTTTTCTCTCCAATAAAGAAAGAGAAAAAGAACGTTTCAGCATAACTTCTTCAGTCTGTAAACAACTCCAGAGCTACCCTGGGTCCAGACCTGGCCGGGGCATCTGGTGTTCCCCTCAGTGTGCCGTCCCCCCTCCCCTTAAAAACACACGTTCCCTCATTCAGAGCTCCTTATTTTATTCATTAAAAGATCCATATTCCGACATGTTGTCCCTTCCCAAGGTCAGACGTCCACACACTTATGGCCACGTGAAGAGCACCCGGAGAGACAGTAGAGCACCCGGAGAGACAGTAGAGCACCCAGAGAGAGACAGTAGAGCACCCAGAGAGACAGTAGAGCACCCGGAGAGAGACAGTAGAGCACCCAGAGAGAGACAGTAGGGCACCCGGAGAGACAGTAGAGCACCCAGAGAGAGCCAGTAGAGCACCCAGAGAGAGACAGTAGAGCACCCAGAGAGAGACAGTAGAGCAACCAGAGAGAGACAGTAGGGCACCCAGAGAGAGACAGTAGAGCACCCGGAGAGACAGTAGAGCACCCAGAGAGAGACAGTAGAGCACCCAGAGAGAGACAGTAGAGCACCCAGAGAGAGACAGTAGAGCACCCAGAGAGAGACAGTAGAGCACCCAGAGAGAGACAGTAGGGCACCCGGAGAGACAGTAGAGCACCCAGAGAGAGACAGTAGGGCACCCGGAGAGAGACAGTAGGGCACCCGGAGAGACAGTAGAGCACCCGGAGAGACAGTAGAGCACCCAGAGAGACAGTAGAGCACCCAGAGAGAGACAGTAGAGCACCCGGAGAGACAGTAGAGCACCCGGAGAGAGACAGTAGAGCACCCAGAGAGAGACAGTAGGGCACCCGGAGAGACAGTAGAGCACCCAGAGAGAGACAGTAGAGCACCCAGAGAGAGACAGTAGGGCACCCGGAGAGACAGTAGAGCACCCGGAGAGACAGTAGAGCACCCAGAGAGAGCCAGTAGAGCACCCAGAGAGAGACAGTAGAGCACCCAGAGAGAGACAGTAGAGCACCCAGAGAGAGACAGTAGAGCACCCAGAGAGAGACAGTAGGGCACCCAGAGAGAGACAGTAGAGCACCCGGAGAGACAGTAGAGCACCCAGAGAGAGACAGTAGAGCACCCAGAGAGAGACAGTAGAGCACCCAGAGAGAGACAGTAGAGCACCCAGAGAGAGACAGTAGAGCACCCAGAGAGAGACAGTAGAGCACCCAGAGAGAGACAGTAGGGCACCCAGAGAGAGACAGTAGGGCACCCAGAGAGAGACAGTAGAGCACCCGGAGAGACAGTAGAGCACCCAGAGAGAGACAGTAGAGCACCCAGAGAGAGACAGTAGAGCACCCAGAGAGAGACAGTAGAGCACCCAGAGAGAGACAGTAGGGCACCCAGAGAGAGACAGTAGGGCACCCAGAGAGAGACAGTAGAGCACCCGGAGAGACAGTAGAGCACCCAGAGAGAGACAGTAGAGCACCCAGAGAGAGACAGTAGAGCACCCAGAGAGAGACAGTAGAGCACCCAGAGAGACAGTAGAGCACCCAGAGAGACAGTAGAGCACCCAGAGAGAGACAGTAGGGCACCCGGAGAGACAGTAGAGCACCCAGAGAGAGACAGTAGAGCACCCAGAGAGAGACAGTAGAGCACCCGGAGAGACAGTAGAGCACCCAGAGAGACAGTAGAGCACCCAGAGAGACAGTAGAGCACCCAGAGAGAGACAGTAGAGCACCCGGAGAGACAGTAGAGCACCCAGAGAGAGACAGTAGAGCACCCGGAGAGAGACAGTAGAGCACCCAGAGAGAGACAGTAGGGCACCCAGAAAGAGACAGTAGGGCACCCAGAGAGAGACAGTAGAGCACCCGGAGAGACAGTAGAGCACCCAGAGAGAGACAGTAGGGCACCCGGAGAGAGACAGTAGAGCACCCAGAGAGAGACAGTAGGGCACCCAGAGAGAGACAGTAGAGCACCCGGAGAGACAGTAGAGCACCCGGAGAGACAGTAGAGCACCCGGAGAGACAGTAGAGCACCCGGAGAGAGACAGTAGAGCACCCCGAGAGACAGTAGAGCACCCAGAGAGAGACAGTAGAGCACCCAGAGAGAGACAGTAGGGCACCCAGAGAGAGACAGTAGGGCACCCAGAGAGAGACAGTAGGGCACCCAGAGAGAGACAGTAGAGCACCCAGAGAGAGACAGTAGAGCACCCAGAGAGAGACAGTAGAGCACCCAGAGAGAGACAGTAGAGCACCCAGAGAGAGCCAGTAGAGCACCCAGAGAGAGCCAGTAGAGCACCCAGAGAGAGCCAGTAGGGCACCCAGAGAGACAGTAGAGCACCCAGAGAGCCAGTAGAGCACCCAGAGAGCCAGTAGAGCACCCAGAGAGACAGTAGAGCACCCAGAGAGAGCCAGTAGAGCACCCAGAGATACGTGGCGGCGGCTCGGCGTGACTTTTATCTCCCGTGCCGTGGCGGATCAAACGCAGGAGGAGATGGGACGAGTTTCCATGAATAGAAAGCCGGGAGACAAGAGAAAGAAAGACGGAGAGAGGGACACATTTAAATAAAACTAATGAATACATTACAGAGCTCTTTTATCTGAGTCCTGGTGGATTTACATCCTAATGTGACGCAGGGAGACAGACCGGCTCCGGACCACGGACCCTCTCAGCTGTTGGTGGCGTCTGCTTTTAGATCATTTTCCTGTTTTTTTATTTGTTTCCAGATTAATTTATGTTATGATTATAGCGCACACACACACACACACACACACACACACACACACACACACACACTTTGTCATTCTTTTTGATAGTTTGTCGCTTATTTTGAAGTCAAAGCTTCCCTTTCTCTTTTGGCAATGTGTGTAAATATATATATTTTTTCAAACTGTTTGTTGTTTAACTTTTACTTTATATTTTGTGGGTTTTATTTCTATTTATTACATTATTACATCTTCATATTTTTTTTAAATCTTTTTGTTTTTCTCCATTTTTGTGTCTTTTCTTCAGCGACTGAACGTTACGGTTGCAGCACATCGCAGGCTTTGGTCTGTTTGTTTGTTGCTTATTTCAAATTTCTTGTTCCTCATCCCCCCTTTCTCGGTCTCCCCCTCCCTGAAACGAGACATTCCTCTTCGTCCTCGCAGCAGAGACCCTCCAACACTGACGCTCCGTCGCCCTGCAACCCGACCCGAGCCGATCCGGGCCGAGCTGCAGACAAAGCGGCAGAACCCCCGTTGTTCGGCAGGCGGAGCCTCGGGCAGCTTCAGCTTTCAGCTGCACTCACACACTTTAACTGAGAAAACAACTTTCCAGGAACTCACTTTTCCTCATTTGTGAACCAGCGATTGTTTCCATTGGCAACCAATCTGCTGCTCATTAATCCCATTAATAGATTGGGCTGTAAATGTAAGAACATTTCAAAGAGTCACGCATGAAAGTGTCCTGCTGTGTCCGACCAGCTATCAATATCAAACATTATCTAAATAATTCCCTGCTGAGGAACCAAAGATTGATCGCCAATTATTCAGTTTGTCATTTCTTATGTAAAAACTGGTAAACTTGTGTGACGTCAGCGTGTTAAATGTGAATATCTTCTAGTTTCTTCTCTCCTCTGAGACAGGGAAGTGAATGTCTTTGAGTTGTGGACAAAACGAGACACTGAGGACGTCATCTTGGGCTTTTTGGGGAACTCTGATCCACATTTTAGAAACCAGACTAATCCTTTCACCCAGAACATAATCCACATTAATCACACTATGAAATAATAGTTGCAGCATGCAACCTACAAGCTGCAACCAGAGAGTACACACACACACACGCACAGTACACACACAGTACACACTACACACACACACAGAGTACACACACACAGAGTACACACACACACACACAGTACACACACACACACACAGTACACAGACACACACACACACACACGCACAGTACACACACAGTACACACTACACACACAGAGTACACATACACACAGTACACACACACAGAGTACACACACTACACACACACACACACACACACACACACAGTACAGTACACACAGTACAGAGACACACAGTACACACACACACACAGAGAGTACAGACACACAGAGTACACACACACACAAAGTACACACACACACACACACACACACACACACACACACAGAGTACAGAGACACACAGAGTACAGAGACACACGGAGTACACACACACAGAGTACACACACACAGAGTACACACACACAGAGTACACGCACACACACAGTACACAGACGGAGACACACAAAGTACACACACACAATTTACTGACTCTGCTATTCTCTTAAAGAGATACGCTAGGACGACACCAGCAGAGGACATCCTCTGCGTAGAGACTATAAATCTTACTATAATACATCAACGATACATGGCCAGTGTGTCCCTGAGCAAGGCACTCAACCCCCAGATGCTCCAGGGGTGTGTGACCTCTGACATACACATATGATATAATATTGATATATTTCCCAGCCCTACCCTGCAGAATCCAGGCCCGATAAGAACCAGAATCAAAAGCGAGAATCAATTGTTCAAATAAAACCAATGCCCCCCCCCACCCGAGACTCACCCCCGTTCGGGGTCCAGAGCGATGGCCCTCGGCTGGTCCAGCTCCTGCCAGAACAGAACTTTCCTCAGCGATCCGTCCAGCTCCGCCACCTCGATGCGATTGGTCTCCGAGTCCGTCCAGTAGAGTTTACTCCCCAGCCAATCACAGGCCAGTCCGTCCGGCGAGGCCAGACCGGGGACCACGGTCTGCACCGCGCTGGCCCCCGACTGGTTGAACACGGTGCGTTTGATGGCCTCCTCGCTCACATCGCTCCAGTAGATGAGGCCCTTTGCATAGACGTAGTCCACGGCCGCGGCGTCCTCCAGCCCCCCCACCACCACCGTGGCGTTGGCCTTCTCATGCGCCGCGTCCACCAGACAGAGGTCCCGCCGGTTCGCATACAGCAGCAGCGGCACGCCTGGAAGACACAGAAACGTGCGTTAAAATATACATTTCAACTGTGGGAAATACACAGAAATACAATGATTCCACTGTGGAAAATACATAGAAATAATACACAGAAATACACTGTTTAAATTGTGGAGAACACATAGAAAAACGTCATTTTAAGTGTGGAAAGTAGGGGTGTGCATTCATTAACTCATTAATTCTGAATAATATTAGTAAAATATTAGTCTATATCCTTCTCAGATTTAATGGTTGTAGTGGTAGATGGTTCATCTTTCCACTGTTCCACCAATCACCACTCTGGTCTGGTCGGAATAAACTCTTAATTCACCCATTTACATGTGGAGATATGCTGCTCTATACACGCTAAAAGTAGTGATTATTTACATGGAGTCTGGTGGAGATATGCTGCTCTATACACACTAAAAGTAGTGATTATTTACATGGAGTCTGGTGGAGATATGCTGCTCTATACGCGCTAAAAGTAGTGATTATTTACATGGAGTCTGGTGGAGATATGCTGCTCTATAAGAACTAAAAGTAGTGATTATTTACATGGAGTCTGGTGGAGATATGCTGCTCTATACATGCTAAAAGTAGTGATTATTTACATGGAGTCTGGTGGAGATATGCTGCTCTATACACACTAAAAGTAGTGATTATTTACATGGAGTCTGGTGGAGATATGCTGCTCTATATAAAATAATAATAAAAGTATTCCAGAGCAGATTGACACAAACTGTCCACATTCTTATGTTATTATAGTCTTTTACATACTTTTTATTGAAGCTAGCAACATGCTATAATACAGTTGAAGCCTTTTCTCCTCTTTCTAAAAACACTAATCATGTACATACGTCTTATGTTGTTATAATGTATTTTTCCATACTTATGACTGCAATATATTTTCTGTATTATGTTATTTAGCTTATTGTGTATTCCCTGTTTTAACATATTTATTGAATGAACCAAAACAACCAAGTGAAAACTAACTTTTGCCAAGAAATCGGATCGTCTCGCTCGCTTAGCATTTGTTGTGCTAACTGCTAACAGCTAGCTAGCTACTGTTAATCTAAGTTACTAGATACAAAGTTAGCATGCTAACAAGCCGCGAACTGGAGTACAATGACAGGAATATTGTGTAATTGTGTCTCGGGGGAGGCTAACAGGGCTGCGGACGGTGTAATGGGGGTTTTAACAGCTAGCCGAGGCTGGGGTTTGTTGTTAAAGCTCCTCCAGCAGCCAACAGGCGGAGAAACAGTCACTGCAGGTTGTGGCTACAAGGGATACAGCTACGGCCGGAAGTTACGCGAAATCTTAATAATATATAATAATAGGCCTATTTTTATGATACGTTGACTCAGAAATCTTGTCTTCGTGTCCTAAACTAGCTAAAATATTCGTTTTGGTGCCTAAAATTGTGTTTTTAATACTCCTCCAGCAGCCAACGGGCAGATAAGCAGTCGGTGCTAGATGGGATACAGCTAACGTCTTTGCTAGATGGTAAACAGCTAACGTCTTTGCTAGATGGTAAACAGCTAACGTCTTTGCTAGATGGGATACAGCTAACGTCTTTGCTAGATGGGATACAGCTAACGTCTTTGCTAGATGGTAAACAGCTAACGTCTTTGCTAGATGGTAAACAGCTAACGTCTTTGCTAGATGGTAAACAGCTAACGTCTTTGCTAGATGGTAAACAGCTAACGTCTTTGCTAGATGGGATACAGCTAACGTCTTTGCTAGATGGGATACAGCTAACGTCTTTGCTAGATGGTAAACAGCTAACGTCTTTGCTAGATGGTAAACAGCTAACGTCTTTGCTAGATGGTAAACAGCTAACGTCTTTGCTAGATGGTAAACAGCTAACGTCTTTGCTAGATGGTAAACAGCTAACGTCTTTGCTAGATGGTAAACAGCTAACGTCTTTGCTAGATGGTAAACAGCTAACGTCTTTGCTAGATGGGATACAGCTAACGTCTTTGCTAGATGGGATACAGCTAACGTCTTTGCTAGATGGGATACAGCTAACGTCTTTGCTAGATGGTAAACAGCTAACGTCTTTGCTAGATGGGATACAGCTAACGTCTTTGCTAGATGGGATACAGCTAACGTCTTTGCTAGATTGGATACAGCTAACGTTCACGTTAAGGACACGACTGTATAGACACCAAAGTTAAATTTTGGGGGGGGCGTGATTTGGATTAAAACACAGCATAAGAAACTGACACATGTTCCCTGGGTGAAAGTATTCAAAATGCATTATTATATCAGCCTAGATGTTCTTTGCGAGATTTGGCGTAACATCCGGCCGTAGCTGTATCCCTTCTAGCCGCAACCTCAGTCATAGCAGGCCGGCTAACAGTTAGCATCGCTCGGCAGAAATCACCCCCAGAGAGGCCCCTGGCCCCCGGACACTGCTCCACACATACACCGTTAAACACCCTGTAACATATCTAACACCACGCAGGACTGCAGGCGGGAAGCGGAATAAAAAGCATTTTTAAAGAGAAACTCACCTCGTATGAGAAAACAAAAACTACACAACAACAGGCTCCGCAGCACGACACCCATCCCCATCTTTCTCCCGTTTCTCGGCCCTGAAAGCCCGCTGCGTCTCAGCGCAGCGTGCCCATCTCCGCGGTCGCTTCCTCCGGTTAAAAACAGCAGATTCCCGCGATATTTGGGTTGTGTTTGGCTGCAAAATGCGTTAAATCAGCCCCGCTACTTCCATCCTGGCTGCTTGCTAACTGCGCTGGATCAACTGTCTCACATTGTCCTGCAGGAGATCCGTCGTCTCCTTCCGCTGTGAGGAAGCTGCCCCCCCCACACCCCCTCCTTCTCCTCCACCCTCCACCCTCCACCCCTCCACCCCTCCACCGCTTTCTATTGTTGTTCTGATTTCATGCTCTCGAGCCAAAGATAATGTTACAACGCGGAAAACAACCATGCGCGTTTTTTTAACTGCTGCTAAACATCACGGATCCTGGGGGGGGCTGAGGGGGGAGGGGAGGGGGGGGGCTGAGGGGGAAGAAGGGTTCAGAGCTGCACAACAAACCGAAGTTCAGCTCTATCACGCACATTCCTGCGGGACTAGTTTATCACAGAGCAGCGCTGGAAGAAAGATCCTTTACTGCAGTAACAGTACTAATACACACTGTAGAAATACTCTGATGAATGTTAAAGTACTAATACACACTGTAGAAATACTCTGATGAATGTTAAAGTACTAATACACACTGTAGAAATACTCTGATGAATGTTAAAGTACTAATACACACTGTAGAAATACTCTGATGAATGTTAAAGTACTAATACACACTGTAGAAATACTCTGATGAATGTTAAAGTACTAATACACACTGTAGAAATACTCTGATGAATGTTAAAGTACTAATACACACTGTATAAATACTCTGATGAATGTTAAAGTACTAATACACACTGTAGAAATACTCTGATGAATGTTAAAGTACTAATACCACACTGTAAAAATACTCTGATGAATGTTAAAGTACTAATACACACTGTATAAATACTCTGATGAATGTTAAAGTACTAATACCACACTGTAAAAATACTCTGATGAATGTTAAAGTACTAATACCACACTGTATAAATACTCTGTTACATGTTAAAGTACTAATACCACACTGTAAAAATACTCTGGTACATGTTAAAGTACTAATACAACACTGTAGACATACTCTGTTACATGTTAAAGTACTAATACCACACTGTAAAAATACTCTGTTACAGTAAAAGTACTGCAGTGAACGTGTAACTTCAGTTAAAGTCTCATTAAAAGTAAAGAAGAATCCTCCATTTTAGAAAGATTCGATTATGAAATACATGTGTTCAGGAATCTGAATGTGGAAAGTAACTAGTAACTAAAGTAACTAGTAACTAAAGTTACTAGTAACTAAAGAGTAGAAGTAGAAAGTAACATGAAAAGACTCAAGTAAAGTACCTCAACATCTGGAGTGCAGTACTGGAGTACATGTACTTAGTTACTTTCATACCAGAAATCATATTTGGGGGTTTTCTCAGAGACAGAATCATTAAAAACAACAACAACACGTTCAAAAATTACTTTTTTTAATCCTTACAAGAACAGAACATCAAATTCTCAAACTTATGCAAAATAGCATCACTTCACAAAACACGACCAAAGTATCACCATCGATGTAATGAATCAGAGAAAATGAAATAATAATAATAATAATAACAATAATAACAATAATAATAATAATAAAAGTGAAAACAAGTCAACAGTGCAGCGTCAGGCTTCTTCAGGCTGCTGCTGCCACCTGCTGGCCCCCCCAGCCAAATACACCAACACCCAATACAAATGTACTTATTATTATTATTATTATTATTATAGGAAAATAGTGCGAGGACAGTGTATCTTACTTATGAAAAACAATCTAATATTTCAAAAAAGAAGCATTTCATATTTATCAAAAAGCACAGGATACAATAGTGCATCAAATGTTCAAAAAATTGCATCCATGGATTTAAAATCTTTATCCACATGTGAATATAAATCTTTATCCACATGTGAATATAAATCTTTATCCACATGTGAATATTAATCTTTATCCACGTGTGAATATAAATCTTTATCCACGTGTGAATATAGATCTTTATCCACATGTGAATATAAATCTTTATCCACATGTGAATATAAATCTTTATCCACATGTGAATATTAATCTTTATCCACATGTGAATATAAATCTTTATCCACATGTGAATATAGATCTTTATCCACATGTGAATATAAATCTTTATCCACGTGTGAATATAAATCTTTATCCACATGTGAATATAGATCTTTATCCACGTGTGAATATAAATCTTTATCCACATGTGAATATAAATCTTTATCCACGTGTGAATATAAATCTTTATCCACGTGTGAATATAAATCTTTATCCACGTGTGAATATAAATCTTTATCCACATGTGAATATAAATCTTTATCCACGTGTGAATATAAATCTTTATCCACATGTGAAACTACAAACCGACACAGTGAGAGAGTGAGGCCGACATCGAGCAGAGTCGGCGGGTTAACGGTTAACTCTGCTATGTTTTATACACCTGGACGTCTAGTTCCCATGTTTCAGTGTCTAGGTAACTGATGGGAACAAAGGTTTCTGAAGCTGGTCCAGTATTAAAGGACAAACCCAGATGTTCAGCATCAGGGAGAAACAAGCTGTAATGTTACCCTACAGGACAGATGTTCATCATCAGGTAGAAACAAGCTGTAATGTTACCCTACAGGACAGATGTTCAGCATCAGGGAGAAACAAGCTGTAATGTTACCCTACAGGACAGATGTTCAGCATCAGGTAGAAACAAGCTGTAATGTTACCCTACAGGACAGATGTTCATCATCAGGTAGAAACAAGCTGTAATGTTACCCTACAGGACAGATGTTCAGCATCAGGGAGAAACAAGCTGTAATGTTACCCTACAGGACAGATGTTCAACATCAGGGAGAAACAAGCTGTAATGTTACCCTACAGGACAGATGTTCATCATCAGGTAGAAACAAGCTGTAATGTTACCCTACAGGACAGATGTTCATCATCAGGGAGAAACAAGCTGTAATGTTACCCTATAGGACAGATGTTCATCATCAGGTAGAAACAAGCTGTAATGTTACCCTACAGGACAGATGTTCATCATCAGGGAGAAACAAGCTGTAATGTTACCCTACAGGACAGATGTTCATCATCAGGTAGAAACAAGCTGTAATGTTACCCTACAGGACAG
Source organism: Percina caprodes (assembly GCA_013375575.1). Lineage (NCBI taxonomy): Eukaryota > Metazoa > Chordata > Actinopteri > Perciformes > Percidae > Percina > Percina caprodes. The sequence continues at coordinate 2,019,876 of JABXJD010000096.1, read as the reverse complement.
ATGTTCATCATCAGGTAGAAACAAGCTGTAATGTTACCCTACAGGACAGATGTTCATCATCAGGTAGAAACAAGCTGTAATGTTACCCTACAGGACAGATGTTCATCATCAGGTAGAAACAAGCTGTAATGTTACCCTACAGGACAGATGTTCATCATCAGGTAGAAACAAGCTGTAATGTTACCCATAAACTAAAAGGATCTTCCTCTTTAACTAAAAGGTCTATCTCTGTAGGGATCCATCCCATAATGTCGTCAGACACTTAGAATAATAACCTGAGTCTGTCAGCAGCAACAACAACTTTTAGTGAACGTTAACGGACGTTTCTCGCTGTAATACTGGACTGATTTCATAGATTGTTGTTTTCATCAGTCACTTAGACACAAAACGGAGAAATAGGATCCAGGTGGAAAAACAGCAACGTTACCCTTTAAGAAGCAGTCCTAGGCTCGTATGGCTGAAGCACGTGGAAGTAAAAAGACATGCAGGTGTCTGTCCTATTGTCTCATACACGAAGGGTTCGTAGACCCCATGGCGAGAGAAGAAGGCCTCGAAACAAGAAGGCCGAATGTACAAATCCAGAGTTTCTCTCCAGCGACTTCAGAAGCTTCCTGAGACTCAGGGAATAAAAATATTGCTGTTTGTTCTTTGTGTTCAATCACCAGCTGAAGTTCCTCCACCGTCACCATGACAACGCGATCAGCTGATCAGGATGGAAAGAACTGAACGCCACGTTCACGACCAATAGATAGGAATCAGGAATAAAACGTGACTAAAGCCACAAGAAGTCGGAAAAAAGCCGTTTTTATCGTCACGTCAACGGTTTCTTCGTCCGGTATCGGGGATATTTTTCCGTATAACGTCAAGATTTTTAGATTTTTTGATATAACGGAAATATTTTGCGATATTTTTGCAATGTAAATTTAACATGTTACAATTTAACTTAAACATTATGCGATGTATTGGAAAGATTTTGCGATATTTTGGGATATAACGTAAATATGTTGCAATATAACGTTAAATTCGCGACATTTTGCAACATGTCGGAAACATTTGGCAATATTTTTGCAATGTAAATTTAACGTTTTGTGATTTAACTTAAACAACGCCCTCATGTTGTCCTCATGTTGTCCTCATGTTGTCCTCATGTTGTCCTCATGTTGTCTTCATGTTGCCCTCATGTTGCCCTCATGTTGTCCTCATGTTGTCCTCATGTTGTCCTCATGTTGTCCTCATGTTGTCTTCATGTTGCCCTCATGTTGTCCTCATGTTGTCTTCTTGTTGTCCTCATGTTGTCTTCATGTTGTCTTCATGTTGTCTTCATGTTGTCTTCATGTTGTCTTCATGTTGTCCTCATGTTGTCTTCATATTGTCCTCATGTTGTCCTCATGTTGTCCTCATGTTGTCTTCATGTTGTCCTCATGTTGTCCTCATGTTGTCCTCATGTTGTCTTCATGTTGTCCTCATGTTGTCCTCATGTTGTCTTCATGTTGTCCTCATGTTGTCTTCATATTGTCCTCATGTTGTCCTCATGTTGTCCTCATGTTGTCTTCATGTTGTCCTCATGTTGTCTTCATGTTGTCCCCATGTTGTCCTCATGTTGTCTTCATGTTGTCCTCATGTTGTCTTCATGTTGTCTTCATATTGTCTTCATATTGTCCTCATGTTGTCCTCATGTTGTCTTCATGTTGTCCTCATGTTGTCTTCATGTTGTCCCCATGTTGCCCTCATGTTGCCCTCATGTTGCCCTCATGTTGTCCCCATGTTGCCCTCATGTTGTCCTCATGTTGTCTTCATGTTGTCCCCATGTTGCCCTCATGTTGTCCTCATGTTGTCCTCATGTTGTCCTCATGTTGTCCTCATGTTGTCCTCATGTTGTCTTCATGTTGTCCTCATGTTGTCCTCATGTTGCCCTCATGTTGTCCTCATGTTGTCCCCATGTTGTCCTCATGTTGTCCTCATGTTGTCTTCATGTTGTCCTCATGTTGTCCTCATGTTGTCCTCATGTTGTCTTCATGTTGTCCCCATGTTGTCCTCATGTTGTCCTCATGTTGTCCTCATGTTGTCCTCATGTTGCCCTCATGTTGTCCCCATGTCGTCTTCATGTTGTCCTCATGTTGTCCTCATGTTGCCCTCATGTTGTCCCCATGTCGTCTTCATGTTGTCCTCATGTTGTCCTCATGTTGTCCCCATGTTGTCCTCATGTTGTCCTCATGTTGTCCTATATCAATGTTCTTTTTAATTCCCCAAAATAACATGATTGATTCCACCAACGCTCTTTGCCAAGTACAAATCTCTACTTTCATTAATTTTGGGGCGTCTTATTCAATTTTATAGCATTTGAAACCAAATTGAAGTGTTTTTGAAATAGTATTGAGAGTAAAAGTTGACATATTCCAGTCTGTGATTATCATCAACATCCATTCCTTTAATTTTAGTCTCAATAATTCCTAATTTCTGCTTTTCTAACTCAAACATTAGGTATAATTTCCTATAAATGAGGTTTATTGACCATAAATTCCAAAAATAACTGTGAAGCTGAAGTTAATAAGTTAGTGTTATGTAGTGTTAAACGTCAAAAAAAGTGACAAACAATGAAAAAAAGGGACAAAAACGTGAGAAAAGTTAAAAACATCGATAAAAGCGTCGTGATTTTCAATTCTGACGGGAAGACAACACGACGGTTAAGAAGAAAAATATGATTTTAGAAAAAAAGACAATTCTGAGATAAAAGTCAAAAAGTGATATTTCATTTTCATATAATTAGTTGCATCTTTGTGATTAGAGCTGGACGATATGTAGAAAATCAAATATCACGATATTTTTCACCAAATACATCGATGTCCATATTGTCTGGTTGACTATTGGTGCTTTCACAAAATATACACAATATATTATTATTATTATTATTACACAATGATATTTTTGATGAATAATCATCAGTAATGTGGATATAATGACTAAGTGGGTAATAAAGGATAATAATAGAACAGTTAGGACAGCCTGGTGACACAGGAAATGACATCACTTTGCTGTAATGCAGCCTGTAAAACCAGGAAATGACATTTGTCATATCACGATATTAAGATATCCAAAATTTAAGACGATATCTAGCCTCATATCACGATGTCGATATAATATCCATGTATTGCTGAGCCCTAATTGTGATGGATTAAAGTTTTTAATATACTGGCTGCATTGTAGTTCCCGCCTTTTCCTTTAATTTCCCAAGATGCATTGGTGTTTTCTACCTGTAATGTGTAACATTCACAGTGCTGTAATGTTATTATTTTCTCCCAGAATGCATTGCCATTTACAGTTTGATCCTGTTTAACATTAAAACAGCAACACGCTGTGATTCAGCTGTAGAGTTACACCACATGTCATCCATCAAGTCCGCTTAGTGGTCCTCAAACTACAGGTTGGGGGTGTGTGTGTGTGAGTGTGAGTGTGAGTGTGTGTGTGTGTGTGTGTGAATGAATGAATAGTGAGACAATAGTGTTATTGTGAAACTTTGTGTTTAGAAATTAAAATATTAATCAGAACGTTAACAATTGTAAATTAGAGATGCAGTAGTCAACTTTCTGTCATATCTGCTGAAACTGCCCCTATGCTCCAATCAGGGCCGGGGGGGGGCGGGGGGGGGGTCCACCGCTCCCTGTTCAGATGCACCAATCAGGGCCAAGGGGGTGTCTAACTGCATATCAATCCCTGCTCATGCACACGCATTCATTCTCCCTTGTGGGGGCTTAGGAGACCGTTAGCAGAAAGGGGGAGGGGCTTAGGAGACCGTTAGCAGAAAGGGGGAGGGGCTTAGGAGACAGCAGAAAGGGGGAGGGGCTTAGGAGACAGCAGAAAGGGGGGGGTTCAAACTCGCTAATCTCCACAGTCCTGCATACAGCACCTCTAAGATATTATCAGAACGTTATCAATCGGAAAACGTTTCAGTTTGTCCTTCCGAGATCTCGTCTTAGAAACCGAACCCCCGTGTCCCGTGGAGTTTTGTCCGTCCTCACACCTCGTAGTGCAGGTCGTTGAGCTCCAGTCTCGTGTAATGGCGTCTGTCAAAGGACTCCATCGCCTTGCGGCCGGCGACGGCCAGAGCCAGCGTGACCACGGCGAGGCCGAGAACCGTGAACGCCACCATGCCGGTTTTCAACGCTCCGCGTGTCGCCGCCGCCGCAGCCCCGTCCCCACGCCCGTCCCCTCCCCCACGCCCGTCCCCTCCCCCACGTCCGTCCCCTCCCCCACGTCCGTCCCCGTCCCCGTGGCCGGCGCCTGTGTTCTGCAGCGGGTGCTCCGACTGCTCGGCGCCTTTGGGGACGATGACTAGCGTCGCTGCCGGAGACGCCGTCGACCAATCAGTGATGGGAAGAAAAGGGGTAGAAGTGGGGGAAGTTGTAGTTTTTGTTGTAGAGGGAGTTGTTGTTGTTGTTGTTGTAGTGGGAGTTGTAGTTTTTGTTGTTGTAGAGGGCGTTGTAGTTGTTGTTGTAGAGGGAGTTGTAGTTGTTGTTGTTGTTGTAGTGGGAGTTGTAGTTTTTGTTGTTGTAGAGGGAGTTGTAGTTGTTGTTGTTGTTGTAGTGGGAGTTGTAGTTTTTGTTGTTGTAGAGGGAGTTGTAGTTGTTGTAGAGGGCGTTGTAGTTGTTGTAGAGGGAGTTGTAGTTGCTGTTGTAGTTTCTGTGGTCGGCTGTGGTGTGTCAGTAGCTCTCTCTGCAGCCTTGTTGATGGCGGTTACCACAGGAAGTGATGTGGTGGAGCGCCGTGTTGCCGGGGCGATAGCGGTGGCGGCAACAACAGGATGAGGCTTCACTTTCTTGGAGCTTTTATTTTGCTTTCTGGTGGTTTTGTTTGGCTTTTTCAGGGTTGTAGTTGTCGTTGAAGCGGCTGTGGTTGTTGTTATTGTTGTTGTGGGTGCTGCTGTTGTTGTTGTTGTTGTGGTGGTGGGTGCTGTTGAAGTTGTTGTGGGTGCTGTTGTTACCGGCGGCAACGTGGCGATGATGATGATGGGTGGAGGAGCTGTTGTTGTGGCGGGAGCCTGCGTACTCGTTGGTGTCGTCGTTGTGATTTGTGCGTTGGTTGTGACGGCGGTGGAGGGTTGTGTTTGTGTGGTTGTTGGTGTAGTCGTGGTCGGTGTGTCAGTGGAGGTTTGCTCCGTGGTCGTCGTCGTGGTGACAGGTCTCACTGTGGTCGGATGAATCAAACCTGTGGAAGGAAAGAAAGACGGAGTGAAAAGATGCAGCTGAACTGTGTGTTAGTGTGTGATTGTAGATGTTGTAGGTGTTGTAGGTGTTGACGGTGTTACCTTTGTAGATGTTGTAGGTGTTGACGGTGTTACCTTTGTAGGTGTTGAAGTGTCGATGGTGTTACCTTTGTAGGTGTTGATGGTGTTACCTTTGTAGGTGTTGTAGGTGTTGACGGTGTTACCTTTTAGATGTTGTAGGTGTTGACGGTGTTACCTTTGTAGATGTTGTAGGTGTTGATGGTGTTACCTTTGTAGATGTTGTAGGTGTTGACGGTGTTACCTTTGTAGATGTTGTAGGTGTTGACGGTGTTACCTTTGTAGGTGTTGAAGTGTCGATGGTGTTACCTTTGTAGGTGTTGATGGTGTTACCTTTGTAGGTGTTGTAGGTGTTGATGGTGTTACCTTTGTAGGTTTTGTAGGTGTTGACGGTGTTACCTTTGTAGATGTTGTAGGTGTTGACGGTGTTACCTTTGTAGATGTTGTAGGTGTTGACGGTGTTACCTTTGTAGGTTTTGTAGGTGTTGACGGTGTTACCTTTGTAGATGTTGTAGGTGTTGACGGTGTTACCTTTGTAGATGTTGTAGGTGTTGACGGTGTTACCTTTGTAGATGTTGTAGGTGTTGACGGTGTCCTGAGCCTTCATCAGTGGACAGTCCTGCTCCGTCTGACAGTGGAACAGGAAGCAGTTATCGTCGCCGCCGTGCTTGTTGCCGTTGAACACCACCATGTTGCACCTGGCGCCTTGGAAACAGAAAACAGTCAGAATCTGAGATGGTGTTTGAGCTGGGGCGGATGGAGGATGGATGTTTTCACTTTAATCAGATATGAAGATACTAATTATTATTATTATTATTATTATTATTATTATTATTATTATTATTATTATATCATGAAGATACAGAAGTTGTTTGAGGTGTAAATGCAGATTGCTGTGCCCAACCGATAAAGTATTTTTAAGGTCGATACCGATACGAATATTTGGTTATTTAAAAATCCAATACGGTGATATACATTTAAAAAAAATAATAATCCAGAAACACGTTACAAAACAGATTTCTGTAACATTAGTTATTTTAGTTATTTATGAGTTCTCACTGAAATAATATGATAATAATTTGTTTTATTGTCACAACAAAACATCAAAATATATTAAAGTTCTGATAATAAAATGTAGAAAAATACAAACTTAAGATATGAAACTTAAAAATAATCACTGTGTCACAGACTATAATCACAGACTATAATCACAGACTATAATCACAGACTATAATCACAGACTATAATCACAGACTATAATCACAGACTATAATCACAGACTATAATCACAGACTATAATCACAGACTATAATCACAGACTATGCAACACCAACACTCATAACATGGTTGACCGTCCGTTTTTATTTTTTAAGTCCTCATTTATCAAAACCATTTTTTTTTTTTAAATATTGGTCGGGCTCTTATTCTTTGTGAGAAATCTAAATTAAAGACGTGTCCCAGATCAACGAGTTGACTCACCGCCCACGTTGGCGAGTAGATGAAAACATCCACCTGCTAAGTAGCTTTTTAAAAATATTATTCCTAATGTGCGTTGGCCGCCTGGCTGGGTGGGTGGGTGGGGGCTCATCTGCATCATGGAGCTCCCAAAGCCTAACGCTAGGTTCCAGGTAGCCGCGGTGTTCCCGGCGCGAGGTGGCACGCCATGAACTGGCGTCACCGCGGCTGTCGTTTCCAACGCCAAGGCGCGTGGTCGTGCACGCCTTGGCGTTCAACACAGACGGCTCGGAAGACTGACCGTTACAGGCAGACATCCTGGTATAATGGGCACAAACAAAAGGTAGTTACCATGGTAACCTCATATCTCATCAACATCCTGGTATACAGGACATAAACAGGAGGCAGTTACCATGGTAACCTCATATCTCATCAATTTTCTGGTATATTGGGCATAAACAGGAGGCAGCGTGGGGACTCCACCGACTGCTGGTAGTTGCCATGGTAACGTTAGTAACTTTAAGTCTCAGAGAACAAGACGTCGTGACTGATAAGAACCAATCAGGACGAGGCGTTGGCGTCCGTGTCGGCGTTGCCAAGGTCTCCGGTTGGAGACTGAAACACAACCCTGAAGATTCATAACCAAAACACCAGAGCAGGGGAATGAGAGGGAAACGCCAGAGCAGGGGGAATGAGAGGGGAAACGCCAGAGCAGGGGGAATGAGAGAGGGTAATGCCAGAGCAGGGGAATGAAGGGAAACGCCAGAGCAGGGGAATGAGAGAGGGTAATGCCAGAGCAGGGGAATGAGAAGGGAAACACCAGAGCAGGGGAATGAGAGGAAACACCAGAGCAGGGGAATGAGAGGGGAAACGCCAGAGCAGGGGGAATGAGAGGAAACGCCAGAGCAGGGGAATGAGAGGGAAACGCCAGAGCAGGGGAATGAGAGAGGGTAATGCCAGAGCAGGGGGAATGAGAAGGGGAAACGCCAGAGCAGGGGGAATGAGAGAGGGTAATGCCAGAGCAGGGGGAATGAGAAGGAAACACCAGAGCAGGGGGAATGAGAGGAAACACCAGAGCAGGGGAATGAGAGGAAACGCCAGAGCAGGGGGAATGAGAGGGGAAACGCCAGAGCAGGGGGAATGAGAGAGGGTAATGCCAGAGCAGGGGAATGAGAAGGGGAAACGCCAGAGCAGGGGAATGAGAGAGGGTAATGCCAGAGCAGGGGGAATGAGAAGGAAACACCAGAGCAGGGGAATGAGAGGGAAACACCAGAGCAGGGGGAATGAGAGGAAACACCAGACCAGGGGAATGAGAGGGAAACGCCAGAGCAGGGGAATGAGAGGAAACGCCAGAGCAGGGGAATGAGAGGGGAAACGCCAGAGCAGGGGGAATGAGAGAGGGTAATGCCAGAGCAGGGGAATGAGAAGGGAAACGCCAGAGCAGGGGGAATGAGAGAGGGTAATGCCAGAGCAGGGGAATGAGAAGGGGAAACACCAGAGCAGGGGGAATGAGAGGGGAAACACCAGAGCAGGGGGAATGAGAGGGGAAACGCCAGAGCAGGGGAATGAGAGGGGAAACGCCAGAGCAGGGGAATGAGAGGGTAATGCCAGAGCAGGGGAATGAGAAGGAAACGCCAGAGCAGGGGAATGAGAGAGGGTAATGCCAGAGCAGGGGAATGAGAAGGAAACACCAGAGCAGGGGAATGAGAGGGAAACACCAGAGCAGGGGAATGAGAGGGGAAACGCCAGAGCAGGGGGAATGAGAGGAAACGCCAGAGCAGGGGAATGAGAGGAAACGCCAGAGCAGGGGGAATGAGGGTAATGCCAGAGCAGGGGAATGAGAAGGAAACGCCAGAGCAGGGGGAATGAGAGAGGGTAATGCCAGAGCAGGGGGAATGAGAAGGGGAAACACCAGAGCAGGGGAATGAGAGGGGAAACACCAGAGCAGGGGAATGAGAGGGGAAACGCCAGAGCAGGGGGAATGAGAGGGGAAACGCCAGAGCAGGGGGAATGAGAGAGGGTAATGCCAGAGCAGGGGAATGAGAAGGGAAACGCCAGAGCAGGGGAATGAGAGAGGGTAATGCCAGAGCAGGGGAATGAGAAGGGAAACACCAGAGCAGGGGAATGAGAGGAAACACCAGAGCAGGGGGAATGAGAGGAAACGCCAGAGCAGGGGAATGAGAGGGGAAACGGCAGAGCAGGGGGAATGAGAGGGAAACGCCAGAGCAGGGGAATGAGAGAGGGTAATGCCAGAGCAGGGGGAATGAGAAGGGGAAACGCCAGAGCAGGGGGAATGAGAGAGGGTAAAGCCAGAGCAGGGGGAATGAGAAGGGGAAACACCAGAGCAGGGGAATGAGAGGGGAAACACCAGAGCAGGGGAATGAGAGGGGAAACGCCAGAGCAGGGGAATGAGAGGGAAACGCCAGAGCAGGGGAATGAGAGAGGGTAATGCCAGAGCAGGGGAATGAGAAGGGAAACGCCAGAGCAGGGGGAATGAGAGAGGGTAATGCCAGAGCAGGGGGAATGAGAAGGGGAAACACCAGAGCAGGGGAATGAGAGGGGAAACACCAGAGCAGGGGAATGAGAGGGGAAACGCCAGAGCAGGGGAATGAGAGGGAAACGCCAGAGCAGGGGGAATGAGAGGAAACGCCAGAGCAGGGGAATGAGAGAGGGTAATGCCAGAGCAGGGGAATGAGAAGGGGAAATGCCAGAGCAGGGGAATGAGAGAGGGTAATGCCAGAGCAGGGGAATGAGAATGGGAAACACCAGAGCAGGGGAATGAGAGGAAACACCAGAGCAGGGGAATGAGAGGGGAAACGCCAGAGCGGGGGAATGAGAGGGGAAACGCCAGAGCAGGGGAATGAGAGAGGGTAATGCCAGAGCAGGGGAATGAGAAGGGGAAACGCCAGAGCAGGGGGAATGAGAGAGGGTAATGCCAGAGCAGGGGAATGAGAGGGGAAACACCAGAGCAGGGGAATGAGAGGAAACGCCAGAGCAGGGGGAATGAGAGGAGGGCCAGAGCAGGGGAATGAGAGAAACGCCAGAGCAGGGGGAATGAGAGAGGGTAATGCCAGAGCAGGGGAATGAGAAGGGAAACGCCAGAGCAGGGGAATGAGAGAGGGTAATGCCAGAGCAGGGGAATGAGAAGGAAACACCAGAGCAGGGGAATGAGAGGAAACACCAGAGCAGGGGAATGAGAGGGGAAACGCCAGAGCAGGGGAATGAGAGGGGAAACGCCAGAGCAGGGGAATGAGAGGGGAAACGCCAGAGCAGGGGAATGAGAGGAAACGCCAGAGCAGGGGAATGAGAGGGTAATGCCAGAGCAGGGGAATGAGAAGGGGAAACGCCAGAGCAGGGGAATGAGAGAGGGTAATGCCAGAGCAGGGGAATGAGGGGAAACACCAGAGCAGGGGAATGAGAGGAAACACCAGAGCAGGGGAATGAGAGGAAACACCAGAGCAGGGGAATGAGAGGGGAAACACCAGAGCAGGGGAATGAGAGGAAACACCAGAGCAGGGGAATGAGAGGGGAAACACCAGAGCAGGGGAATGAGAGGAAACGCCAGAGCAGGGGAATGAGAGGAAGAAACGCCAGAGCAGGGGAATGAGAGGAAACGCCAGAGCAGGGGAATGTGAGGAAACGCCAGAGCAGGGGGAATGAGAGGGGGGAACGTAGCAGAATTTAGCGATGGAGATGGAGGTCTAGACTAATCTCACCTGGTTTGACCTCCTCGGAGCAGCAGGCGAGGACGCAGTCCCGCTCCGACCGCACCGCCCGGGCGTCCATCACCGTCGTCGGCTTGTTCAGCGCCTGTCTGACGTTCACGATGGCACTCTGGTGTTGCCTGGAATAACACGTCTCGGCTCCACGGCAGCTGACACGGGAAGTGATGTCATCAGCAGCAGCAGCGTCACCAGCGTGGCGGCAGCGGCCTGTGGGAGCGTCCGTGGCGAGTGGCGGCCGGACGCTGGGGGAGTCATGGTGACGGCAGATCTGCAGTATGTGATCAGAGCAGCTTCAGAGTCCACAGCAGAGAGAAGAGATCCACACCGATGCTCTGAACACAGGAAACACACAGGAAACACACAGGAAACACACAGGAAACACACAGGAACAAGAAACACACAGGAAACACACAGGAAACACAAGAAACACACAGGGAACACACAGGAAACACACAGGAAACACACAGGAAACACACAGGAAACACACAGGGAACACACAGGAAACACACAGGAAACACAGAGGAAACACACAGGAAACACAGAGGAAACACAGAGGAAACACACAGGAAACACACAGGAAACACACAGGAAAGACACAGGAAACACACAGGAAACACACAGGAAACACACAGGAAACACAAGAAACACACAGGAAACACACAGGAAACACAGAGGAAACACACAGGAAACACACAGGAAACACACAGGAAACACAAGAAACACACAGGAAACACAGAGGAAACACACAGGAAACACACAGGAAACACAGAGGAAACACAGAGGAAACACACAGGAAACACACAGGAAACACAGAGGAAAGACACAGGAAAGACACAGGAAACACACAGGAAACACACAGGAAACACAAGAAACACACAGGAAACACACAGGAAACACAGAGGAAACACACAGGAAACACACAGGAAACACACAGGAAACACACAGGAAACACAAGAAACACACAGGAAACACAGAGGAAACACACAGGAAACACACAGGAAACATAAAACAGAAGAAACAAAGGAAAAAGAAGAAACATAGAGGAAACACACAGGAAACAGACAGGAAACAGAAGAAACACACAGGAAACACAGGAAACATACAGGAAACACACAGGAAACACAAGAAACACACAGGAAACACACAGGAAACACACAGGAAACACACAGGAAACACAGAGGAAACACAGGAAACACAGAGGAAACATAAAACACAGGAAACACAGAGGAAACACACAGGAAACACAAGAAACACACAGGAAACACACAGGAAACACACAGGAAACACAAGAAACACACAGGAAACACACAGGAAACACATAAAACACACAGGAAACATAAAACAGAGAAAACAGGAAAAAGAGGAAACAGAAGAAACAAGCAGGAAACACATGTTACTCACTTTTCATTTGATACAACAAAAAATACTCTGAAGAGTCTATTTATCTAAATTACACATCAAAATCCAGAAGACGTATTCAGATCTGTCTCTGTAGGGATCCATCCCATAATAATAATCTGAGTCTGTCAGCAACAACAACACATTACAGCTTGTTTCTACCTGAAGTTTGTGTCGTTAATCCAAAAACATTCACACCATTAAATAAGTACACACCCCCCCTATGTTAAAATACAGGGGGCATAAGTATACACCCCCTATGTTAAAATACAGGGGCATAAGTATACACCCCCCTATGTTAAAATACAGGGGGCATAAGTATACACCCCCCTATGTTAAAATACAGGGGCATAAGTATACACCCCCTATGTTAAAATACAGGGGCATAAGTATACACCCCCTATGTTAAAATACAGGGGCATAAGTATACACCCCTATGTTAAAATACAGGACATAAGTATACACCCCCTATGTTAAAATACAGGGGCATAAGTATACACCCCCTATGTTAAAATACAGGGGCATAAGTATACACCCCTATGTTAAAATACAGGGGCATAAGTATACACCCCTATGTTAAAATACAGGGCATAAGTATACACCCCTATGTTAAAATACAGGGGCATAAGTATACACCCCTATGTTAAAATACAGAGGCATAAGTATACACCCCCTATGTTAAAATACAGGGCATAAGTATACACCCCTATGTTAAAATACAGGGGCATAAGTATACACCCCTATGTTAAAATACAGGGGCATAAGTATACACCCCTATGTTAAAATACAGAGGCATAAGTATACCCCCTATGTTAAAATACAGAGGCATAAGTAAACCCCCTATGTTAAAATACAGGGGCATAAGTATACACCCCCTATGTTAAAATACAGAGGCATAAGTATACCCCCTATGTTAAAATACAGGGGCATAAGTATACACCCCCTATGTTAAAATACAGGGGCATAAGTATACACCCCTATGTTAAAATACAGGGGCATAAGTATACACCCTATGTTAAAATACAGGGGCATAAGTATACACCCCCTATGTTAAAATACAGGGCATAAGTATACACCCCCTATGTTAAAATACAGGGGCATAAGTATACACCCCCTATGTTAAAATACAGGGGCATAAGTATACACCCCTATGTTAAAATACAGGGGCATAAGTATACACCCCCTATGTTAAAATACAGGGCATAAGTATACACCCCCTATGTTAAAATACAGGGGCATAAGTATACACCCCCTATGTTAAAATACAGGGGCATAAGTATACACCCCCTATGTTAAAATACAGGAGGCATAAGTATACACCCCTATGTTAAAATACAGGGGCATAAGTATACACCCCCTATGTTAAATACAGGGGCATAAGTATACCCCCTATGTTAAAATACAGGGGCATAAGTATACACCCCCTATGTTAAATACAGGGGCATAAGTATACCCCCTATGTTAAAATACAGGGCATAAGTATACACCCCCTATGTTAAATACAGGGGCATAAGTATACCCCCTATGTTAAAATACAGGGGCATAAGTATACACCCCCTATGTTAAATACAGGAGGCATAAGTATACACCCCTATGTTAAAATACAGGGGCATAAGTATACCCCCTATGTTAAAATACAGGGGCATAAGTATACACCCCTATGTTAAAATACAGGGGGCATAAGTATACACCCCCTATGTTAAAATACAGGGGCATAAGTATACACCCCCTATGTTAAAATACAGGGGCATAAGTATACACCCCCCCATGTTAAATAAGGGGTATAAATAAACTTAATGCCCGCTGCTGTCTAAGACGTTTTCAAAGAGACTTTGTTGGACTTTCTCTTCAAAGCGTCATCAGTCCGTCTCAGAGACGAGTTCCTACGAGTTTTGACGGCAGGACGTCTCGTCCCCGAGTCCCGAGTCCCAGATCCGTCTCCGCCGACAGCAGCAGGACTAAAATTAGAAGATCAATCATCTAAAAGTGGAGCTTCCATTTTTAGCCTCTCTGAGGGAACCAGGTCGCCGGTTCCTCTCGTCTCTCCGTAGAGAACCAGGACCCGTTGCACTCAGAGCAGAAACTCACCGTCCTCCATCAGAGCCTCGCTGGACGCTGGTCCAGAGTCCAGAGAGGTGGACTTCACCCCGTCTCCTGGGGGGGGGGGGGGACACAGAGATATGACTTCCCCTTATCTCCTTTACGACTGCTGCAACCTAGTTCTGGGTTTTATTACAACGTGCAAACACAGTACAAAGATTAAAATAGAAATAATACTTCAAGCATGTGTACCAAGTTCTTCTTCTGCTGTGGAAACCGGCGTTTGAATGACATCACCGCACCTTGTTTTCATGTATTAGCTTTAATTTAATTTAATTTAATATAAAACCATATTATATGTTTTATGTAAAGCACTTTGTGATTAGTGACTACACTGTAAAGTAGACCTGTGGTTTTATTAGAATATTAGAATATAATATAAGAGAGTACAAAGATTAAAATACTTTTTGAAACACACAGTAATAATACTTCAAGTATTTGTACTACTACGTAACTACACTGTTAGCTCCGTTCTTCTTCTGCTGTGGAAACAGGCGTTTGAATGACATCACCGCACCTTGTTTTCATGTATTAAACATGTTTTAATCTAATTTAATATAAAACCATATTATATGTTTCATGTATTAGTTCCACTGTGTTGCTGTTTTAATGTTAAACAGGATCATCCTGTAAAGGGCAATGCATTCTGGGAGAAAATAATAACATTACAGTACTGGGAATGTTACACATTACAGGTAGAAAACACCAATGCATCTTGGGAAAATAAAGGAAAAGGCAGAAAGCAGCCAAATAATACAGTAAGAAACTGTAAATGTCTATTTACCATAGGCATCACTTACAGGGGGGGGGGTTACAACCCTTCCCCAATAACTCATTCTGGACTTTTTAAGTATTCGTTGCGTTTTTGATGTTTTTGTTGATTTTATCCAGTTTTGTTTTGACAGTTTTTGACGTTATCGTCATTTCAGAGGATTTTTTTCAAGTTTTTTACGCTTTTTTCAACATTTTTGTTGATTTTTTCTGACAATTTTTCCCAATTTGTCGCTTTTTTTAACGTTTCTGTTGATGTTTTTCCTGATTTGGTTTCCTACAATCTCTCCGATGTTTTTGTCTCTTTTCTCATCCCATGCAGACCTGTCCCGGGACCCCCCATCTCATGCAGACCTGTCCCGGGACCCCCCATCCCATGCAGACCTGTCCCGGGACCCCCCATCCCATGCAGACCTGTCCCGGGACCCCCCATCTCATGCAGACCTGTCCCGGGACCCCCCATCCCATGCAGACCTGTCCGGGACCCCCATCCCATGCAGACCTGTCCCGGGACCCCCCATCCCATGCAGACCTGTCCCGGGACCCCCCATCCCATGCAGACCTGTCCCGGGACCCCCCATCCCATGCAGACCTGTCCCGGGACCCCCCATCCCATGATGAACCCAAAGTTACGCCCTTGCTATTTACAGTAAAATACCTTCAAATGTAAAAACTGTGAATAAAGAGTATTCACTGCTGCCAGTGTCTTAGTGTAATATTAATATTAATGCTGAAACATATCAGTCTCATTTCGGACTCTAACTTACTTTTTCACGTGAAAGCGACCAGCTGATTTCTGCCTTTGTGTGCGTGTTGGCGCGTGGGTTGTTCCACCAATCCCCTGCCGTACACACTGGTGTTTACCGTGGCTGAACCGGGACACAAAGCAACATGGTAGCCTGTACCGTTCATTAATTATTAGGCTACACCCCCCCCCCCCCTCCTCCACCCCCCCTCCTCCACAGTTGTACCTGTATTATCACCGAGGAATCGGATTAACTCGGCGCCGCATCCATCGCCTCTCAGTCGGGCAGCAGCAGCCTGATGAGTCGGTGTCTGGAAACCGGAAGATCCCGAAACCAGTTCAGTCCCAGTCCGCGAGCAGAATGCTTCCTCCATCCCGAGAGGACATGATTAAAATAACTGCTGGCACGATTCCACCCCCCCTCCCCCGTGAGAAACCGTGTTTTTCTCTTAGTAAATGTTGAGTAATACACGTGCGTCCGTGTCCGTCAGATGCAGAGGGGGGGGGCGCGTCTGCAGGCTGCAGGCGACATGTTGGATCTCAGCAGCAGCATCTGGTCTCGGTCTCTGCTGATCCGCTACATTACATGATGGCTGGTGCAGAAGATCTGCTTCTCTGACCCATTTTAGTCTTTGTCCTCTGAAAGGGAGGGGGAGGGGGGGGGGTGGAGGCTGCATCCCAAAATCTGTGAGCAACACACAGTATTATTATCATTAATAACAGGCTTCAGAGAAACACGTTTAGCCAACACGCACATTAAAGAAAGATACCTTCTTCCTTAAAAACGAAGCGTTTTGAATAAAAATCGTTTTTATGACAGCAGCTTATAGGCACATTCATCAATAATTAAAGAGGCTGAACATGAACCAAACATATGGAGAAAAACACTTCACCATGAAGACATCTCTGCATAAAAGAGAGAAATAGTTCCCTTTATTAAAGCTGTATGTTTGGAAGAAAATAAAGATTTTATGAAATGTTACTAAATGATACTAAATAAAAAAACTATGACGTATTAATTCACAATTTGACATGTTTGAAATGTATGGGGGAAGGGGAGGGGGGGGACCCTAAATGTTAGGAACATAAAATGTCAGAATAATGAGTTTCTAAATCAAAATTAGGACAAAATGTATATTGGGAGAAAATTATGAGATTAAAAAAAATCCAGTTTTCAAAATAAAATTCCAAATCATGACTCAAAATGTAGTCTTATTATGAATGAAAATGGTTACAGTACTTAATGTTAGGGGGGCTATCTCATCAGTAAATCAGTAAATTATGTGTTTATTTCAACCAAAATTAGAGTTGTGATGGTTGGAAAACAAAATGGATTTTCAGAATTTTATTTAATTTTTAATGAAGGTGGTTTTACAATGCTAAAAGTAGAGATTATTTACATGGAGTCTGGTGGAGATATGCTGCTCTATACACGCTAAAAGTAGAGATTATTTACATGGAGTCTGGTAAAGATATGCTGCTCTATACACGCTAAAAGTAGAGATTATTTACATGGAGTCTGGTGGAGATATGCTGCTCTATACACGCTAAAAGTAGTGATTATTTACATGGAGTCTGGTGGAGATATGCTGCTCTATACACGCTAAAAGTAGTGATTATTTACATGGAGTCTGGTGGGGATATGCTGCTCTATACACACTAAAAGTAGTGATTATTTACATGGAGTCTGGTGGAGATATGCTGCTCTATACACGCTAAAAGTAGTGATTATTTACATGGAGTCTGGTGGAGATATGCTGCTCTATACACGCTAAAAGTAGTGATTATTTACATGAAGGATAAGAATAAGATAAGAAGGGACATTTCCGTGTTTTTAAAAAACTGAGAAAATGTTGAAAAAAAATAGTAAAAAAAAAAAAAAGACTTTTTTTATAGTTTCATGT
>JABXJD010000096.1:1990000-1997500 GCA_013375575.1 Percina caprodes | reverse complement strand
TTTATTCTACTACCGTGTCTTTATTATACTACCCGTGTCTTTATTATACTACCCGTGTCTTTATTCTACTACCCGTGTCTTTATTCTACTACCCGCGTCTTTATTCTACTACCCGTGTCTTTATTCTACTACCCGTGTCTTTATTATACTACCCGTGTCTTTATTATACTACCCGTGTCTTTATTCTACTACCCGTGTCTTTATTATACTACCCGTGTCTTTATTATACTACCCGTGTCTTTATTCTACTACCCGTGTCTTTATTCTACTACCCGTGTCTTTATTATACTACCCGTGTCTTTATTCTACTACCCGTGTCTTTATTATACTACCCGTGTCTTTATTATACTACCCGTGTCTTTATTCTACTACCCGTGTCTTTATTATACTACCCGTGTCTTTATTATACTACCCGTGTCTTTATTCTACTACCCGTGTCTTTATTATACTACCCGTGTCTTTATTATACTACCCGTGTCTTTATTATACTACCCGTGTCTTTATTATACTACCCGTGTCTTTATTATACTACCCGTGTCTTTATTATACTACCCGTGTCTTTATTACACTACCCGTGTCTTTATTACACTACCCGTGTCTTTATTATACTACCCGTGTCTTTATTATACTACCCGTGTCTTTATTCTACTACCCGTGTCTTTATTATACTACCCGTGTCTTTATTATACTACCTGTGTCTTTATTATACTACACTCCTTTGATTTAGTGCTTTAATAATATTAATTAATAATAATAATAATATTAATAATAATTAGTTGCAACTTTTATCTAAATATTCAAACTTTTATCGGACATTTTGCAATTTTTTTCACTCAAAATAATTTTCTTTTTACAGATTTGACACTTTATTCTCAAAATAGCGAGACAAAGTCTCTTGTATGTAACCTGTGTGAGTGTGTCTGAGTGTGTGTGTGAGTGTGTGTCTGAGTGTGTGTCTCTGAGTGTGTGTGTGTATCTGAGTGTGTGTGTGTATCTGAGTGTGTGTCTGAGTGTGTGTGTGTATCTGAGTGTGTCTCTGAGTGTGTGTGTGTATCTGAGTGTGTGTGTGTGTCTGAGTGTGTGTGTCTCTGAGCGTGTGTGTGTCTCTGTGTGTGTGTGTGTGTGTGTGATTAAATGTTCCATTAAGTTCCAAGCAGGACATCTAGTGGTGTGTGTGTAATACTACGACCCTGAACCTGCGGCTGCCAAATGGAGGCCTCTGATTGGTCTGAGTGAGAGAACACGTCGGAGTGTTTTAAAGGTTTAAGATGACCCCCCCCCCCCTCCATGCTGGCCTTCTCCTGCTGCATGTAATAAAGGTTAGTTTTAATACCCCCCCCCCCCACCTTCCATGCTGGCCTTCTCCTGCTGCATGTAATAAAGGTTAGTTTTAATACCCCCCCACCTTCCATGCTGGCCTTCTCCTGCTGCATGTAATAAAGGTTAGTTTTAATACCCCCACCACCTTCCATGCTGGCCTTCTCCTGCTGCATGTAATAAAGGTTAGTTTTAATACCCCTACCTTCCATGCTGGCCTTCTCCTGCTGCATGTAATAAAGGTTAGTTTTAATACCCCCTACCTTCCATGCTGGCCTTCTCCTGCTGCATGTAATAAAGGTTAGTTTTAATACCCCCTACCTTCCATGCTGGCCTTCTCCTGCTGCATGTAATAAAGGTTAGTTTTAATACCCCCTACCTTCCATGCTGGCCTTCTCCTGCTGCATGTAATAAAGGTTAGTTTTAATACCCCCACCTTCCATGCTGGCCTTCTCCTGCTGCATGTAATAAAGGTTAGTTTTAATACCCCCACCTTCCATGCTGGCCTTCTCCTGCTGCATGTAATAAAGGTTAGTTTTAATACCCCCTACCTTCCATGCTGGCCTTCTCCTGCTGCATGTAATAAAGGTTAGTTTTAATACCCCCTACCTTCCATGCTGGCCTTCTCCTGCTGCATGTAATAAAGGTTAGTTTTAATACCCCCTACCTTCCATGCTGGCCTTCTCCTGCTGCATGTAATAAAGGTTAGTTTTAATACCCCCTACCTTCCATGCTGGCCTTCTCCTGCTGCATGTAATAAAGGTTAGTTTTAATACCCCCTCGCCCTACCTTCCATGCTGGCCTTCTCCTGCTGCATGTAATAAAGGTTAGTTTTAATACCCCCTCGCCCCCTACTGGCCTTCTCCTGCTGCATGTAATAAAGGTTAGTTTTAATACCCCCTACCTTCCATGCTGGCCTTCTCCTGCTGCATGTAATAAAGGTTAGTTTTAATACCCCCTACCTTCCATGCTGGCCTTCTCCTGCTGCATGTAATAAAGGTTAGTTTTAATACCCCCCATGCTGGCCTTCTCCTGCTGCATGTAATAAAGGTTAGTTTTAATACCCCCTACCTTCCATGCTGGCCTTCTCCTGCTGCATGTAATAAAGGTTAGTTTTAATACCCCCCCCCCCTACCTTCCATGCTGGCCTTCTCCTGCTGCATGTAATAAAGGTTAGTTTTAATACCCCCACCTTCCATGCTGGCCTTCTCCTGCTGCATGTAATAAAGGTTAGTTTTAATACCCCCTACCTTCCATGCTGGCCTTCTCCTGCTGCATGTAATAAAGGTTAGTTTTAATACCCCCTACCTTCCATGCTGGCCTTCTCCTGCTGCATGTAATAAAGGTTAGTTTTAATCCCCCCCCCCCCCCTACCTTCCATGCTGGCCTTCTCCTGCTGCATGTAATAAAGGTTAGTTTTAATACCCCCTCGCCCCCTACCTTCCATGCTGGCCTTCTCCTGCTGCATGTAATAAAGGTTAGTTTTAATACCCCCCCCTCGCCCCCCCCTACCTTCCATGCTGGCCTTCTCCTGCTGCATGTGCTGCAGCTGTTTGATCAGCTTCCTCTTCTTCTTCCCCGACAGCGTGATGTTGGCCCGCGCGCTCGACCTGAAACATCAACACAGACGCCTGACGTCACTCTGACGTCACTCTGACGTCACTCTGACGTCACTCTGACGTCACTCTGACGTCACTCTGACGTCACTCTGACATCACTCTGACGTCACTCTGAACACGCTCCCTGCAGCTTACACAGTTTGATGAGATGGAAAGACGTTCAGTACATCACAAACGCTGTCACAACTTAAAGCAGTTGGCTGACCCCTGACCCTCATGTTGCTGACCCCTGACCCTCGTGTTGCTGACCCCTGACCCTCGTGTTGCTGACCCCTGACCCTCATGTTGCTGACCCCTGACCCTCATCCCTCATGTTGTCCTCGGTTCAAATCTGACCCGTTTTAAAAAAGTGACAAACAGTCAGAAGCAAAAACAATGTTTAAAAAAAGCAATAAAAAAAGAGATTAAAACATCTAGAAACCGCCGAGAGAGACAACTACAACTAAAGGAGGCCGGTGATGTTCTGCTGTCGACAGGACGGCGACTCAATGGTTAAAACCTGCCGTCAGCAACTGGATTCAACCCTCATGTCGTCTTCATGTCGTCCTAATCTCTACTTTCATTAATTTTGGGGCGTCTTATTCAATTTTATAGCATTTGAAACCAAATTGAAGTGTTTTTGAAATAGTATTGAGAGTAAAAGTTGACATATTCCAGTCTGTGATTATCATCAACATCCATTCCTTTAATTTTAGTCTCAATAATTCCTAATTTCTGCTTTTCTAACTCAAACATTAGGTATAATTTCCTATAAATGAGCTTTATTGACCATAAATTCCAAAAATAACTAAAACTAAAGTTAATAAGTTAGTGTTACGTAGTGTTAAACGTCAAAAAAGGACAAACAATGAACAAAATGTGTAAAAAGTGATGAAAAAGGGACAAACATTGATAAAATAAAAAGAGTTGATTTTCCATTGACGTGAAGACAACATGAGGGTTAAAGGTCAGCGTACACGTCTGGCCCTTTAAGGTCAGTTTGACCCGCTGACCTCCACTCTAAGAGGACGGGCGTGTGCGCCGCTGCACCGCGACACAGCCGCAGCTCTCATTGGTCACTGACTTTCTCTTCTTCAGGTGATGGATGGTGATGAGTCCCTCGTCCACCACGGCGCCGACTATCAGGCGTCTCTTCCTCTTCTCTCTGCTCAGGACTCGCCGCCGCTTGTTCAGATTCCTGCCGAGTTCCTGCAGGGCGACAAACAAGATCAGAAAAACCTGAACCAGCAACGGGACGGATTCCCGTCCCCAGATCCGGAGTCCCGACCGATGCAGAGCCCAAGATGTCAGCTGCTTCACAACAATAACATTAAGACAGTGGTGTCGGGTTCATAGAAAGACGTGAAGGACAAAAACCCTCAACGGGCTTAATGAGTGGCAATCACCATGGAAACATGTATATATTATTTATATAGTTATTGTGTGATGTTAAGATTCCTGCCGAGTCGGTCCGACAACTAACGGAGCAAAACCTAACACGACAGGACAAGCCCGGTTCTACCAGACTCTGGTCCATTATCCAGGTCCTACCAGACTCTGGTCCATTATCCAGGTCCTACCAGACCCTGGTCCTACCAGACCCTGGTCCATTATCCCGGTCCTACCAGACCCTGGTCCATTATCCCGGTCCTACCAGACCCTGGTCCATTATCCCGGTCCTACCGGACTCTGGTCCATTATCCAGGTCCTACCAGACCCTGGTCCTACCAGACACTGGTCCATTATCCCGGTCCTACCAGACCCTGGTCCATTATCCCGGTCCTACCAGACCCTGGTCCATTATCCGGGTCCTACCAGACTCTGGTCCTACCGGACTCTGGCCCATTATCCCGGTCCTACCAGACCCTGGTCCTACCAAACCCTGGTCCATTATCCCGGTCCTACCAGACTCTGGTCCATTAGCCAGACGTGTGTACGTTAGCTCTCCTTGCTAACTGCTAACGTTAGTAACGTGTGTACGTTAGCTCTCCTTGCTAACTGCTAACGCTAGTAACGTGTGTACGTTAGCTCTCCTTGCTAACTGCTAACGCTAGTAACGTGTGTACGTTAGCTCTCCTTGCTAACTGCTAACGTTAGTAACGTGTGTACGTTAGCTCTCCTTGCTAACTGCTAACGCTAGTAACGTGTGTACGTTAGCTCTCCTTGCTAACTGCTAACGCTAGTAACGTGTGTACGTTAGCTCTCCTTGCTAACTGCTAACGTTAGTAACGTGTGTACGTTAGCTCTCCTTGCTAACGGCTAACGTTAGTAACGTGTGTACGTTAGCTCTCCTTGCTAACTGCTAACGCTAGTAACGTCTTTACATTAGCTCTCCCTGCCCCCAGTTATGATGGAATCACGCGACATTTAAGCGTCTTCTCATTAACTTTTATCTACTTCAACTTTATCAACTTATTGTTCATATTAAACAGTTTCTTACCGTTTTCGGCCTGTTTATTTTCCCTCCTGGCGGAGACATGTTGCTCGTCGTGGGAGTGATCTTCTTCTTCTTCTACTGTTTCAGCACTTCCGGCCAGATCTCCGGCCCAGCGGCTCTGTGCTGCCCCTCAGGTCTCCACAGGCATTACAGCCGGTAGGACCACGATTCAAAAGAAAAATAAAATAAAATGACAAGATAATTACTGCATCTCCACCAAGATACAGCCCCCCCCCCCCGAAATACCACAGATCACTGCTTTTCCTTCTGAAGGACCTTTATTTTGTGCTTTATAAAGTATTTGTGCAGTCTTTAATTCTACCAGACCCATTTCGTTTTGTTGAACTTTTTATTTGAACATTTAATCATTTTACATAAAAATGCTTGACAGATATATAAAAGTAATAAAGCAATGACAGGCCATATAGGTCATAAACACACTAAAACATTGGAATTGCTCCAATTTCATTGCACAGGTACTGTGTACTTGTGTATACTGACAATAAAGGATTTCTATTCTGTTCTAAAGAAAGGAGGAAAGACAAGAGATTAAATTAGAAAATTCCACAGACATTTCAGCAGTGTGCCTACAACTTGCACATCCTAATAATAAACTAAAAATAATAAGTGTTACACGTCTTAACCCTTCAGAGACCTTTTAAAATCTATTTTAAGACATTTCTGTTTCCCAGAACAGCTATGACGTAGCTAGTGCTAAACCAACCAGACTCCATGTAAAAAACAGCCCTTTTAGCGTGAATAGAGCCAACATATTTTCACATGTAAATCAGTAAAGTATTTGTTTATTTCAACCAACACTAGAGTTATGATGGTTGGAAAAGTGTAGAGAAGACCAAAAACAGCTTTTCATAGTTTTATTTGGTTTCTCTTGACTCTGAAGGAAGTGTGTTATACGATGCTAAAATGTCTGTTTATTTACATGGAGTCTGGTGGATGTGGTCCATCGTGACATCATGTTAGCTGACAGATACGCACCTTTATTTGACGCCATTTTGCTTACTTTCAGTCTACCATATAATTATTGTCTATTGTTTGCCTGTATTTCTTGTGTGTTTACTTGTTTGTGTGTTTTTATTTTTTGCTGTTATTGCTGTAATAAGAAAATGTCCCCGTTGTGGGATAAATAAAGTATAATCTAATCTAATAACCCTCCTCCTCCTCTCCCAGTGTGTCATCTATGAAACAGCTGTTGGTGTTGCGTCCATTGAGGCCTGAAGTCCAGATATTTTTTCCCCAATGTTTTCTCTTGGCAGTTGGTGCGAATAGAGCCAAAAGTAGTTACCATAGTTACATGTCTGCGACCCCCAGCTCTGGCTCGGGATGGACTTGCTGTCTGACATTACATGTCATTAAGTGGTCACTTTTATCCAACTTCCAATTGCTATCTATATCTGTCAGAGGTGACACGCCTCTGGAACCACTAGGGCTTCAGTGCCTTGCTCAGGGACACATTGGTTGATGTCTAGTTGATGTATTGCAGTGGGAATCGAACCCGGGGCATGTGTCATATCCACTGCACCATGACCCCCCCATCATCATGTTTGAGAAGGGCCGTCCACACCAAGATCTACAACTTTAAAGATGTTTTTCATCTCTTTCTTTATGATTCAAAGGATTACAAAAAGGTACAAAGACAAACTGAAAATATTTGACATTTGAGCAAAATTATCCCCCCCACCATGCCCCAAATGTAGGGCCTAAAGAAATAAATGAATAAACATTAAAATTACTAATTCGTCAAGCAGAGATAAGAGGTACACACACAATGTTCATATATATATATATATATATATATATATATATATATCTCCATCTTTAAAGGACTGGAAGAGGAAGAAGATCACAACGTTCACGAGGAATCTGTTCAATCATCCTGGATTATTTCATACAAAGTTCATTCATTAGTTCATAACAATAAGCTGACATATTCCTGGAAGGGGGACCCTGTCCAGACTCAGCTGATCAGCAGTGAGAGACAGGAGGACACTCTCCGTCCTCCACAGGACTCAGAGACACTGAGGAGCCAGGAAACCAGATCCCAAACCCAGGATAGAGAGTCTGAGTGGATGAGGTGTTGAAGGTGTGGAGGTGGATCAGTGAGTCAGAGGAGACTGTGTAGAAGGACAG
>JABXJD010000096.1:1975000-1985000 GCA_013375575.1 Percina caprodes | reverse complement strand
AAGCCTCTGTCACCACGTGGAGCCATGTGCTAGTTCTTTCTTTCTTTGTTGTCCAGGTACATTTTAGTCAGATTCATAATAATCTTTAAAATCATATGCGGTATTTAATTATTGAGTCTCATAACTACTGCTAAAGTTTATCATATCAACAGACACAAAGCTACACGTCAGCTGTTTATCAACTAAAGTTAGTCAGAGTTTAAATGGTCATCAGTTGAACGGGTTAATGAATCCTGACCTGAGAGTCTCCAGTGTGCAGTGTGGACTCTTCAGTCCATCAGAGATCAGCTTCCTCCTGAATCCTGCAGGTTGTTGTTACTCAGGTCCAGCTCTCTCAGACTAGAGGACTGGGAGCTGAGAACTGAGGACAGAGCTTCACAGCTTCTCTCTGACAGGTTACAGCCACTCAGCCTGGAGAGACAACAGGAAACAAGACAGATAACGTGTGTTTAAATGTTGAGTCTGGACTTATTTAGTATTTTTATTATATTAAAACCCTTTTCAGTTTAATTCCTTTCTGTTTTATTCCTAAGTTGTAGATAACTAATCAAGACTGAATCAGAAATCAGTCACATATTAAAACAAAGTATTTCTAGAACTCAGCCATGGTTCATATTTCATGCTTTATGATGTGTGATCATACAATATAACAAAATGAATCAAAAAATAATTTAGATTTTCGTAAATTGTAAAATTTTAGTCCTGACATGAGAAAGGCTTTATAACTACTTGAAGCTTAGCGCTTATAGAAATATCTCAAATTAAAAACAAACAGTAACAACATCTGACCTGAGAGTCTCCAGTGTGCAGTGTGGACTCTTCAGTCCATCAGAGATCAGCTTCCCTCCTGAATCCTGCAGGTTGTTGTTACTCAGGTCCAGCTCTCTCAGACTAGAGGACTGGGAGCTGAGAACTGAGGACAGAGCTTCACAGCTTCTCTCTGACAGGTTACAGCCACTCAGCCTGGAGAGACAACAGGAAGGAAACAAGTTGTAATATTCAGTGGAGGATCTAAAAACTATTACATGGGGTGGCAGGGGGAGGGGGAGGGCTAGAGGTCTTGGCAGGGTGGCATGTGTAGACGGTACGTAGGAATCCCGATATGTGAATGGCTTTAACCAAACAGAAAAATACTTTAGTAGTTATTTTTTAATCATGTCCTTACACACTATTTTTAATTCACAACAGTAATAAGCCCGTTGTTCTGCTGCTATACGTCTGCAAACTTCATTATTAAAGTGTCAGTGGCACAGCTGATGTGGTCCTAACAGCTGATGCAGTCCAACAACTGATGTGATCCAACAGCTGATGTGATCCAAACAGCTGATGTGGTCCAAACAGCTGATGGGATCCAAACAGCTGATGGGATCCAAACAGCTGATGGGATCCAAACAGCTGATGTGGTCCAACAGCTGATGTGGTCCAAACAGCTGATGGGATCCAAACTATTCCAGTAACAGTTATCTCCGTCTCATCCTCTTCCAACCATTCATCAAAACTAAGGACTTAGTTTTGATGAATCAAAACTAACACCAAACAATCCATTGTATCAATGTTGTGGGCTAACGTTACTGTTTCTTTGATTCAGCTCTGGAAGTTACAATGTTGCCATGGAAATGGCGGAGTAATATTTCATGTGATGCACCAGGTGTGCTCCAATGTCTCTGGGGGGGCTGTCATGCTGATTTGAGTACGTTCTAAATGTCTAGATGACCAATCAGATTGTCTGGTTGGATCTACTTGGTGTATAATCAGGAATAAACAAAGTCACATGATATTAAAATGAATGATTTCTGGAGCTCAGCCACAGTTCATTATTCATTCTTTATGAAGTGATTCTAAATCACAATAAAATACTTTGGAAACATTCACATGTTTTGTCTCCAAAGTATTTTTCAGTACTGTGTTTTCAAAGATTATTGTTGTTGATCTGACCTGAGAGTCTCCAGTGTGCAGTGTGGACTCTTCAGTCCATCAGAGATCAGCTTCCCTCCTGAATCCTGCAGGTTGTTGTTACTCAGGTCCAGCTCTCTCAGACTAGAGGACTGGGAGCTGAGAACTGAGGACAGAGCTTCACAGCTTCTCTCTGACAGGTTACAGCCACTCAGCCTGGAGAGACCACAGGAAGGAAACAAGTTGTAATATTTAACTCCTGTTGAAAGATATCGTAGTATTTGTTGATGATTAAATATCACTTACAGAGCTTTGTTGGAGGGACAGTAACGAATCAATCTCAGCCATAGTTCATACTTAGTGCTTTACAACATATTAGGCATGAGCGAGTACAGCATTATCTGTATCTGTACTCGGACTGGGCGGGCCTAACCCGGAAGTGGACAGAATTTAACCAGGAAGTGGGTCGGGTTTTCTTTAAATGGGCGGGGCTTTAACTGGTATGTTATTTTAAGCATGCAATTGATATGGGTTGATCAGAAATTGTTATATTTATTGCTGATAAGAAAACTATTTCCATGACAGCATCAGCATTGAGCATCAGGTGTTGTCATGGTAACAAACAAACTATATACAGAACAGGTTTGGAACAATGAATACAATACATGCGGTTGCAATTATGAAGTAAAATGTAATGAACACGAGTTTTCATACTCAATAATATAACTTTTTTTTTTAACTTTTAATTTTTTTAGGATCAGTGTGATTTTTTGGGGTTTTGGTTCTTTTATTTATTTTTATTTCCACACCAGGTATGTGTGAGTGTGTGTGTGTGTGTGTGTGTGTGAGAGTAAGAGAGAGACATATAGAGAGAGAAATAAAGAGAGAAAGAAGGGGCGAGTCACATTCTACCAGCACTGTTTACCAGAGATCTACTGGTTAAGGAAGTACTACAAACCCCACGTTACCAGAGATCTACTGGTTAAGGAAGTACTACAAACCGAAATAAAAAAACAAACCTGAAGCTGAAGAAACCCTAAACGTTAACGGAAAAGACCCGCGGACCTGAGTGACTGAGGGAGAGAGAGAGAGCTGTTCACTTCTCAGTGTTTGTGTTAGTGAGCAGAGTGTGTGTGTTGGGGGGGGAGGGGTGGGGGGGGGGGCTGTGCCTATCACAGAACGCAGACACGGTCCGCTACCCAATCCGAGCACAGATATTGACTCGTATTACTCGTATAATACTTGTATTCTGCAAAAGTGCTTTATTGGTACTGGATACTCGTTTCAGCCGAGTATCCGGCTCATCTCTACAACATATTATAAATAGATGGATTCTGTCCCACTTACAGAGCTTTTTTGGAGGCTTTGACCACTGGCAGCAGCTTCAGAAGAGCCTCCTCTGAAGCAGAGTATTTCTTCAGGTCAAACACGTCCAGATCTTCTTCTGATGACAGTAAGATGAAGACCAGAGCTGACCACTGAGCAGGAGACAGTTCATCTGTGGAGAGACGTCCTGATCTCAGGGACCGTTGGATCTGCTCCACTAGAGAACGATCATTCAGTTCATTCAGACAGTGGAACAGATTGATGCTTCTCTCTGCAGACAGACCCTCATCCATCTTCTTCTTGATGTACTCCACTGTTTCCTGATTGGTCTTTGAGCTACTTCCTGTCTGTGTCAGCAGACCTCGTAGGAGATTCTGATTGGTCTGCAGTGAAAGACCCAGGAGGAAGCGGAGGAACAAGTCCAGGTGTCCATTTGGACTCTGTAAGGCCTTGTCCACAGCACTCTGGTAGAACTGTGTTGATGATGTCTGTTCTTCTGCCAGCAGGTTGACTCCAGAGTTGGTGAAGGTCAGATGGACATGAAGAGCAGCCAGAAACTCCTGAACACTCAGATGGACGAAGCTGAACACCTTGTCCTGGTACAGTCCTCTCTCCTCTTTAAAGATCTGTGTGAACACTCCTGAGACCACTGAGGCTGCTCTGATATCGATGCCACACTCTGTCAGGTCTGATTCATAGAAGATCAAGTTGCCTTTCTGCAGCTGCTCAAAAGCCAGTTTTCCCAGAGACTCGATCATCTTCCTGGTCTCTGGACTCCAGTGTGGATCTGTCTCAGCTCCTCCATCATACTTGATGTTCTTCACTTTGGACTGAACTACCAGGAAGTGGATGTACATCTCAGTCAGGGTCTTGGGCAGCTCTCCCCACTCTCTGGTCTTCAACACGTCCTCCAGAACTGTAGCAGTGATCCAGCAGAAGACTGGGATGTGGCACATGATGTGGAGGCTTCGTGATCTCTTGATGTGGGAGATGATCCTGCTGGCCTGCTCCTCATCTCTGAATCTCTTCCTGAAGTACTCCTCCTTCTGGGCGTCAGTGAACCCTCTGACCTCTGTCACCATGTCAACACACCCAGGAGGGATCTGATTGGCTGCTGCAGGTCGTGTGGTTATCCAGAGGCGAGCAGAGGGAACCAGATTCCCCCTGATGAGGTTTGTCAGCAGCACACCCACTGAGGTGGACTCTGTAACATCAGTCAGGATCTCAGTGTTGAGGAAGTTCAGAGGAAGTCGACACTCATCCAGACCATCAAAGATGAAGACCACCGGGGACTCTTCAAACCTGCAGATTCCTGCTTCTTTGGTTTCACTAAAGAAGTAATCAACAAGTTCCACCAAGCTGAACTTTCTCTCTTTCAGCACATTCAGCTCTCTGAAGGTGAATGGGAATGTGAACTGGATGTCCTGGTTGGCTTTGCCT
Organism: Percina caprodes; assembly: GCA_013375575.1. NCBI lineage: Eukaryota > Metazoa > Chordata > Actinopteri > Perciformes > Percidae > Percina > Percina caprodes. Next base: position 1,980,341 of record JABXJD010000096.1, on the reverse strand, counting down.
TCAGCCCAGTCCAGAGTGAACTTCTGTGTTAAGACTGTTTTCCCGATGCCAGCCACTCCCGTTGTCATCACTGCTCTGATTGGTTTATCTCTTCCAGGGGGGGGTTTAAAGATGTCTTCTTGTCTGATTGTTGGTTCTGGTCCGTCTGGTTTCCTGGATGCTGTTTCAATCTGTCTGACCTCATGTTCATCATTGACCCCTGCAGCCCCTCCCTTCATGAGGTAGATCTCTGTGAACATCTGATTCAGAACGGTTTGGTTTCCTGCTTTAGCAATCCCCTCAAACACATGCTGGAACTTCCTGTCTAGCTTAGATTTGAGTTTACGCTTAGAAACTCCTGCTGGACTTCCTGAATGAATACAGAACAAAGAAGATCAGTAGGTGATTTATAAAGAAACAGGAACATACTCTGACCCTTCTCTGGAGACCTTAGTAAAGGTCCCATTAGTCCAGCAAGTTAAATCTTTAGAGAAATCCTCTTACTGCTCTGCAGACGTTCAGCCAGCTCGTCCTGCTTCATTCTCCTCAGGAAGTGCAGTGTGATCTTCAGAAACGCCTCTCTGCTCCTCCTCTGCTCTTCATCCTCACCCCCCCTCTGACTCTCTTGGCATTCTGGGTAATCTGGTCTCAGAAAGTTCTGGATCTTCTTCAGCTCGTTCTTCACAAAAGTGACGATGTTCTCCTCCAGCAGCTGGAACAGAAGATTATATGAATGCCAATCAGACTGAAATCATGGAAGCAACCATCAGATCCATGATGGACAGACTGAGGACCCTCTGGTCTGGACAGGGCAGCATGGAGATGATTGGGAATAGAATAGATGTAAAGTAGTTGGTGTACATGTACAGACCATAAAGATGGAGTCCAGGTGGGTTTGATGCTGCTGGGAGGACTGGGACCCATTGGGACCCTCTGAGCTCTCCTGGTCCACTCTGTGGAGGAATCAGGAAGAATTAGCTCGCATCATATAAGTAAGTAAGTGAACTTTATTCATACAGCACCTTTACCCCCATCAGCAGCCATCAGAGTATCATTAGAGACCCTAAGGAGAGGAGTCTCGGTAGAATGTTTTTATGAACGTGAACGTTTTGTCTGTTTTATCTTAGGTTATTATTTAAATGAGAGCGAACCGTTTGATATAAGCCATAATGGTTAATCATTTATTTCTGCTAAGAGTACAAGGCTCTTTATAGAACAGCATTCTGGTGCTGCCAGCAGGGGGCAGAGTGGCGCTGGCTTCGCTCTACGGACTCTCTTTGTGAGCGGCCTCTCGTTGCTTCGTCATTCTGCTGAGTGAAGCTGTGCTGAACACCAGCACTCGTCTCCTGCTGATATTTTCTCCTGTTATACAGGACATCTTGTCTGCTGACAGCGTCTCAATCTGAGACCTGTAACAAACGCCAGACTGAAACTTATCAAAGATATTAAGAGAATCCAAAACATTATGGAGCTGGTTCGCAACAACCTTTTCTAAAATTAAAAGGCAATTTAGAAATAGGCCTGTACTTTTTAAATGATGCTGCATCTAGATTGTTCTCTTTTAAGATTGGCTGAACAACAGCAGGCTTAAAACAGCCAGGGACCTGGTCCAGCTCAGGAGATATAAGTGGGCCAATAGATATAGTTAGATATAGTTTTTAAAAGCAAAGATGTGGGTAAAATATTAACAGGGCTGGGGGGGTTTCATCGAGCCTGCAAGCTTAATGATGTCTACCTGAATGATGTGATGCAGTCCAGTATTGGGAGGGGTGTTGCTGATGGTACAATTCCTGCCCTGACAGCTCTAACCTAAAGTGGTTGCAGTCATCATCTGGAGACACAGGGACAATACCTTCAGCAGGGGTTAATGTTGTTAAGAGTCTCAAACAGAGCTCTAGGATTGTTCTACAGGCAGATATCAGATTAGTAAAATAAGAGGCTCTAGCATCCTCGATCACTTCATTCAGGTCTACTAGGAGCTCTTTAAGATGCAGATGGACTTGGAGCTGAGCTGCTTTCCATAAACGTTCAGTTCTCCGACGGACAGGCCTCACGCTGCGAATGGCGTCATTCATCCACAGGGATGTGTTACCAGAGGGAGTTTCTCTACTCATGTTAAGAGGCGCTACTTTGTCCAGCAGCAGGCTGCAAAGATCATTAACCGCCTGAACACAAGAGTCCACGTCATTCAATGTAGAAACTGAGCTCGAGTCAAATGCAGCTGAAAATGTCTCATCAGTAAGTTGGTTAATCAAACGTGAGCAGGACGCTCGTTGAGCAGGCAGAGGATCCTCATTACAAGATCTAATAAGATCTGGGATCACTAACAAATCCATCACTAAGGAATCGTTTGGTTTGTACTGCCCAGCTAACAAAACCTCGTACCGAACGCTTCAATACGAAGACGTGTATCGTTAGGCCCCCAGTCATTAAATAGTCTAATAGTCTAATAGAGAGATGAGTTGGGTATTACTTTACCACACATTTACACCGGCAGGCAGATAAGCCCCCCCCCCAACGCAGCTTTGATTTATCTAAAAGCTAACAGAGTTTGTAAGTAAGATTTTGCATAACATCAGGGCTAAGCCCCCCCCCCGTCTTTCAATCCTAGTGACGTCCCTGGGTAGAGCCATCCATATATAAAGGCTCAGTACTCGACGCAGAGGTTGTAAGTTTGATTCTGACCTGCGACTTGTTCCTGCATGTCACCCCCCCCCCCCACTTCATGTCTCAGCTGTCACTAATACAGGACTAAATACTAAATAATAAGAAGAGGTGATTTTACAGCTCACAGCAACTTAATCTGATCTAGTTCCTGATGGAAATGATGTGAAATACTTCTAAAATACTACATCTAGAATCTCATTATATGATATATCATAACTTACTTTCTATCAGATGGAAGTCGTTTAAAATTGATATAATCATCCAGTGAACGGTCGCTCTTAAAGGACACACAGCTGGGTCCAGGTCCAGGTCCAGGATCAGCAGACTTTGGTCTGGTCCTGATAGAAAAACACATTTATTGAAGATCACATGTTCAGTTAAAGACTCCCTGCATAACATCACTGTAAAAATATCTAATTGAGATAAATATCTACAAAAGCCTAATTATTAAACATTAATTCCAATAATGACTTACCTGCCTATGTGAAATACTATAAATATATATATATATATATATATATATATATATATATATATATATATATATAGTATATGTGAATCTCTTTATATGATACTCATAACTTACTTTCTGTCAGATGGAAGTCGTTTGAAATTGATATAATCATCCAGTGACCGGTCGCTCTTAAAGGACACACAGCTGGGTCCAGGTCCACGTCCAGGTCCAGGTCCAGGAGACTCTGGTCTCTGCTGCTTGATCCTGAACAAACAGATAAATGTGCATCTTGAAAAAGTACGGTTGAAAAATATGTTCAATCTGTCATCAGCTGTTTTATATTAATAATATATTTCAAATATCATTGTTTGTTTTTAATTGTTCCATCAGCAGATAGTCTAAAGAAAGAGAGGAAGCAGCATCGAATAATATATATATATATATATATATATATATATATATATATATATATATATATATATATATATATATATATATATATATATATATATATATATATATAAAAAGATATAATACAACAGGCCACGTACATAATTGCTAACAACTGAATGCTAATAACCACTTACTTTTTGTCCAAAACCCGTTTAAAATTTATGAAATCGTCCAGTGACCGGTCGCTCTTAAAGGACACACAGCTGGGTCCAGGATCAGGATCAGGATCAGGATCAGGAGGGTCTGGTTTCTGCTGGGACCTGATAGAAGAACACATTTATAGAAGATCACATGTTGAGTTAAAGACTCCCTGCATAACATAACTGAGAAGATATCTAATTAAGATAAATATGTCTGTAAGCCTAATTGTTAAAATAATGACTTTCTGACAGAAACACTGATTAAAACCAATAAAAATCTCCTTTCTAAGACTCTACTTTAATAAGACGCCCCTGTTCTTCAGGAGGACTCGGCTCTTTAAAGGTTTTGTCATGTTGCTGACTTCATAAAGTAAATGAAACCATTTCACAGCCGCTGCTTCGACCAATCAGATCCCTCGTTCCCTCTAGAGATCAGCCAATGAGAGGCTAAGGACTACCAACAGGAGACATATCTGTAGTACTAGTACAGCGTAGTGTAGTACTATCCTCCATTCTGGTGGATGTGGGGACGTCTAATGAAACTAATAATGAGGTTATTATATGCTGGGGGCCACCTGTTCCAGGTACCAGGGGGGACAGAGAGCCGGGGGGTTAGAACAGGTCCAGAGATATCCCAGAGTTCACCTGGACAACAGGCTACCGTGGGCTGGAAACACAGAGACCCTCTACAAGAAGACCCCCCCCCAATGAGACAACATGACTTCTAGTTGGTTGGAGGTTTCAGAACAACTCACCTCCGTCTTTTGCTCTCCATCTCCAGTTCCCTCTTCTCCATTTCTATTCTCCTCTTCTCCATTTTAATCTCCCTTACAGGTCTCCTTGTATTTAAAGTAGCATGGACCGGTTACTCTACACACAGCTGGGTCCAGGTCCAGGTCCAGGTCCAGGTCCAGGTCAAGGTCCAGGTCCAGCAGGGTCTGGTCTCTGATGGGTCCTGTTAGAAAGAGAGGAAGACCACTTTTTAATGTCCAGAAACAGAAGCTGCTGGAGAAACTAGAAGCTATGGAGCAGAAAATAAAGTCTGAAGCCTTGTGAAGGAGCCCTCGAGGACCAATCAGGAGACGGGAAAATCCTGACATTCAAATTTCACTCTGCTTAGCAACAGGTTTTAGAAATGAGGGACGAAGGAAGACCTCTGCAGGCAGGTAAAACCCCATGTATACATTTATTTATACACACACACACACACACACACACACACACACACACACACACACACACACATACACATATACATATATGTATACTGTATATATAAAGATAGTGTTGCTGTACTTATTTCTAAGTTCCAGATTGTGTGTGTATAAATATAAAAATGTCTAATAATCCTATAGGTGAGTGTATATATATATAAAAATAATAGTGTTGCTGTACTTATTTCTATCCTATTACTTCATAATAATGTTGCAGTGTGTTAATTTATTCATTATTACGTTGCTGTTGTTGTGTAACGGCGTCCAGCCTCCTGCAGCCGTCTGCTCGGTGAGAACGCTGCATTTAACTCATAAATAACATTATGATTAACTTCTTGGTTGTGGTTATTATATCTGTTAGGCATCTAATCATTATTAGAGATTTATAGTGGCTCGGATAAGTTAGCACCCCCCCCCCCCCTGCCCCCCCAGGC
>JABXJD010000096.1:1970000-1972500 GCA_013375575.1 Percina caprodes | reverse complement strand
TATTTAATGACCTTCAGCTGGAGCTCCACACGGAGAAAAACAACTGCGCCACAGCCTCTGAAAGAGGAAGTAAAGTTGAAGCAGGAAACAGGAGGGGGGGGGGGCGGAGAAACAAGAGGACCCGCCCAGAGGGGAGGCCCCTGACTGCAGACCCAAAGACCCTGGGGGGGGACTGGAGAAACAAGAGGACCCGCCCAGAGGGGAGGCCCCTGACTGTAGACCCACAGACCCTGGGTGGGGGGCGGAGAGGCTCAGCGTTAAACCCATAACAAGTGTGTTGACTCTGAGGGATTGGAACAGCTGGTCTGATTTAAAGGATTATTCCGTAGAGAACTCATGTTGTGGCTGATGGTGACGTTAAGAAGTCAGAGAGACTGAACCTGGACCATCTCCAGTCTGTTAATAACATCAGACCAGATCTCATGGAGAACCTTCTGAGATCTACTCTGTCATCATTAAACCACCAGAGACTGGACCAGCTGATCTGGGGTCTGGTTATCATCATTAAACCACCAGAGACTGGACCAGCTGATCTGGGGTCTGATTATCATCATTAAACCACCAGAGACTGGACCAGCTGATCTGGGGTCTGGTTATCATCATTAAACCACCAGAGACTGGACCAGCTGATCTGGGGTCTGGTTACAACAAATAATAGAATACAATTAGCCAGGGGAGGCTTAAAGGCCATTAGAGAGATGAGGAGGACCAGATGCTGACGGGTTAGCTGCCTTTTGGTTATGGGAGCCCGAAATCAGATTTATATAATGCACATCATGGAAAAAAAGAATAAAATTAGGTTTTTTAGAACTGAATTTACATTTGTGAATATGAAATTTGGCCAAAAGGATGAATAAATTTATAATAAAAAACATCTTATCTTTACTTTGAGTTCTATAAAAACAAAATGCAACATTTTCCCATAACAGGGCAAAGTCTTTATGGATGTGATCAAGATAAATCTGCTGAGGTTTAGCTAAAATCTTCTGGAGTATGAACAATACCAGAAAAGGTGTAAAACAGTTTCTGGGTGATCGTCGCAAAAAGAACAGTTTGTGTTGATGGGGGGGGGACACAGCAGTAGGAGGAAGTCTACCAGCATATCGTGGGGGGGGGGGGCAGACAGCAGTAGGAGGAAGTCTACCAGCATATCGGGGGGGGCAGACAGCAGTAGGAGGAAGTCCACCAGCATATCGTGGGGGGCAGACAGCAGTAGGAGGAAGTCTACCAGCATATCTGGGGGCAGACAGCAGTAGGAGGAAGTCTACCAGCATATCGTGGGGGCAGACAGCAGTAGGAGGAAGTCTACCAGCATATCGGGGGCAGACAGCAGTAGGAGGAAGTCTACCAGCATATCGGGGGCAGACAGCAGTAGGAGGAAGTCTACCAGCATATCTGGGGGCAGACAGCAGTAGGAGGAAGTCTACCAGCATATCGTGGGGGACAGACAGCAGTAGGAGAAGTCTACCAGCATATCTGGGGGCAGACAGCAGTAGGAGGAAGTCTACCAGCATATCGTGGGGGACAGACAGCAGTAGGAGGAAGTCTACCAGCATATCTGGGGGCAGACAGCAGTAGGAGGAAGTCTACCAGCATATCTGGGGGGGGGGCAGACAGCAGTAGGAGGAAGTCTACCAGCATATCTGGGGGCAGACAGCAGTAGCAGTAGGCTAACTAAGTCTAAGTACCACTCGGCCTTTTAGAGATACGTCCCTTTGCAACCACTGGGTCAATTTGTTGTGAGTTTTTTTAATGATTGGAGAGAAATTTACTGAACATCTCACTGTCTGATCTTTAGAGATAATAAAGCCTAAGTACGTAACTTCTTCCTTGACTGGAACGTTGCAAATAGTTTGTATATTACAATCTCTCAAAGGTAGCAGTTCACATTTATTAATATTTAGGCATAGACCAGAGGCCTCTGAGAACTGGTTCATTACTTGAATGGAGACGGGTAACTGGCTTGCATTTTTCAAAAAGATGGTGGTATCATCAGCAAGATGACTGATGATAATACCCCCGCGACAGACATGCCTTGTATACCGCTGTTACCGACATGAGTTGAGAGAATCTGTGTACAGAGTAAGAACAGGTAAGGGGAAACCGGCATCCCTGACGAACGCCCCGGTTCAGATCACGTCTACGGGAAGCTCCATTTTTCAGTCTGATAGAGCTGTCGCCATTAATATTTAAAGTTTTAATTGCTTTGCAGAAAAAATCCCCAAAACCAAATTTTTCTAAAGACAGAAAAATAAATTGGTGTTCTACTGTATCAAAGCCTTCTAGACATCTGAGAAGAGGATGAAGCCGTCTCCAGATATCAAGTCAGAGTAGTCAAGAATGTCTAAAACTAGTCTGATATGGTTGGAGATGGGCTGTTCCTCATGAAGACGGATTGTGTCTCATCCATAACTGAGTCAAGAGTTTCTTTAATTCTCCTGGAAAACATCGACGCCATCATTTTGTAATTTAAAATAGTTTCACTTTTCTGCTTATTATA
>JABXJD010000096.1:1960000-1962500 GCA_013375575.1 Percina caprodes | reverse complement strand
TATATGTGTGTATATGTGTATATGTATTAAATATGTGTGTATATGTGTGTATATGTGTGTATATGTATTAAATATGTGTGTATATGTGTTAAATATGTGTGTATATGTATTAAATATGTGTGTATATGTGTTAAATATGTGTGTATATGTGTGTATATGTATTAAATATGTGTGTATATGTGTTAAATATGTGTATATGTGTGTATATGTGTATATGTATTAAATATGTGTGTATATGTGTTAAATATGTGTGTATATGTGTGTATATGTATTAAATATGTGTGTATATGTGTTAAATATGTGTGTATATGTATTAAATATGTGTGTATATGTGTTAAATATGTGTGTATATGTGTGTATATGTATTAAATATGTGTGTATATGTGTTAAATATGTGTGTATATGTGTGTATATGTGTATATGTATTAAATATGTGTGTATATGTGTTAAATATGTGTGTATATGTGTGTATATGTATTAAATATGTGTGTATATGTGTTAAATATGTGTGTATATGTGTGTATATGTATTAAATATGTGTGTATATGTGTTAAATATGTGTGTATATGTGTGTATATGTGTGTATATGTATTAAATATGTGTGTATATGTATTAAATATGTGTGTATATGTGTGTATATGTATTAAATATGTGTGTATATGTGTTGAATATGTGTGTATATGTGTTAAATATGTGTGTTAAACATGTGTGTATGTATATGTGTATATGTGTTAAATATGTGTGTATATGTGTTAAATATGTGTGTATGTGTGTATATGTGTGTATACGTGTGTATATGTTAAATATGTGTGTTAAACATGTGTGTATGTATATGTGTATATGTGTTAAATATGTGTGTATATGTATTAAATATGTGTGTATATGTGTGTATATGTGTTAAATATGTGTGTATATGTGTGTATATGTGTTAAATATGTGTGTATATGTGTGTATATGTGTGTATATGTATTAAATATGTGTGTATGTGTATGGGTGTATATGTGTGTATATGTATTAAATATGTGTGTATATATGTATTAAATGTGTGTATATGTATTAAATATGTGTGTATATGTGTGTATATGTATTAAATTTGTGTGTATGTGTTAAATATGTGTGTATATGTGTGTATATGTATTAAATATGTGTGTATATGTGTGTATATGTGTGTGTATGTGTTAAATATGTGTGTATATGTGTTAAATATGTGTGTGTATGTGTTAAATATGTGTGTATATGTGTGTATGTGTTAAATATGTGTGTATATGTTAAATATGTGTGTATATGTGTGTATATGTATTAAATATGTGTGTATATGTGTGAAATATGTGTATATGTGTGTATATGTATTAAATATGTGTGTATATGTGTGAAATATGTGTGTATATGTGTGTATATGTATTAAATATGTGTGTATGTGTTAAATATGTGTTAAACATGTGTGTATATGTGTATCCCTCCATCCATCTCTCCATCCATCCATCAGAGACCAGAGGAGACAGAGAGAGGGATCTCGTCCATTGTTTAATCGTTCAGTTCAGGGTGTTTATCTCAGTGCAAGATCCAAAAAAACAAAAACAACTAAATCAGGCGAAATATGAGCTTGAGAAGCAGAGCTAGGGTGTAGGAGACGGAGGGGAGGAGACGGAGGAGACGAGGAGACGAGGGGATGGAGGAGACGGAGGGGACGGAGGGGATGGAGGAGACGGAGGACACGGAGGAGACAGAGGGGACGGAGGAGACGGAGGGGACGAGGAGATGGAGGTGGCGGAGGACACGGAGGACACGGAGGGGACGGAGGAGACGGAGGGGGCGGAGGACACGGAGGAGATGGAGGGGACGGAGGGGACAGAGGGGACGGAGGAGACGGAGGAGACGGAGGGGGCGGAGGAGACGGAGGGGGCGGAGGACACGGAGGAGACAGAGGGGACGGAGGAGACGGAGGGGACGAGGAGACGGAGGACACGGAGGAGACAGAAGGGATGGAGGAGATGGAGGAGATGGAGGGGGCGGAAGACACGGAGGACACGGAGGGGGCGGAGGACACGGAGGACACGGAGGGGACGGAGGAGATGGAGGGGACGGAGGGGACAGAGGGGACGGAGGGGGCGGAGGACACGGAGGAGACAGAGGGGACGGAGGAGACGGAGGGGACGAGGAGATGGAGGGGGCGGAGGACACGGAGGACACGGAGGGGACGGAGGAGACGGAGGGGGCGGAGGACACGGAGGAGATGGAGGGGACGGAGGGGACAGAGGGGACGGAGGAGACGGAGGAGACGGAGGGGGCGGAGGAGACGGAGGGGGCGGAGGACACGGAGGAGACAGAGGGGACGGAGGAGACGGAGGGGACGAGGAGACGGAGGACACGGAGGAGACAGAAGGGACGGAGGAGATGGAGGAGACGAGGGGACGGAGGAGACGAGGAGACGGAAGGGATGGAGGAGACGGAGGACACGGAGGACACGGAGGAGATGGAGGGGACGGAGGACACGGAGGAG
>JABXJD010000096.1:1947500-1955000 GCA_013375575.1 Percina caprodes | reverse complement strand
GAGAGATAAAGAGAGAGAGAGAGAGAGAGAGAGAGAGGGAGAGAGAGAGAGAGAGGGAGAGAGGGAGAGAGAGAGAACCTGGATCCAGAGCCTGGGCCCAGAGCATCGACCTTTGAAGTGCATTCATATGTGAACTACCCCAGAACCAGGGGCGGAGCACCACATCCTGGCCCCCCGCATCCACAGCTACTCAGCCCCCATGATGCACAGAGAGGCAGGTGACGAGTGTCACATGCTGTCTTCCCTGTCTCCTAATTCACCGCAATTACAAAGGCACGAAAGAGGCGCCCGGGTAGCTCAGTTGGTAGAGTGCGCCCATATATAGAGGTGTACTCCCCCACGCAGCGGGCCGGGTTTGACTCCGACCTGCGGCCCTTTCCTGCATGTTGCCCCCTTTCATGTCTTCATCTGTCCTGTCAAAATAAAGGCTGAAAATGCCTAAAAATTATCTTTAAAGTCACTTTAATGAAAGGAAAAAGCCCCAAAAAGTAATCTTTACAAAAAAAGAATGGGGCCCTACCTGCGATACTGCCCCCCGCCTAGCCCAACCCACCCCCCCAGCAATTTGGCTACTGCAGTACTCCATATAGCGATTTTGATAAAATTGCGATTAACTGTGCAGCCGGACTGATCCGTCTACCAGATTGTTTGAGAGTTACGGAGAGCACCCCCTGTGTCATCCAACCCCTCCCTCTGAGAGATCGTCTTTCCCCAACGAGCCTCGCCGTGTGTTGGCTGCACTACTTGAACACATTTAATTCTGTTTGGCATCCGACAACCTCAGCGGGAGCAGCAGGTTTAGCTTGGTCGCCGGCCGAGTCCGACATCAGCATTATTCAGAGACTCCCAGCCCGCCTGGGGGGGGACAGCCACGGGCCGGGGGCTGGGGGTCTCTCTGCGAGGAGCAGGGAGACTCCCAGCCCGCCTGGGGGGGGACAGCCACGGGCCGGGGGCTGGGGGTCTCTCTGCGAGGAGCAGGGAGACTCCCAGCCCGCCTGGGGGACAGCCACGGGCCGGGGCTGGGGTCTCTCTGCGAGGAGCAGGGAGACTCCCAGCCCGCCTGGGGGACAGCCACGGGCCGGGGGCTGGGGGTCTCTCTGCGAGGAGCAGGGAGACTCCCAGCCTGCCTGGGGGGGGACAGCCACGGGCCGGGGACTCAGCTACTAAAAGAAGTCCTGGATGGGTCCAGAGTTTGAGACAGGGCCTGCATATGAGCAAATGCACACACACACACACACACACATGCAGAGACACACACACACAGAGACACACACACACACACATGCAGAGACACACACACACAGAGACACACAGACACACACACAGACAGACAGACACACACACACACACACACACACATGCAGAGACACACACACACACACACATGCAGAGACACAGACACACACACACACCCCCTCTCTCTCTGAAAGGTAGCAGAGTAGAAGTAGAAACATGAAAAGAGAAGACTCAGGTACCTCAGCATTTGGCCTTAGGTACAGTAGTGGAGTAAATGTACTCAGTTACACTGCTCTATGATAAAAACACTGTTTCGTATGCCCCCACCAAACCCCCTGCCCCCGAGACGCTCTCTGCTCTAGGTAAACACACAGGTGGGCGAGGGCTAACCAAACAGCTGCCGGCACGTTTCACAACTGAACACATTTTCCAGCCTCATGCTCGCCCACCGTGCCGGGTGGTGGAAATAAATGCAAAGAAACGTGTAAATATCGGGGGACTATCTGGATGTTTATTACACTTTCTCCTGTGTGAGGCACACAGATGCAGAAGAAATGTGCAAATATGGGTTGAAATCATCTGGACGGCTGATACTTTCCCTTCTGTGGATTTGATGTGACACGCAAAGAGAATATGGAAATATTACGGGGGATCTGGAAGTGTAATCCACTTTCTCTTATGTTGGATTAAGAAACACAGATGCGAAAGAAATAAATACCAAATATCGGTAAAAATGAAGACTTTCTGGATATTTTGGGTGTTATGTGAAGCTCACAGATGCAAAAATCAGTTCAGAGATTACGATGATCTGGAAATTTAACCCTCGAGTTGTCCTCTCGGGTCAAAAAGGGACAACAATTTGACATTTTTGTCACTTTTTCAGACTTTTTTTTAGTCTCCACTACCACCACCTTACTAGTTTTACAACTTTTTGGAATTCATGGTCAATAACCCTCATTTATATAGAATTATACCTAATATTAACCCTCATTTATATAGAATTATACCTGATATTAACCCTCATTTATATAGAATTATACCTGATATTAACCCTCATTTATATAGAATTATACCTAATATTAACCCTCATTTATATAGAATTATACCTGATATTAACCCTCATTTATATAGAATTATACCTAATATTAACCCTCATTTATATAGAATTATACCTGATATTAACCCTCATTTATATAGAATTATACCTGATATTAACCCTCATTTATATAGAATTATACCTAATATTAACCCTCATTTATATAGAATTATACCTGATATTAACCCTCATTTATATAGAATTATACCTGATATTAACCCTCATTTATATAGAATTATACCTAATATTAACCCTCATTTATATAGAATTATACCTGATATTAACCCTCATTTATATAGAATTATACCTAATATTAACCCTCATTTATATAGAATTATACCTAATATTAACCCTCATTTATATAGAATTATACCTAATATTAACCCTCATTTATATAGAATTATACCTAATATTAACCCTCATTTATATAGAATTATACCTAATATTAACCTCATTTATATAGAATTATACCTAATAATAACCCTCATTTATATAGAATTATACCTGATATTAACCCTCATTTATATAGAATTATACCTAATATTAACCCTCATTTATATAGAATTATACCTAATATTAACCCTCATTTATATAGAATTATACCTAATATTAACCCTCATTTATATAGAATTATACCTAATAATAACCCTCATTTATATAGAATTATACCTGATATTAACCCTCATTTATATAGAATTATACCTGATATTAACCCTCATTTATATAGAATTATACCTGATATTAACCCTCATTTATATAGAATTATACCTAATAATAACCCTCATTTATATAGAATTATACCTGATATTAGGGTTAAAAAACAGAAATTATGAATTATTTTGACTAATAGTTAAGATCAGAGGAATGAAAGAGCGTTGGAAGGAATCCAATCCAGTTTGGTGGTAATTTGGTTAAAAAGAAACTCATATTCCAGATATAGATATTTTTTAAAGGACAACAGGAGGTTAATCCACTGTTCAGAACACAGATGGAAAGAATCATGAAAATATTGGAACTTTATTACACTTTATTACACTATCTGGAACTTTATTACACTTTCTCTTATTAGTAAGACGTGAAAATATGAGTTTAAATAAAGAATATCTGGATGTATAATCTGCTTTTTCAGATCTGTGTTTGATGCAAAGAAATGTGCAAATACGAGAAAACGTGGATCACGTGGGAGTTGAATCCCCATCCTCGTATTTGGGGGGTGCTGGAGGAGCAGCCGGGGGCAGTTAGAGAGGAAGAGGGTCGCCGAGGAGGCTGAAGACGTGCAGGGACACAAAAACTCACATTCTGCTGCTGAGGGCGTCGATGGGCCGGCCGTGGTGCGGCACCGGGGAGCAGAGCAGGAACAGGGCGAAGCACCACTGCTGCAGGACCCTCCTGGACCAGAACATCCTGCTGCAAAGACACAACACATCACATCACACCCGGACGCTGCGCACGTGCCCGGCGGCGGGGGAGGCACATCTGGCAGAGGGAAGGGGGGACTCCCTCAAGAAAATGTCACCTTTTATATAACAGAAAGAGTGCTTTTTGCATGCTTCTGGGGTTATTATCTCCAGATCTGTGTCGGAAACGTTGGAAAAGCTTCAGGAGAAAACTTAAAGTCATTAGATCTGAGGGAAGTCTTTTAGTTTTGATGCTCAGGCTGATTTTACATCATGTGAAACCCTGAAAATGCATCAGTTGGAACCTGAACACTTAGCCTAAAAACGCATCTGTACCCTGGGAGCTCCTGTTGCTCTGATCCCCCACTCTGCAGACGAGGCGCTGCAGAAACCCGTCCAACATGTTACAGAGCAAATTCCTAATGAAGCCACAACAAAGCTGGAATTAAACCGGGAGAGGGGGGGGGGGAGAAGAAGAAGAGGAAGCAAGTTTATGGAAAACTTACTTTCCCACAACAGCGTCTGTCTGTCCCACACGGAAAAAAGAAAGTAAAAGAAAGAAAAAGTAGTCACTTATGTCCTTTTTTCTTTCCTCAACCTTTCCAGGAAACACATTGAAAACCAAAAGGAGACACAAACAATCCAGGTGAGGACACCTCGGGGGAGGACGGAAAAAAACCTCCACGAGCCAAAAATCATCCAGGTGAGAGCTTCAGTTTCTCATTTATGTTCCTCAGTTTGCACAAAGTCCAGCGGCAGCAGTGCGCCCCCCTCCCCAGGTGAGTGTTAGAGTGATGGCCGGGCAGGCAGCGGAGGGACACCCGGAGGGACACCCGGAGACAGCGGAGGGACACCCGGAGGCTGCGGAGGGACACCCGGAGACAGCGGAAGGACACGCGGAGGCTGCGGAGGGACACGCGGAGGCTGCGGAGGGACACGCGGAGACAGCGGAGGGACACGCGGAGACAGCGGAGGGACACCCGGAGACAGCGGAGGGACACCCGGAGGCTGCGGCTGCTGCGGGACGCTCTGATGGGAGCGCGTGCTGCATGCTGCCTGAGTGCTGCAGAAGGTCAGAGGCGACGGGAGGGGGAGGGCTTATTAACAAAGGGGAGGGGCTCTGCCCACTCACTGGAGAGGGAGGAGGAAGAGGAGGAGGAGGAAGAGGAGGAGGAGCGGCAGGAAGGTGGCACTCAAGAGTCGGACTGAAAACACAGCTGGATGTACGGGACGCTGTTAGTGACGAAAACAAGCCCTGGAAGAAGTATTCAGATCCTTTACTGCAGTAAAAGTACTAATACCACACTGTGAGAATACTCTGTTAACCATCTATCTGTAGAGTGAAAGTTGAAACTAACTAGGGGGCAGTTGGTGCCAAAACACTGCAACAAAAACTACCAGAAAACCCAAATAAAGGCGACTTAAAGTGTAAAACTCAAAACAAACACTGCAAGTCATTGTTACACCACGGCTGGATCTACGGGGGCAGTTAGTGCCGAAAACATCAGTGGAAGAAGTATTCAGATCCTTCACTGCAGTAAAAGATGGAGACAAAACGGAGACATTAGAGTTACAAAACCCCCAAAACGGAGACATTAGAGCTACAAAAACCCCAAAACGGAGACATTAGAGTTACAAAACCCCCAAAACGGAGACATTAGAGCTACAAAAGCCCCAAAACGGAGACATTAGAGCTACAAAACCCCCAAAACGGAGACATTGGAGCTACAAAAACCCCAAAACGGAGACATTGGAGCTACAAAAACCCCAAAACGGAGACATTAAAGCTACAAAACCCCCAAAACGGAGACATTAGAGCTACAAAACCCCCAAAACGGAGACATTAGAGCTACAAAACCCCCAAAACGGAGACATTAGAGTTACAAAAAACCCAAAACGGAGACATTAGAGTTACAAAAAACCCAAAATGGAGACATTAGAGCTAAAAAAACCCGGAGACATTAGAGTTACAAAACCCCCAAAACGGAGACATTAGAGTTACAAAAAACCCAAAACGGAGACATTAGAGTTACAAAAAACCCAAAATGGAGACATTAGAGCTAAAAAAAAAAAAAACGGAGACATTAGAGTTACAAAACCCCCAAAACGGAGACATTAGAGCTACAAAACCCCCAAAACGGAGACATTAGAGCTACAAAACCCCCAAAACGGAGACATTAGAGCTACAAAAACCCCAAAACGGAGACATTAGAGTTACAAAACCCCCAAAACGGAGACATTAGAGCTACAAAACCCCCAAAACGGAGACATTAGAGCTACAAAACCCCCAAAACGGAGACATTGGAGCTACAAAAACCCCAAAACGGAGACATTGGAGCTACAAAAACCCCAAAACGGAGACATTAGAGCTACAAAACCCCCAAAACGGAGACATTAGAGCTACAAAACCCCCAAAACGGAGACATTAGAGTTACAAAAAACCCAAAACGGAGACATTAGAGTTACAAAAAACCCAAAATGGAGACATTAGAGCTAAAAAACCCGGAGACATTAGAGTTACAAAACCCCCAAAACGGAGACATTAGAGCTACAAAACCCCCAAAACGGAGACATTAGAGCTACAAAACCCCCAAAACAGAGACATTAGAGCTACAAAAAACCCAAAACGGAGACATTAGAGTTACAAAACCCCCAAAACAGAGACATTAGAGCTACAAAACCCCCAAAACGGAGACATTAGAGCTACAAAACCCCCAAAACGGAGACATTAGAGTTACAAAAAACCCAAAATGGAGACATTAGAGCTAAAAAAAAAAAAACCGGAGACATTAGAGTTACAAAACCCCCAAAACGGAGACATTAGAGCTACAAAACCCCCAAAACGGAGACATTAGAGCTACAAAACCCCCAAAACAGAGACATTAGAGCTACAAAAAAAAAACCCGGAGACATTAGAGTTACAAAAAACCCAAAACGGAGACATTAGAGCTAAAAAAAAAAATGGAGACATTAGAGTTACAAAAACCCCAAAACGGAGACATTAGAGCTACAAAAACCCCAAAAGGGAGACATTAGAGCTACAAAACCCCCAAAACGGAGACATTAGAGCTACAAAAAAAAAAAAAAAACTTCTACTTTTTGGGATTCATGCTCAATAATGTTTAATTGGATAGAATTGTACCTAATATTTGAGTTAAAAAAGCAGAAACTATGAATTATCATAATTCCTAATTACCAAAGCGCTGCAGGACGAGCTCTGTGAGACCGCTGGGGGGGAGGACCACGCGTGGGACTTCCTCCGCGGCCTCCAACACTCATTACTCCCATGTCCTGTGAATGCATCTCTGCTAATGAAGTGTTCATGATGCACATCTGCTCTGAGAGAGCCATCGCTAACTCCTCTAACGGTCTCATCTCATCGTGTTAAGTGTGAGTCCCTGGGGGGGCGGGGGGGGGGCACCAACGTTGTCACTGTGCTGTTACGCAACCTCTCACACTGTTGCTGCGTTTACTGACCACACGATAAAAACAGATAAAAACACGAAACTGGACTAAAATCTCCGTTGACAATTCAATTTAAAGGGCCCATTTTATGAAATTAATCCTTTTTCTGGGATTTTGGGATTATTTTGTGTCTCTGGTGAAAAAAACATCCATGCTGTTTTGAGTGCGATCCAGTTTCTGAATGTCCTCTGATCCGGAGTCTGAATGTCCTCTGATCCGGATTCTGAATGTCCTCTGATCCGGATTCTGAATGTCCTCTGTCTTCAGTCTTCGGGTGAGCTGTTAAACATCTGCACGTCTTTCTAC
>JABXJD010000096.1:1925000-1942500 GCA_013375575.1 Percina caprodes | reverse complement strand
ACAAAACATAGAAAAAAAACAACAAAAAACTTGACAATGACTTTGAAAAGTGACAAAAACATAATTAAAAAACACCCAAAAAGTGTCAATAAAAAAAAAAAGAAAAGTGTAGAAAAATGTTTGTGTGTGTGTGTGTGGGGGGGGGCACCCCCGCCTCTCCTGCTTCTCCTTTTAAAAGCAATTCTCCTCACAAAGGCCTGTACTGTTGTAATTAGCCTGTGTCTATGTTAATGTTAACTAGCATGTTAGTTAGCAGTAATTAGCCTGTGTCTATGTTAATGTTAACTAGCATGTTAGTTAGCAGTAATTAGCCTGTGTCTATGTTAATGTTAACTAGCATGTTAGTTAGCAGTAATTAGCCTGTGTCTATGTTAATGTTACCTAGCATGTTAGTTAGCAGTAATTAGCCTGTGTCTATGTTAATGTTAACTAGCATGTTAGTTAGCAGTAATTAGCCTGTGCCTATGTTAATGTTAACTAGCATGTTAGTTAGCAGTAATTAGCCTGTGCCTATGTTAATGTTAACTAGCATGTTAGTTAGCAGTAATTAGCCTGTGTCTATGTTAATGTTAACTAGCATGTTAGTTAGCAGTAATTAGCCTGTACCTATGTTAATGTTAACTAGCATGTTAGTTAGCAGTAATTAGCCTGTGTCTATGTTAATGTTAACTAGCATGTTAGTTAGCAGTAATTAGCCTGTGTCTATGTTAATGCTAACTAGCATGTTAGTTAGCAGTAATTAGCCTGTGTCTATGTTAATGATAGCTAGCATGTTAGTTAGCAGTAATTAGCCTGTACCTATGTTAATGTTAACTAGCATGTTAGTTAGCAGTAATTAGCCTGTGCCTATGTTAATGTTAACTAGCATGTTAGTTAGCAGTAATTAGCCTGTGTCTATGTTAATGTTAACTAGCATGTTAGTTAGCAGTAATTAGCCTGTGCCTATGTTAATGTTAACTAGCATGTTAGTTAGCAGTAATTAGCCTGTGCCTATGTTAATGTTAACTAGCATGTTAGTTAGCAGTAATTAGCCTGTGTCTATGTTAATGTTAACTAGCATGTTAGTTAGCAGTAATTAGCCTGTGCCTATGTTAATGTTAACTAGCATGTTAGTTAGCAGTAATTAGCCTGTGTCTATGTTAATG
This sequence comes from Percina caprodes, assembly GCA_013375575.1. Taxonomy (NCBI): domain Eukaryota; kingdom Metazoa; phylum Chordata; class Actinopteri; order Perciformes; family Percidae; genus Percina; species Percina caprodes. The sequence goes on along the minus strand of JABXJD010000096.1, from coordinate 1,941,355 downwards.
TTAACTAGCATGTTAGTTAGCAGTAATTAGAGCAACGGGACCTGTTGGTCCATGTCTTTAACTGTCTATGGATCTGTGTGTGTACACGGGGATCTAACCCCGGCTGGTGCATGTGTATTTCTGTGGCCTGTGCTACTCATGTTATGTCAGATGGTCGGCGGGTCAGGCTGGGTAGCAACAAAAACCCAAAACCTCCAAAAATATGTCAGCTGCAGCTCTCAGTGTGCAGCGTACGACTCCGGAGAATGAGTATTTGTGGTTGCACAGCGGTGGTAGAGCATGTGTTCCTGCGGTGGGGGCGTGTTGTATAATGGGAACGAGGGTAAAACAAGAGGGTGAGAGGGGGGAGAAGCAGCTCTCTCCACGGGGAAGACAGTTAATGTACATTCCTGAATTCCTCCGTTTAAATATGTCGCCACCGAGCGAAGCAGCAGGAGGAGGGTCGAAGGTGAGCCAGAGGTGAAATGAGAGCGAGGAAGGCCACCCCTGAGAGGGGGCGTCTCACGCTGGCTTCATCATCGCTCAGTCATCGGCATCCATCACCCCCCACTCACACTTTCCATCGCCCCTCACCCCGAGAGCTCCTCCGTGATTTACTGCCAGTCCCTCAGCTGCCGTCCCGTGTGGTGGGGAGCCGGGGCTCAGCAGGGACCCGAGCCACTTCTTCTAAGCCCCTTAAACTGGTCTATTCATGTTGAAGTTGGAACGGTCTCGGGATAATGAACCCTACTGGCTCCGAAGAAGTGAAAACTTCAAGGTTTCTGCTTCTAAATCTGCTCTTTTATTTAACATGACAGGATGAAATGAAAACTAATGGGCCAGATTTTTAAGGGTTTTAGCCGTTATGTTTTGTCGTGCGTTGCACATGGATTGAAATACGCTGTAAATAATATCTGAAATCTCCAGTTATTACTTTAGATTTCACAGTAACACTATAAAACGTTGGGTTATTTTTAACCCAGCAGTTTTAAGAGTGTAACACGACTGGAGATGATTTTACAGTAGCATGCTGTAAAGTACATTACAACCTTGTCGCCATGACAACATCACAGTAGTCTAAGTATTACTGTAGAAATGATAGTAGTCTGAGTATTACGTTAGAAATCACAGTAGTCTGAGTATTACTGTAGAAATCAAAGTAGTCTTAGTATTACAGTAGAAATCAAAGTAGTCTGAGTATTACTGTAGGAATTACAGTAGTCTGAGTATTACTGTAGAAATCAAAGTAGTCTTAGTATTACAGTAGAAATCAAAGTAGTCTGAGTATTACTGTAGGAATTACAGTAGTCTGAGTATTACTGTAGGAACCACAGTAGTCCGGGTATTACAGTAGAAGTCACAGTAGTCTGGGTATTACTGTAGGAATCAAAGTAGTCTGGGTATTACTGTAGGAATCAAATTAGTCTGAGTATTACTGTAGGAATTACAGTAGTCTGAGTATTACAGTAGGAATCACAGTAGTCCGAGTATTACAGTAGAAATCACAGTAGTCCGAGTATTACAGTAGGAATCACAGCAGTCTGGGTATTACAGTAGGAACCACAGTAGTCCGAGTATTACAGTAGAAATCACAGTAGTCTGGGTATTACTGTAGAAATCACAGTAGTCCGGGTATTACAGTAGAAGTCACAGTAGTCCGAGTATTACAGTAGGAATCACAGTAGTCTGGGTATTACAGTAGGAACCACAGTAGTCCGGGTATTACAGTAGGAACCACAGTAGTCCGAGTATTACAGTAGAAATCACAGTAGTCTGGGTATTACTGTAGAAATCACAGTAGTCCGGGTATTACTGTAGAAATCACAGTAGTCTGGGTATTACTGTAGAAATCACAGTAGTCCGGGTATTACTGTAGAAATCACAGTAGTCCGAGTATTACAGTAGGAACCACAGTAGTCCGAGTATTACAGTAGAAGTCACAGTAGTCTGGGTATTACTGTAGGAATCAAAGTAGTCTGGGTATTACTGTAGGAATCAAAGTAGTCTGGGTATTACTGAAGAAGTCACAGTAGTCTGGGTATTACTGTAGAAATCACAGTAGTCTGGGTATTACTGTAGGAATCACAGTAGTCTGGGTATTACTGTAGAAATCACAGTAGTCTGGGTATTACAGTAGAAAGGCTAAGCTAAGTGTCTTTCAGCCATGTTGGCAGATGACCTGGCTCCCTGCACGCTGCATGTTAGCATGACGCTGCGTGTTAGCATGACGCTGCGTGTTAGCATGACACTGCGTGTTAGCATGACGCTGCGTGTTAGCGTGACGCTGCGTGTTAGCGTGACGCTGCGTGTTAGCGTGATGCTGCATGTTAGCATGACGCTGCGTGTTAGCGTGACGCTGCGTGTTAGCGTGATGCTGCATGTTAGCGTGACGCTGCGTGTTAGCATGACGCTGCGTGTTAGCATGACGCTGCGTGTTAGCGTGACGCTAACCTACAACATCAGCAGTCAGAGGAAAGGGAACGGCGCCTGCCGTCTTCTGCAGAGGTCCCAGATGTGGGTTCAGAATCTGCTGGTGTGTCCCGTTGGAGCCACGTCCCTGCGCTCAATTAGACCTGATTATGGTTAGCGCTGCGCTGCCAGGGGGACCAGAGTGGGGAGAGGGACAGAACGTGGTTTAGAGCAGTTAGTAAACCGTTGTCATCGGCAACAGTCTTTATGGGATCAGGGTTATGATTTGATTTGGGGTTAACCTCGTGTTGTCTTCCCGTCAACATGAAAATCAACACTTTTCTTCAGGCTTTTCATCAATGTTTTTAACCCTTTCTTACAATTTTGTCTCTTTTTTGACGTTTAACACTACGTAACACTAACTTATTAACTTTATTTTTACAGTTATTTTTGGAATTTATGGTCAATAAACCTCATTTATAGGAAATTATACCTAATGTTTGAGTTAGAAAAGCAGAAATTAGGAATTATTGAGACTAAAATTAAAGGAACGGATGTTGATGATAATCACAGACTGGAATATGTCAACTTTTACTCTCAATACTATTTCAAAAACACTTCAATTTGGTTTCAAATGCTATAAAATTGAATAAGACGCCCCAAAATTAATGAAAGTAGAGATTTGTACTTGGCAAAGAGCGTTGTGTGGAATCAATCATGTTATTTTGGGGAATTAAAAAGAACATTGATATAGGACAACATGAGGACAACATGAAGACAACATGAGGACAACATGAGGACAACATGAGGACAACATGAGGACAACATGGGGACAACATGAGGACAACATGGGGACAACATGGGGACAACATGAAAACAACATGAGGGCAACATGAAGACAACATGAGGACAACATGAAGACAACATGAGGACAACATGAGGACAACATGGGGACAACATGAGGACAACATGAAGACAACATGAGGACAACATGAGGACAACATGGGGACAACATGAGGACAACATGAAGACAACATGAGGACAACATGAGGACAACATGGGGACAACATGGGGACAACATGAGGACAACATGGGGACAACATGAGGACAACATGAGGACAACGAATGAAAGTGATCAGTTGGAAGGAATCTATTTTTATGGTAATTTGGTTAAAAAGAAACTCATATTCCAGATATGGACATTTTTTAAAGGGACAGAAGACCCGAGGACATTCTAAAAGGAGCTCCACGGGTTCAGAGAGTAATACGTAATGCTGAAATTGGTTGGAAACAGACCAAAAAATATTAATTATCTCTCCATTGACTCCCATTCATATTATCTCCATGGACCGGGAGTGGAAGGGCGGGACTTTGTCTCTCTAGTCCAATCAGAGCTCCTGTTTGAGACGTCATTTGTTTCCCAAAACCCAGCATTACATCTAAATGTCATGAGGTAAACAGACCGTGCAGATTAGGGCCTAATACCGACTATAATAATAATAATAATAATAATAATAATAATAAAAATAATAAAAATAATAATAAAAAAAAAAAAATAATAATAATAATACAAATAATAATAATAATAATAATAATAATAATAATAATAATAATAATAATAATAAAATAATAATAATAATGGTTCCTAATTGGGGAATAAACCATCATCTTCTTCCCATTTTATCAGTGCATGAATGACTCCATGGTGGATGTAACTAAGAACATTTTCTCCAGATGTTGAACAACCTTAAAATAAATAACGGCTGTAGTCGGCGATGTGATAATAACGATCCAAAATGATGTGAAAAATTAACATTTTCACCTAAAACGTTCATCTTTCCTCCACCAACCGAGCGGAAAACAGTGGGAATGTAACGCAGTACATGTACTCCAGTACTGTACTTCAGTCCAGATGTTGAGGTACTTGTACTTTACTTTTCATGGTACATTCAACTTCTACTCCGCTACATTTCAGAGAGAAATATTCTACTTTTTAATTAATAATTGATTCAGTGTATTGATCCCCAGTGGGCAAATTACAATTAATACTCTGTTTTTTGTTAGTAATCACTATACACACACACACACACACACACACACACACACACACACACACACACACACACACACACACACACACACAGACAGGTTCGGTGCCTTGCTCAAGAGCACCTGGCAGTGCCCAGGAGGAGGACTGGTATCTCTCCAGCTACCAGTCCACCTCCATACTCTGGTCCATATGGGGACTCTCTCTCTCTCTCTCTCTCTCACTCTGTCTCTCTCACTCTGTCTCTCTCTCTCTCTCCGTCTCTCCCTCTGTCTCTCTCTCTCTCTCACTCTGTCTCTCTCACTCTGTCTCTCTCTCTCTCTCCCTCTCTGTCTCTCTGTCTCTCTCACTCTGTCTCTCTCTCTCTCTCTCTCTCTCTCTCTCTCTCTCTCTCTGTCTCTCTCACTCTGTCTCTCTCTCCCTTTCCCTCTCTCTCTCTCTCACTCTGTCTCTCCCTCTCTCTCCCTCTCTCTCTCTCTGTCTCCCTCTCTGTCTCTCTGTCTCTCCCTCTCTCTCCGTCTCCCTTCCTCTCTCCCTCTCTCTCTCTGTCTCTCTCTCTGTCTCTCTGTCTGTCTCTCTCTCTCCCTTTCCCTCTCTCCTCTCTCTCTCTCTCTCTCTCTCTCTCTCTCTCTCTCTCTCTCTCTCTGTCTCTCTCTCTGTCTCTCTCTCTGTCTCTCTCTCTGTCTCTCTCTCTCTCTCTCTCTCTCTCTCTCTCTCTCTCTCTCTCTCTCTGTCTCTCTCTCTGTCTCTCACTCTGTCTCTCTCTCTGTCTCTCTCTCTGTCTCTCTCTCTGTCTCTCCCTCTCTCTCTCTCTGTCTCCCTCTCTGTCTCTCTGTCTCTCCCTCTCTCTCCGTCTCCCTCCCTCTCTCCCTCTCTCTCTCTGTCTCTCTCTCTGTCTCTCTCTCTCTCTCGGTCTCTCCCTCTCTCTCTCTCTCTGTCTCTCTCTCTGTCTCTCACTCTGTCTCTCTCTCTGTCTCTCCCTCTGTCTCTCTCCCCCTCTCTCTCTCTCTCTGATGGTGAGACCATTAAAAACACAGCTGGTTGGATCCTTTCATCTTTCTAAAATGGAGGATTCTTCTTTACTTTTCCAGATGATCCTTACACACTTCTACTGAAGTTACATGTTCACTGCAGTACTTTTACTATATCAGATATTTTACAGTGAGGTATTAGTACTTTTACTATATCAGAGGATTTTACAGTGAGGTATTAGTACTTTTACTATATCAGAGGATTTTACAGTGAGGTATTAGTACTTTTACTATATCAGAGGATTTTACAGTGAGGTATTAGTACTTTTACTGTATCAGATATTTTACAGTGGGGTAATAGTACTTTTACTGCAGTAAAGGACCAGAATACTTGCTCCGCGCTGCTTTAAATGAAGGAATGGACTCACCTGTTCATAACGTCCCTGTCTTCGTCTGCCTGGTAGGAATCCACCAAAGAAGAAGTAATGTCCTCCCACGCTGAGTCCCTCTGTCCTCTGACTCTCTGTCCTCTGACTCTCTGTCCTCTGACTCTCTGTCCTCTGTTCTGTCTCACACAGCTTTATAAATAAAGTTCAGCCCCCCTGATGACATCACACAGAGGTCATCAGCGTCATCACCACGGTAGCAGAAGGATCCATGAAGCCGGATAGTAATTAGACGGATGAACTTACTCACTCTCCGTCTGCCCTTCCTCCCCCGTCCTCTGCCCTTCCTCCCCCGTCTTCTTCCCTTCCTCCCCCGTCTTCTTCCCTTCCTCCCCCTTCCTCTTCCCTTCCTTCCCCGTCCTCCATCCTTCCTCCCCGTCCTCTTCCCTTCCTCTTCCCTTCCTCTTCCCTTCCTCCCCCGTCCTCTTCCCTTCCTCCCCCGTCCTCTTCCCTTCCTCCCCGTCCTCTTCCCTTCCTCTTCCCTTCCTCTTCCCTTCCTCCCCCTTCCTCCCCCGTCCTCTTCCCTTCCTCCCCGTCCTCTTCCCTTCCTCTTCCCTTCCTCCCCCTTCCTCCCCCGTCCTCTTCCCTTCCTCCCCGTCCTCTTCCCTTCCTCTTCCCTTCCTCTTCCCTTCCTCCCCCTTCCTCTTCCCTTCCTCCCCCGTCCTCTTCCCTTCCTCCCCCTTCCTCTTCCCGTCCTCTTCCCTTCCTCTTCCCTTCCTCTTCCCTTCCTCCCCCTTCCTCTTCCCTTCCTCCCCCGTCCTCTTCCCGTCCTCTTCCCTTCCTCCCCCTTCCTCTTCCCGTCCTCTTCCCTTCCTCCCCCTTCCTCTTCCCGTCCTCTTCCCTTCCTCCCCGTCCTCTTCCCTTCCTCCCCGTCCTCTTCCCTTCCTCCCGTCCTCTATCCTTCCTCCCCGTCCTCTATCCTTCCTCCCCCGTCCTCTTCCCTTCCTCCCCGTCCTCTTCCCTTCCTCCCCCGTCCTCTTCCCTTCCTCCCTAACATCACAAAAACTAGACACACGTGAGGGCAGCATGGAAGAAGTATTCCTCATACTCTGCTCCTGACTGGCTAGTAGTCCTTACCTAGGTAATCAGGTTTTTTGTTGCCTTTTGTCGCCTTTTTTGCCAAGGCAGGTAGAAACGGCCTGATATTCCTGTTTCTATAAGTCATAACATACCATAGCATACCATACCATACCATAACATACCATAACATACCATAGCATACCATAACATACCATACCATAACATACCATACCATAACATAACATACCATAACATAACATACCATAACATACCATAACATACCATAGCATACCATAGCATACCATAGCATAACATAGCATACCATAACATAACATAACATACCATACCATACCATACCATACCATACCATAACATACCATACCATACCATAGCATACCATAGCATACCATAGCATAACATAGCATACCATAACATAACATAACATAACATACCATACCATAACATACCATAACATACCATAACATACCATAACATACCATACCATACCATACCATACCATACCATACCATAGCATACCATAGCATACCATAGCATACCATAACATAACATAACATACCATAACATACCATAACATACCATAACATAACATACCATAACATAACATACCATACCATAACATACCATACCATACCATACCATAGCATACCATACCATAGCATACCATACCATACCATAGCATACCATAGCATACCATAACATACCATAACATACCATAACATACCATAACATAGCATAGCATACCATACCATAGCATACCATAGCATACCATAACATACCATAACATAACATAACATACCATAACATACCATAACATAGCATAGCATACCATACCATAGCATACCATAGCATACCATAGCATAACATACCATACCATAACATACCATAACATAACATACCATAACATACCATACCATAACATACCATAACATAACATAACATACCATAAGTAGAAACTTATATTCCTGTTTCTATAAGTCCCACACCATACCATAACATACCATACCATAACATACCATAACATACCATACCATACCATACCACACCATACCACACCACACCATGCGTTGATGTGCCGGGCCAGCCGGAGGGACGGGGGGGAAATGACACCCAGTGGGAGTTATTCTGAGCCCCGGAGAGCGCTGTGCTCCTGGAGGAGCTCTGTGGGCTGCTTGTGGTCTTTGGGGTTTGGTTCCTCTCGTCTCTCTGACAGATGAATCCTCCTCGCGGTGTTTTTACATCTGATCCACGTCACTGAGGCTCGGCAGGAGAAACCTACAACCTTAATGTTGTTTCTACGCCGAGCTAAACTTTACTTGGGCACATTAATGTTATAATTTAACAGAGATTATGAACATAGAGTCTAACTTTGGGTTTGTTATCTTGTCTCATTTTAATATTAACCCTCGTGTTGTCTTCCCGTCAGAATGGAAAATCAACACTTTTGTTGAAGCTTTTTATTGATGTTTTTAACTTTTTTGACGTTTAACACTACGTATCACTAACTTATTAACTTTGGTTTTATAGTTATTTTTGGAATTTATGGTCAATAAAGCTCATTTATAGGAAATTATACCTAATGTTTGAGTTAGAAAAGCAGAAATTAGGAATTATTGAGACTAAAATTAAAGGAATGGATGTTGATGATAATCACAGACTGGAATATGTCAACTTTTACTCTCAATACTATTTCAACATGAAAACAACATGAGGACAATAAAAGTTAAACAAAACCTCCCTCTAAAACATGGTAGTAGTGGTTTTGTTGGATCTAGACCACGACAGCAGAGCACTCCAGTTCCTAGCCGGGCCATCTGGTCCGAGGGCTCTATCTTTAGCAGAGGGTCTGGGTAATGGGGTTGGATCAGGGTCAAACACTCATCCTCTGAGTAAGGACTGGGGGAGCCAGACGCTGCCTCCGTCTGACATTTCAGTTTCCCTGGACATCATCTCTTACTGTTCGTCTGAGAGATTTAAAGCCCCAGAAGGTTAGGGACACGGCAGCAGGTTAGAGACACGCCAGCAGGTTAGGGACACGCCAGCAGGTTAGAGACACGTCAGCGGGTTAGGGACACGCCAGCGGGTTAGAGACACGCCAGCAGGTTAGAGACACGCCAGCAGGTTAGGGACACGCCAGCGGGTTAGGGACACGCCAGCGGGTTAGGGACACGCCAGCGGGTTAGGGACACGCCAGCGGGTTAGAGACACGCCAGCGGGTTAGAGACACGCCAGCGGGTTAGGGACACGCCAGCGGGTTAGAGACACGCCAGCGGGTTAGAGACACGCCAGCGGGTTAGGGACACGCCAGCGGGTTAGGGACACGCCAGCGGGTTAGGGACACGCCAGCGGGTTAGAGACACGCCAGCGGGTTAGAGACACGCCAGCGGGTTAGGGACACGCCAGCGGGTTAGGGACACGCCAGCGGGTTAGGGACACGCCAGCGGGTTAGAGACACGCCAGCGGGTTAGAGACACGCCAGCGGGTTAGGGACACGCCAGCGGGTTAGAGACACGCCAGCAGGTTGTAATATGTAATACTGAGGGCTAGCGTTTAAAATACTTACTGCAGTACAAATTCAATATATATATATAGGAAGATGGGAAAAGATGGGGAGGAAGATGAGACGGGAGGAAGATGAGACGGGAGGAAGATGAGAAAGATGGGGAGGAAGAGGAGGACGTCGTCCTTAAGGCTCAGACTAACTGAAGCTGAGGAGGAAGATGAGGAGGAAGATGACGTTCAGACTAACTGAAGCTGAGGAGGAAGATGAGGAGGAAGATGACGTTCAGACTAACTGAAGCTGAGGAGGAAGATGAGGAAGATGAAGAGGAGGAGGAAGATGAAGAGGAGGAGTTGCTGCTGAATCCATTTTATTAATTAAATGTGAAGCATTTTATTTTCTGGATTACTTCCACTGGATTTATCATTTGTGCATTCAAACGTCCTCGCTCGCCTCCCCCAGAACGAGTGCAAGAATAACTATATATATATATATATATATATATATATATATATATATATATATATATATATTAGCGTAGAATAACTTAGTAAAGTTGATTAAAAAAAATTGAATAAAAAAACTTGGAAAAATTTCTTTTGGAAATTGATTATAATATATATATATATATATATATATATATATATATATATATATATATATATATATATATATATATTACACTCTTTATTGATTGAAATTACAATTTACACTCTGTTGTTATTACACATGGGGGGGGGTTGCCATTAGATTCTTCTAGTAGTGCTGTTAGTTACTGTAGAAATTAATTTCAGTATATTACAGGATATTTTTACAGGTTTTGTTGTGTATACATAAAAAAAAACAGCTGTAATCTTAGAATGGTCTTAACCCCCCTGATGTCCCGGGTCAAATCTGACCCGGGTTATAAGTTTCTACATCAAAAATTTGGGATTCTTTCATCAAAATTGTCCAAATATTCCACGGATGGTTCCATATAAGGGTCAGTTCACTATCTTATTGAATTTTGGGTATTTTTTCCCCCCAAAAAATCTCTGACAGAAGACAAAAACTAATTTAATTTCATATAAATGAGATTTCTTGACCATGAATTCAATAAAGAAAATAGTGTAAAACTAGTGGTGATGTCTTGGTGTTAGAGGTGTGGACATATACTGATGGTGTTGGAAAAAATGTCAAAAAAGTGACAAAAAAGTATCTCAAACGAGTCAAAAAAGCGATAAAAAGTGTCAAAATAGTGTTGAAAAAAACGTTAAAAAATGTTGAAAGATCATCACAAAAATTATCAAAAAAGTGACAAAAAGTGTAGAAAAAATGTCAAACAAATGTTGAAAAATTATTTTTAAAAATTGTCAAAAAATGTCTAAAAATCTTCAAAAAATTGCCAAAAAAAAAAGTGGAAAAATCATCAAAAATAAAGTCTAAAAAAGTGTCAGAAAAATCACCAAAAAGTGTTGAAAAATCATCAAAAAGGGGCAAAAAAGAGTTGAAAAATCATCAAAAAGGGGCAAAAAAAGAGTTGAAAAATCATCAAAAAGGGGCAAAAAAAATAGTTGAAAAATCATCAATAAAGTGTAAAAAAAAGTGTCCAAAAAAAGCGTCAAAAAGTGTTGAAAAATAAAAAAAAGGGTTAAAAAAATCATCAAAAAAGCGATCCATTGTTTTCCATCTCCAGCGTTGACACAAGGGTTAACTGCTGTAGGTCTCTTATGTAACGATGGGGAAACAGAACTGTGCATCAGTGCTTTACCGAGTAATCTGGGATGTTTTCATCTCGGAGGAAACATCCGTCATTAACGAGGCGGCCATTAAATTAGTGCTGCTGATTGCTCGTTACTATCAGAGGCTAAAGATAGACGCTAACGAGATAACGGCAGAGTTCCTTCTGCCTCCGTGCCTTTCATTTTTACAGGCTCGCTTCTTCTTCATGACACCAAAACCCCGTGCTGGAAAATGGTCCACGTGCACGTGCGCGTCCACGTGCGCGTCCACGTGCGCGTCCACGTGTATATTGTGCAGATGTGGAGACACAGGCATGAGATGAACACACGCAGTACGGCTGACTGTCTTCATCATGAAGCTGCGTTTGAAGTCATTAACTTTCAGATTAACTCTCGTCTCCGAAAATATGGCAGCAGTGGAAGAAGTATTCAGATTCATTACTGCAGTAAAAGTACTAATACTGCACTGTAAAAATACTCAAGTGTCATCGGGAAGAAGTACTTAAAGTAATACAAGTAAAGAAGAATCCTTAGATTCTAGAAACTGGAAAACACACACACACACACACACACACACACACACACACACACACACACACACACACACCTCTCTACATACTACTCTACTAGTATGTAGAGAAAGCAGTATGTAGAGACATACTGCTTTCTCTACATACTACTCTACTACTCTACATACTACTCTACATACTACTCTCTACATATTACTCTCTACTCCTCGCTACATTCTACATACTACTGTCTCTACATACTACTGTCTCTACATACTACTCTACTCCTCTCTACATACTACATATTTCTCTCTACATACTCCTCTCTACATTCTACATACTCCTCTCTACATTCTACATACTCCTCTCTACATACTCCTCTCTACATTCTACATACTCCTCTCTACAGACTCCTCTCTACATTCTACAGACTCCTCTCTACAGACTCCTCTCTACATTCTACAGACTCCTCTCTACAGACTCCTCTCTACATTCTACAGACTCCTCTCTACATTCTACAGGCTCCTCTCTACATTCTACAGACTCCTCTCTACAGACTCCTCTCTACATTCTACAGACTCCTCTCTACATTCTACAGACTCCTCTCTACAGACTCCTCTCTACAGACTCCTCTCTACATTCTACAGACTCCTCTCTACATACTCCTCTCTACATACTCCTCTCTACATACTCCTCTCTACATACTCCTCTCTACATTCTACAGACTCCTCTCTACATTCTACAGACTCCTCTCTACATTCTACAGACTCCTCTCTACATTCTACAGACTCCTCTCTACATTCTACAGACTCCTCTCTACAGACTCCTCTCTACAGAGTGCTTGGACTGGTTTCCATCACCTCTGCTGCTGCCTTTGCAGAATCCAGATCTGAGAGTAAGTGAATGTTTTGAGGTTTCAGCCCCCCCCCGCCTGGCTTGATTCCTGCTGTTGGCAGAAAAACAAGCTCTAAAAACGTTGTCAACTCATCTCTGGAGTCTGTAACTCTTTTAAAAAAGGCTCCTGCAGAGATGTAGAGCCTCCAGCTTCTGCGATATTTACCGTGCATGTGTGATGAGCTGTTTTTCCTGTGGCTGCGTGACAGTATTTCCATGTGCGAAGGTGTCCGCCGAGATTAATCTCGCCTACGAATCTGTAATTCCAGCCGCATTTCTTCCACTGCAGCCGCTGACAACGCCAGGCAGCAAAGTGCTCGGAGCAGCGGCGCCAGCACCAGCTCAGCCAGGCAGTTACAAACAAGGACGTACCAGCGAGAAAACACAGAGATACATATATACACACACATATATACACATATATATACATATATATACACATATATACACATATATATACATATATATACACATATATACACATATATATACATATATATACACATATATATATCTCCAGTGGTGGAAGTAAACTGAGTACATATACTCCACTACTGTACTTCAGTCCAGATGTTGAGGTACTTGTACTTTACTTGAGTCTTTTCTTTTCATGTTACTTTCTACTTTAGTTACTAGTTACTTTAGTTACTTTAGTTAACATAGTTACTTTCCACATTAAGATTCCTGCACATTAACTACATGTAGTTATGATACAGACTTTCACTGAAGTATTCTCAATGTGTGGTATTAGTACTTTAACTGCATGTGTGATATAAATATATGTGTGTGTGTGTGCATGTGTGTATGTGTTTGTATGTGTGTATATGTATGTGTGTATATGTATGTGTGTGTGTGTATATGTGTGTGTATATGTGTGTGTGTATATGTGTGTGTGTGTGTGTATTGATGAGTCATGTTGTGAGGCGAGCAGCAGGAAGCAGAGAGCCAGTGAAATGTAAACCATGCCGCCGTGGAGACGTCTGCCTCGCTGCAGCTGGCTTCAGTTTCCACGGCGACTCGGAGCCACGCAGCCAATCAGACGAGAAATAGCTCCTGGAACGCTGCAGCTAATGGCAGCAGGCATGTGTTGCTTTAAGAGAGAGAGTGTGTGTGTGTGTGTGTGTGTGTGTGTGTGTGTGTGTGTGTGTGTGTGTGTGTCTAATACTTTTTACATTTCCTACTATAATGTCCATGAGATGCTGAATGTCGTGCTCACACAGATATAAAATATGCAGAAATAATCGACAGACATCGTAAAAAGTGAGAAAAAACTTCGGGAAAAGTTCGAAAACGTGACAAATGTCGGAAAAAGCTTCAAAAACTCAAAACTTCAAAAATCCACAAAAATGTCAACAATGAAAAAAACGTAGAAAAAACAACGGAAAAAAATATATTTTTTAATCCTTTTAATTAAATTTTTTTTATTAAAGAAATTAACAAAAAAAAATCAAACATAAAAAGTGAGAAAAAACTTCGGAGAAAGCTTCAAAAACTACAAAAATGTCAAAAAAACAAAACAAAGAACTTCGGGATCTTCAGCGTCGTCGTCCCGTTCCAACATTTAGTTTTTCGGAGTTATTTTTCGCGAAGTTCTGTCGGTTATTTGACGTTTTTGAAGCTTTCTCCGACATTTGTTGTCACTTTGACGTTTTCTAACTTTTCCCGAAGTTCTTTCTCACTTTTACGATGTTGCCACTTTTATTTTATTTGTTTACGTTTTTGCCTCTTTTTAAATTAACATTTTTTTGGGTTTTTAATTTATATTAACGTTTGTTGCTTTAAAAAGTTTAACGTTTTTTTAGCTTTTTTAATGCGATTTCTTTGAGGTTTTAGACGCTTTAAGTTTTTTTTTGCATGTTTTTTGTTCTTTTGACGATTTTTCGTTTTTTTTAATAATTTTGTTTCAATGTTTGTCGCTTTTTAAAATTTTTATTTTTGTTTCCTTTTGAAATTGTTTTTTTCGTTTTTTTAAATTTATTAAACGTTTGTGGCTTTAAAAAAAAATTTTCAATGTTTTTGTATCTTTAAAAAAATTTTAAAACATTTTGTAGCTTTTTTGATTTTTATTTCAACGTTTTTGTAGCTTTTTTGATGCGATTTCTTTGAGGTTTTTGATGTTTTCTCCATGTTTTTTGTTGCTTTTCTCAACACACGCAGACATGACCCCCCCTGGATAGACCCCGATAGACCTCAGTGTGAATCCTCCCAGGAAGACCTCACCCTCCATCAGCGCTCCACCTAACTCCTATCAGCTTCCTGCTCAACCAATCACAATCAGCCACAAAATGGCAAGGGCCAATCACAGAGTCACAACCCTGCTTTGAATCTGTTTCTCCCTTTGCTATCAGCTGTCGTTGCAGGCCAAGGGGGGTTCTGATGGTTCTCTATAGGAACTAGTAGTATAAGGATGGAGTCTGATCCCCAGAGACTTCATGTTGAGCCGTACGGTTCATCTCTGCAGACGTTTCTCTCCTGATTGAAATGGTTCTCATGCTGCTGCTGTTATTTCACTCGTCTATGCCGGTATCTTTATGTCTTTATGTCTTTATGTCCTTCCTGTTTTATTGTTGTATTGTTGTTGTTGACAACCTGCAGGGGACTGTAGAGGAAAACTAGCCTGTGTGGATAAATCTGGCACATTTCTACACGTTGTCTCATCTAAGGAAAGAAATCAAACCAATAAAACTGCATTAGTAGGATCAGGATCCCGTTCTCCAGATGACTGAGAAATGAAACGTCATGATGAGGCCCGTCAGCGCGGAGGCGGCTGTTATTTATCGGCCAGCAGCGTTTTATGATCCCGCCGCAGGCCCGGCCACTTTGCTTTGGCGTGCTTCTGTAATGCAGAAATAATTAAAAACATTAAAAACAAAAAGAGGAAACTGTTCTGGGGCGACTGCTGATGATGTAGACCTGCCCGACGCCCCGCGGTCTGCTTGGCCCGGCGGCGTGTGAACACGTCCCGCAGAGAGACACTTAACGTCATGACAACGGGACCGAGACGCAGGAAGAATTAAAGATTATATACACACACACACACACACACACACTTATTTAAAGGTGCCCTGCCACACAAAACTGTTTCTACTTGCATGTGTTGAAATCTGTGAGATATATAGGTGTGTGTGTGTGTGTGTGTGTGTGTGTGAGCTCTAGTCACTGAAAAGAAATAAGAGAAATCAGACCAATCACAGCAGCTGGTCAATCTGATGTCATGCCTGAGTTCATTAATATTCATGAGCTGGGTAAAGACAGCCAGGCTCTCATTGGCTAGCTGTTTGCCAATCAGAGTCCAGCAGCTTAGCTGGTTGATTATTAATGAGAACTCTGGACCCCCCCCCCCCCCAGTCGGACCTGGTTGATGAGGTTTATTGACCATAAATTCCAAAAATAACTGTGAAACTAAAGTTAATAAGTTAGTGTTACGTAGTGTTGGAAAATGGGATAAAAAATGTAAGAAAAGTTAAAAACATTGATAAAAAGCATCAAAAGTGTTGGTTTACAATTTTGACGGGAAGACAACACGAGGGTTAACTGGTTTTAATGCTCCCCCCATATAAGGGCCCTTTGACCTTTTAATCTTAATTGTACATTTGAATCTGGGTAGTTTTGAGAGCCCTCGGCCTCAGTTTTAACCCAGGTGGCGACCTTCCTCCACAGCGCCGTGTAGGAGGGTCTGCACATGTAAGACTAGTGATGACTAACCCTAACACAACTGGGATTCAACACAGGAGCATAAATAAATAAAAAAATGCCCCAAAATAAACATGAAAAGGCGACAAATGTTGGAAAAAAACTAAAAAACTAAATTAAAAACTCAATGCTGAAAATGATTACATGG